>JAPVLO010000091.1:4887500-5430000 GCA_027257055.1 Cephalopachus bancanus
CAAGATGGAGCGGTAGTCTCCATTGGTTCCACCCCAGTGCCTCCACTCTGGGCACTGGGATGCCACAGCAGGCCTCTAGAGGTCACATTGCATGAAAGACCTTGGATTTCCTGGGAGCAAAAAAGAAGGGGCCAAGGAGCAAAGACCAAGCCCCCTCCTCCACCAACCCTGAGGGCTGCCCTTGAAAGCTGCCCTTGAGGCGGGGCTCTGGGCTCAGCCTGTAATCCCAGCACCTTGGGAGGCCAAGGCGAGTGGATTGCCTGAGCCTGCAGGTTTGAGACCAGCCCAGGGACCCTGGCGAGACCTCGTCTCTGTAATAAAATTAAAAAATTAGCCAGGTGTGGTAGCGCACACCTGTAGTTCCGGCTACTTGGAAGGCTGAGGTGGAAGGATCACTGAAGCCCAGCGGTCGACACTGGGGTGGCCATGAGTGTCCCACTGCACTCCAGCCTGGGTGACAGAGTGAAACTACAACAAGCAAGGAAGGAAGGAAGGAAGGAAGGAAGGAAGGAAGGAAGGAAGGAAGGAAGAAAACTGCCCTTATGGAAACAATGTCCCCAAAAGAGAGAAAACTAGATGTGAGGGTGATCTGGCTGTGACATCCGTCACCCCACTGATCACCAGGGCTGATTTGGCTGGTCTGGCTGGCTAGGCAAGTGTCTCTTTCCTTCCTCATTGCTCCATATGCCTCCCTCCCAAAGCTGTGGCTTGGTCGAAGAGGAGGACCATCCCATCCCCACTAGAAGAGGACCACTCTTTGGTCAAGGAATATGTATTAGCAGCTGCACTCCTCTGCCAGAACCTCTAAACAAGTTCTCAAGGTCCAGAAGAGGGAAAACTAAGGTATAGGGAATCAAAAGCTGTGTGCTTTATTTCAAGACCAAAGAGGAAGGTAAAGATAACTGCACAGGGGTGGTTGTGGGTCACGCTCATGCCCTCAGTCCAGCCTCTCGGGACCTGTCAGTCAAACTGTTCTGGGCAGCTGGGGTCACATTCAATGCAGACTGTCCACTGCTGGCTGAGAGCACTTTGCTTGAAGGAGTCCCTCTATCTGGGAATGGGAAGAGAAGAGTCTAAGCCAGGCAAGTCCAACCCATGGCCCATGGCTGCATGTGGCCCAGGACAGCTAGTAATGCAGACCCACAAAATCTTTTAACATCATGTGGTTTTTAGCATTTATTTTCTTTATGACCTTGTATGTAGTTCCATTTGTTTTTGTTTGTTTGTTTGTTTGCTGTTTTTGAGTTGGAGTGTCACTCCGTTGCTCAGGTTAGAGTACAGCTCACGGTCAGCCCAGCATCGACCTGCTGGGCTCTGGCAATCATTCCGCCTCAGCCTTCCAAGTAGTTGGAACTATAGGTGCGCACTACCGTGCCCGGCTAATTTTTGATTTATTGTAGAGACGAGGTCTCACCAAGTTGCCCAGGTGGTCTTGAAGCCACGGGCTCAGGCAATCCACTTGCCTCGGCCTCTCAAAGTGCTGGAATTACAGGCTGAGCCACTGAGCCCAGTCAGTTCCATTTTTTTAAGTTCACAATTATGCCTTATTCATGACATTGCTTTTTGGCAGCACATACATTTGTGAGAAGTTGTTTTCAATTACGAAGCACACAAAGAGCAAAAGTTGAACAAACATTTCTGATGAGCACCTTGAGAATGCACTAAGAATTTCAGTCCAGGCACAGTGGTTCATGCCTGTAATCCCAGCACTTTGGGAGGCCAAGGCAAGAGGATTGCCTGAACCCAGGGGTTTGAGACCAGCCTGGGCAACTTGCCAAGACCTCATCTCTACAATAAATCAAAAAGTAAGCTGGGAGTGGTGGTGCGAGCCTATAGTTCCAGCTACTTGGAAGATGGAGGCAAGAGGATAGCCTGAGCCCAGCAGGTCAAGGCTGCAGTGGCGGTGAGCATGCCGCTGCACTCCAGCTTGGGTAACAGAGTGAGACTCCAACTCAAAAAAAGAAAAAAAGAATTGAGACCACTTCCATTGAACCAGACATTGATAGATTACTTTTATAAAAATAAGGTCAAATTTCCCACTAGTTTTATATTCTCATGTTTCTAAACTGTATAATAAAAATATTAAAAATTGAAGAAGTCTTATTATGTAAATATACTAACTATATTATATAATTCATGTGTGGCCCAAGACAATTCCTCTTTACTCAGTGTAGCCCAGGGAAGTCAAAAGGCTGGACACTCCTCCTCCAAGCAAAAAGCAATGATGCAGAACCTTTATCTGGGACTGGAGCCACAGGAGGCAGTCACATGGACTGCCCCCTGTCCCTAGCAGCCTCCAGATCCAGCCATAAACAACTAGGAAGGGCTGCGGATGACAAACTCCCAATAGTACATCTGCATATAAGAGAGAGGACAGCAGCCACCAGTAGAAACTGCTGAGACAGCATCCTGGCACTGACATCTTTATGATGATCGTCTTGGCCCTCAGTTTCCCCTCCATTGGTGTGTGTGTGTTGAGGAGAAAGGGTAGATACAGGTTGCTAGTAAATTTCCCATATTTCTGTATTTGTAATACACAGGGATAGGGATTAAATAAATTGGATACAAAGAATGTGTGATTCTTTGAGAATTATATAAGAATTCATGTGTGGGAATTATACGAAAAGAGCATTAGCTCTTCACTAAGCAAGAAAAGTTATTTCAAGTTGGTCAATGTAAACTTCTATTTCCCTGTCTCACATACGAGTTTTTCCTGCAGTTATTGCAAGCAAAATATTTACCCTGATCTCCAAAAATCTTATTTTAGAGTAGACAACAAAACACCCACATCATGATTAAAGATCAACATGACGAATGCAATCAGACCCTAAATGATGCAGGTGTGGATTAAAGTCATGACAGTCATCTAGAGAAAGAAGCCATCACTGGGAGCCCAAGTTCCTGACACCGTGAAGGATTTCAAGGAAGAAGTGGGGTTTTAGCTGAGCTCTGAATACAATGCGATCGTATAGGGGAATGGGATGGAAGTTTATCTGAGAAGTATTAATAACAGGAAAAGTACAGAGGTCAGAGCAATAGGGGCCGTGTGCAGACAATGAGAAGATGTCTGCTGGACGCTTTCTACCTTCCATGACAAGCATAGGAGTATGCCCCATGTCATGTGTGCCAGATACACACTTATTATGCTGTTCCATCCTCGCAGAAGCCCAAGGAGACAAGTCCAGTTTCACAAACTAGAAGGGAAAGACTTAGAGAGGGGTTCAGTAACTTGTTCAAAGTTATGTGTTCGTAAGTGACCGAGCTAGAATGCCAGCTGAAGTCAGCTGAGTTCCGACCTGTACCCTTAACTCCAACACTCTAATATGGCTCCATGGTTGGGTGGTCAGCTGGCAGCAGTGAGTTGCGTGAAACTTCAGATATGAGTTCACAGACAGCACAATGTATAGAAAAGCAGAGTGACTCTACTGGGCTAGGCTGGCTGCCCCGCCAGACCAGCTTGATTCCTATTCTTCCACACCCTCCCTGTCCCACACATTCATGCTACCTACCCAGGCAACTGAGCTCAGGACTCCCAGTTGCCACTGAGGCAGATGAAGGGGAAATGGAAAAGAAAGAGCCTATTCTCGAGACTCTTCTTTTTAAAAAAAGAATTTGAAATACTGCGTGACCTCTCACAGAAACAAAGATCCGAGTATCACATGTTCTCACTCATATAATGGACCTTGAACATCCAATGTAATACTATAAGAAAATGACTGACGGTATTGGGAAACTATGGGCGGGGAGCGGGATGGGATTAACAGTCACAAATATCTGTCTGGGGATGGGGAAACACCTATCAACAGGGTGCCTGAATGAAACATAATTGTACACCTAACCCTTAACTGTACCCCACAAAATCATAATAAAAAATATTGATTAAAAAAAAAAAATTTTGAAAGCAAAGACAAAGCCGGGCTCGGTGGCTCAGCCTGTAATCCCGCGCCTTTGGGAGACTGAGGTGAGTGGATTGCCTGAGCCCGAGGGTTCGAGACCCACCTGGGCAACAAGACCTCATCTCTACAATAAATCAAAAAATCAGCCGGGTGTGGTAGCGCATGCCTGTAATTCTGGCTACTTGGAAGGCTGAGGCGGAAGGATCACCGGAGCCCGGCAGGTCGAGGCTGCGGTGGCCGGGAGTGGCCACTGCACTCCAGTCTGGGTGACAGAGTGAGACTCCAACTCAAAAAAAAAGAAAAAAAAAAGAAGAGAAAAGAAAAGACAAAAAAAAGGAAAGAGTTAAAGACCTAAGTCTACTTTTCTTTTTTTTTTTTTTTGAGTTGGAGTCTCACTCTATCGCCCAGACTGGAGTGCAGTGGCCGCTCCCGGCCACCACAACCTCAACCTGCCGGGCTCCAGCTATCCTTCCGCCTCAGCCTTCCAAATAGCTGGAACTACAGGCGCGCGCTAACACGCCCAGCTAGTTTGTTGTTGTTGTTGTTGTTTTTATTTATTGTACAGATGAGGTCTTGCCAAGTTGAAGCGAGTCCTCCAACATGAGAATTCCCTGGGGAGCTTGTTAAAAACGCAGAGCCCTCAGAAATTCACTGGTGCAACAACAAAAGCTACCTGGACTCCTATAGTAGGTGTCAAGCCCACTGGGGTACCTATAAATGCATTTATTCAGACATCAAAGTCTCAATATGTCATAACAGTAGTTATAATGGCCTTTGTTATAGTAGTGTTAGTTCTAATAGTATACGCTTGTACACAGTGCTTTGTATACAGGTACTAAAGGTACTTAACAACTCCATGGACTCTTGTCCTCTCATCACCTTCTCTTGCTCTAGACAGGTAGGGACAGCTCTATGCCCCATGTTCAACCGGAAGTAGCTACAGAAGCCTGACCTTTGTTCCCAGGTACAAATAAGAATATTTTTAAAATAGCAAGAGGTGGGAATGAAAGGAGGTACCTACAGAAACCTAGAATAAACTTAGTTTAGCATGGTCTTTTTGTCTCAGTATAACCATTTTTTCTTAGACTTTACCCCTGACACACTTTGAATCTAGCACAGCTTAGACACAGATAAGATCAATTTCCAGTAAGCAGGTTTTAGGAAGCATTCAGACAGTTCACTGCAGGTCAAGCTGGCAGCCTACCCTATACCCTGGACAAATCTCCATCAGATGCAAGACAAGGACAGAGCCATAGAAATGATTAAGACCACCTTTTGGTCAAGCAGTTTGTGGATTGCAAACGTCTGACAAGTCTCTATTAGGAAAAACACTTCTAGGCCCAAATCCCCAAGTTAACCGAATGAGCCCTTCATGATCTACTAGACACAAACAGGACCTCCTCCCTACCACGGCAGCAATCATGTGACTAACCCACCCATCTGCCTGCTGTCTATCACCTGACATCAGTACCTGTGCTTACCTATTCCTCTGTGATGAGATGGAGCAGACCACTACCCAGTCACCTTAATGACCTTCCCCCATCAAAGGGAAAGATTAAAAGGACTCACCCATTTGCCACCGCCTTACTGGAGTCTGGTGTGGCCATGTGATCTTTGAGCTATGGCTGTCGCCATGTTTCCTGGCTTTGGCCCCCTCCCCTACCTTGGGGAAGTGAATCTTCTCTTTCTCTATCTCTAATTTACTTTTATTTTATTTTATTTTATTTTTTGAGTTGGAGTCTCATTCTGTCACCCAGACTAGAGTGCAGTGGCCACTCCCGGCCACCGCAGCCTCGACATGCTGGGCTCCGGCGATCCTTCCGCCTTAGCCTTCCAAGTCGCTGGAATTACAGGCGCGTACTACCACGCCCAGCTAATTTTTAAAATTTATTTATTGTAGAGATGAGGTCTCATCAAGTTGCCCAGGCGGGTCTCAAACCCACAGGCTCAGGCAATCCACTCACCTCAGCCTCCCAAGGCGCGGGATTACAGACTGAGTCACCGAGCCTGGCTTCTAAGTTACTTTTATTTTTTATTTTATTTTTTATTTTTTGAGTTGGAGTCTCACTCTGTCACCCAGACTGGAGTGCAGTGGCCGCTCCCGGCAACCACAGCCTTGACTTACTGGGCTCCGGCGATCCTTCCGCCTTAGCCTTCCAAGTCGCTGGAATTACAGGCGCGTACTACCACGCCAGCTATTTTTAAAAATTTATTTATTGTAGAGATGAGGTCTCATCAGTTGCCCAGGGGGTCTCAAACCCACAGGCTCAGGCAATCCACTCACCTCAGCCTCCAAGGCGTGGATTACAGACTGAGTCCCCCGAGCCTGGCTTCTAAGTTACTTTTATTTTTTATTTTATTTTTTATTTTTTGAGTTGGAGTCTCACTCTGTCACCCAGACTGGAGTGCAGTGGCCGCTCCCAGCCACCGCAGCCTCGACCTACTGGGCTCCGTTGATCCTTCCGCCTCAGCCTTCCAAGTAGCCGGAATTACAAGCATGCGCTACCACACCTGGCTGATTTTTTTATTTATTGTAGAGATGAGGTCTCGCTGCCCAGGTGGGTCTCGAACCCGCAGGCTCAGGCCATCCACTCACCTCAGCCTCCCAAAGGCGCAGGATTACAGGCTGAGCCACCGAGCCCGACTCTAATTTACTTTTAAATAAACTATTTTCTAGTCTAAAAAAAAAAAAAAAGCAGAACCCTGGGCCCACAGCACTCCTACTGAGTCTAGGGGACAACCACGATGTCTGAATTTTTTTTTAAATCAGGATCTCACTCTGTTGCCCAGGCTAGAGTAAGTGCAGTGGCACAATCAGGGCTCACCACAATTTCGACTTCCTGAGCCACTCGATCTCCTTCTCCTGCCTGTCCCCTGGGAAAGATGAGTGAGAGAAATCCCTCAAAGTCTCTGGGCCATGAATAGTACCTTGGCCCTTGACCTTGACCTTGGACAGAGCTTTCACAGCTCCATGCCTTTTCCTCTGAAGTTCTGTGTTCCTGAATGACCCTCCCTACCTGCTTACCACCTCATCTCCAAGCTCCTAGCCATCCTTCAAGTTCTGCCTCAGAAGTAGTGATAAGAACAATAATAATCATAAATTAGTTTTCCCTGTCTTAGCTTGCTATAATTTCCCTTTATATACTCACTAAAGTCTGTATTGATATAATTGTGTGATTATTTTATGAGCATCAATCTATCCGACTTAACTGAAAGGTATATGAGGACAGACCATTTGCTTTGCTCACACTTGATGCCTGGAACTGAGTAGTAGGTACTCAATACTATTGAATGAGTTCAGAGATTTACAGTTATTGAGTACTTACAATGTGTCAGGCGTGGCTAGGTGTTCCTGATATGTGATCTGTTTTCATCTTCCCAACAACCTTCTGAAGCAGGTATTATTATCATCTCTGTTTTATTCTTTTATTTATTTATTTATTTTGAGTTGGAGTCTCACTCTGTCACCCAGGCTGGAGTGCAGTGGCATGCTCACGGCCACAGGAGCCTCGACCTGCTGGGCTCAGGTGGTCCTTCTGCCTCAGTCTTCCAAGTAGCTGGAACTACAGGCATGCGCCACCACGCCTAGCTAATTTTTTTTTTTTTTTGACTTGGCATCTCACTCGGTCCCCCAGACTGGAGTGCAGTGGCCGCTCCCGGCCACTGCAGCCTCGCCTGCTGGGCTCCAGAGATTCTTCCGCCTCAGCCTTCCAAGTAGCCGGAATTACAGGCATGCGCTATCACGCCCAGCTGATTTTTTTGATTTATTGTAGAGATGAGGTCTCGCTGCCCAGGCGGGTCTCGAACCCGCGGGCTCAGGCAATCCACTCACCTCAGCCTCCCAAAGGCGCAGGGTTACAGGCTGAGCCACCGAGCCTGGCTTAATTGTTTTTTTTTTTTTAATTGTAGAGATGAGGTCTCACAAAGTTGCCCAGGCTGGTCTCGAACCCATGGGCTCAGGCAATCCTCTCACCTCAGCCTCCTAAAATGATGGGATTATAGGTATGAGACCCCGCACCCAGCCCTTTTTTTCTTTTTGAATTGGGGTCTCTCTCTGCCACCCAGGCTGAAGTACAGTGGCACCATCATGGCTCACCACAGTCTCGACTTCTTAGACTCAGGCAATCCTCCCATCTTAGCCTCCCAAGCAGCTGGGACTATCGGCATGTGCTACCACACTTGACTAATTATTTTATTTGTTTGTAGAGACGAGGTCTCACTATGTTGCCCAGGCTGGTCTTGAATTCCTGGACTCAAGCAGTCTTCCCACCTCGGCCTCCCACAGTGCTGGGGATACAGGTGTGAGCCACCATACCTGGCCACCCCTGTTGTGTAGAGAAGGACGTCAAGGCTCATTGAGGCCTCAGGAATTTGTCAAGGTCACACAGCTAATAAGGGGGGAGCTGGAATTCAGGTATGAGTTTGTCTACCTCTAGAACTCAGCTCTCAGTCACAATGCTATACACTTCCTGTTTGAAATGGTCTGCCTTCCTGTGACCTTCTTGGTCACCTTCCTACTAGAATCAGTTGCTTCCTTCACCATTTATTTTCACAGCACTTCAAATATTCCTCCATTACCACACTACTGCATGGCATCATCAGGATTTAAACAAAGCATGGACCACACTCTATGAGACCAACAGGCCAGTTCCTGCCACACAATCCTTACCCAGGTGCACTTACAGTGCTGGGTAATAAGTGCCCCATTAACCCAGCATCAGTCCCTCTCAATACACCACTGTCACCTAATCTGTAGAGAAAACAGATTCCATCAATATATGTGAGCAAATTAGCCAAGGGAACAGATAGACATCCCAGAGGCAACCCGCTGTATATGGAACTTGACACATGTAAGAAGTGCACTGGGGCCAGGATAGAGGCAGCATACCTGGTGATCTATGTAAAAAGAAATGAAGCAAGACCCCCTGCCACACACCACACACAAAAACTAATTGTAAATGGACCAAAGGTGTCCATGTAAAAAATAAAACTTTCAAACATACACAGTGATGAGTAATCACAATGGCAACCAGGGAAATAAAAACTAAGACTATGATAAGATCATCATTTGAAAGCTACTCAAAACTGAGTCTGGGCACAGTGGCTCACACCTGTAATCCCAGGACTTTGGGAGACCGAGGTGAGAGGATTGCCTGAACCCAGGGGTTCAAGACCAGACTAAGCAACTTGGCGAGACCTCATCTTTACAATAACTCAAAAAATTAGCTGGGCATGGTGGTGCATGCCTGTAGTTCCAGCTACTTGAAAGGCTGAGGCAGAAGAATCGCCTGAGCCCAGCAGGCCAAGGCTATTGTGGCCATGAGCGTGTCACTGCATTCCAGCCTGGGTGACAGAGTGAGACTTTTACTCAAAAATTAAAAAGCCACTAAACTGGCAAAAATTGAGAAATTTGATAATATCTGGTGTTGGCAAAGATATGGATCACTAGGAATTTTTAAAAATTTATTTCAATAGCTTTAGGGGGTACAAATAGTTTTTGGTTACACAGTTACTTTGTATTGTGACAAGGATGTCTGGGCTTTGAGTATACCCTTTACCTCCTTGTGCATGTTGCACCCCATGAGTGATTTTTCGCCCCTCCACCCCTTCCTACCCTTCCTCTTCTGAGTGTCCAATGTCCATCATACCATTCTCTATGCCTTTGAAGATTCTTAGTTTAGCTCTCACTTATTAGTGACAACATGTGGTGTTTGGTTTTCTGTTCCTGAGTTAGTTCACACAATTCTCGAATTCCATCCATGTTGTGCAAAAGACATTTCATTCTTTTTTTTTTTTTTTTTTTTTGAGTCAGAGTCTCACTCTGTCACTCAGGCTGGAGTGCAGTGGCACACTCACAGCTACCGCAGCCCCCAACTCCTGGGCTCAGGCGATCCTTCTGTCTCAGCTTTCTAAGTAGCTGAAACCACAGGCATGGCACCACCTCACCGGTTAATTTTTAAATTTATTGTAGAGACAAGTTCTCACCAGGTTGCCCAGGCTGGTCTCAAACCCCTGGACTCAGGCAATCCTCTCACCTCTGCCTCCCAAAGTGCTGGGATTACAGTTATGAGCCACCATACCCTGTCAGACATTTCATTCTTTTTGATAGCTGAATAGTATTCCATTAGATCTCTAGGAATATTTAATGTACTGTTGGTGGGTACATACAGGAGCAAACCATTTTAGAAAAAATGTTGGCAATATCTAAAAAGTCATAGTTATACTCTAAAATATTATATGTAGTAAAAAATGAATGAACCAGTACAGCCACTGTAGAAAACAGTGTGATTCCTCAAAAAAATTTTATTGTAGCAATGAGATCTTGCCAAGTTGCTCAGGCTGGTCTTGAACCCCTGGCCTCAGGTAATCCTCTCACCTCTGCCTTCCAAAGTGCTGGGATTATAGGTGTGAGCCCCTGTGCCCTGCTAATTCCTCAAAAAAATTAAACATAGAAGACTGGGCACAGTGGCTCACGCCTATAATCCCAGCACTCTGAAAGGTTGAGGCAGGAAGATATTGCTTGAGACCAGGAGTTTGAGACTAGTCTAGGCAACACAGTGAGACCTCATCTCTACAAAAAATGTAAAAGTAGCTGGTGTGGTGGCATGCATCTGCAGTCCCAGCTGCTCATGAGGCCGAGGCAGGAGGATCACCTGAGCCTGCAATCATGCCTGCACTCCAGCCTGGGTGACAGAGACCCTTGACTCAAAAAATAAATAAATATAAATTAATATACAATTCTACTTCTGGGTATATACTCAAAAGAAGTGAAAGTAGGAACTAGATCAGATATCTGTACACCCAGGTTCATAGCAGCATTATTCACAATAGCTAAAAGGTAGAGACAACTCAAGTGTCTATCAATGAATGAATGGATAAACAAAACGTGGTGTGCATGTGTATGTGGGAGTATGTAATGAGATATTATTCAGCCCTAAAAAGTTAAATGGATGAGCCAGAAGACATCAAGATAAGTAAAATAAGTCAGTTACAAAAAGATACATATTTTATATGAGCTACCTAAAGTAAGCCAACACAGAAACACAGAGACAGAAACTAGAACAGAGGTTTCCAGGGGTAGGGAAGGGAGGAATGAGAAGCTATTGTTTAATGGGTATAGAGTTTCAGGCAGGGAACACAAAAACCTTCTGGCTCCATCCCCTTCCTAGTGCACTGCTCGGTTGTGTCAAGTTTCCACATACGGTGGGTTGCCTCTGGGATGTCCATCTGCTCCCTTGGTTAACAGTAATAGCAAGAGGGCCAGGCTCGGTGGCTCACCCTGTAATCCCAACACTTTGTGAGGCCGAGACGAGTGGATTGCCTGAGCCCACAGGTTCGAGACCAGTCTGGGCAACTTGGTGAGATCTCGTCTCTACAATAAATCAAAAAAATAAGCCGGGCATGATAGTGTGTGCCTGTAGTTTCGGCTGTTGTAAGACTGACGTGGAAGGATCGCCAGAGCCCAGCACTCAGTGGCCGTGAGTGTGCCACTGCACTCCAGCCTGGACAACGGAATGAAACTCCAATTCATAATTAATTAATTAATTTCAAAAAATTACAGCCAAAAAGAGGTAGGTGAACCTGCCTAACCATCTAGAAGTATACTGTCCAGAAAAGGGGGTTCTAACCAGACTATACCTGTCACTTTTCGTTCCTTTGCTGAGCATCCATTTTAAGACTACCAGCTAACTGATGGTCATCTAGTGGCGGGCCTCCAGGACATGGGAAGCAGGCTCACTATGCACCAGTTACCAGCTTGTCTAAGTCCCGTAAGACAGAACACCATACATGAGTTACCTACAGCAGGGTTATTATGTAACGAGAGGCTGCAAGGGCAGACACCCAGAATTCACTGCAAACTGGCCCCTCAAAGCTCAAGAAAGCCGCCTAGGGTGGATGGATGCCTCATTTACACTGAAGGACCTCCAGGACCCCAAAGCAAACTTCCCTGGTTTCTTCCTTTTTTTTTTTTTGAGACAGGGTCTTACTCTGTCACCCAGGCTGGAGTGCAGTGGCACAATCCTGATTCACTGCAGGCTCGACCTCCTGGACTCAAGTGACCCTCCTGCCTCAACCCCCTGAGTAGCTGGGACTACAGGTGTGGACACCACACTTGGCTTTATTTATTTATTTTTTTGTAGAGATGAGGTTTCACTATGTTGCCCAGGCTTGTCTCTAACTCCTGGGCTCAAGCAATCCTCTTGCAGTGCTAAAATTACAGGTGTGAGCCACCATGTCCAGCATGCCATAGATTTTACACTCAGTGCAACATGAGTTGCTAGGGTAAAGTATTGAAGGACATCGTGTTTCTAAGGGGGAACTGGTCCAGCCACTCCCTCCTCATCTCAGGATGTTGCATTCCCACACATTCTACAGTTATTCTTCAGAACTACAAGTGAGAAAGACGAGAGAACTGAGTCCATCCAAGCCCACCCAGAGAACTGTCCTGCGGGGTGGTGAAAAGTCTGGAAACTCTTCCAGGGAGGAATGGCTGAAGGAGTTGGGGGCTGGTCTGGACAGTGCACACAGGTCCATGGAAAGGCTAGTGCAGAAACACAGCTACTGCCATTTGCTTGGCTAAAGCACTGCTCCCTCCATTAGGGGAAGCCCACCCTCCTTGATTAAATGAGCAACCTCAGAAGGATCTAGATCCAAAGAATCAGGAAAGGAAACAGGTCAGTTAGGGGACACGGGAGACCTAACTTCAAATGTTAGAAAACCTGCCTTAGGCTGGGTGTGGTGGCTCATGCCTATAATCCCAGCACTTTGGGAGGCCGATGTGGGAGGATTGCTTGAGCTCAGGAATTTGAGACCAGTCTGGGAAACATAAAAAGACTTTGTCTCTTAAAAAAAAAAAAAAATCAGCTGGGTTCGGTGGCTCAGCCTGTAATCCTGCGCCTTTGGGAGGCTGAGGTGAATGGACTGCCTGAACCCGCGGGTTCGAGACCCGCCTGGGCAACTTGGCGAGACCTCATCTCTACAATAAATAAAAAAATTAGCCGGGCGTGGCAGCGTGCGCCTGTAGTTCCAGCTACTTGGAAGGCTGAGGCGGAAGGATCGCCGGAGCCCAGCGGCCGCTGCCCTCCAGTCTGGGTGACAGTGAGACTCCAACTCAAAAAAAAAAAAAAAATCAAAATACTAGCAGGCTAGTGCAAGACTGTAGTGCCAACTACCTTGGGAGGCTGAGACAGAAGGATTACCTGAGCCCAGGAGGTTGAGGCTGCAGTGAGCCCTGATTGTGCCACTGTACTCCAGCCTGGGTGACAGAATGAGACACAGACTAGAAAGTTCCAGAGAAGAGGCCCAGTGGTTAAAGGCCACAGGAGGATTTTAGAGCCCATGAGCTAGGCTGCCGGTGGGGTACTGGACATGTTCAACCATCTAGATCATCAAAGAATTGATTCTAGGACGGAAGGCTGAGGAAGCTGGAGAAGATGTGAGCAGAGTTCTTGCCCACTCTGTGATTATGATTCAAATGCATCCAGATGGTGCACACATACCCCCCCCATTTCCCCAACACTCCCTGGGTCTGGAACAGCTCTCAGTCTTATATCTACTTAGTCAACCTGTGTTTTTGTTGTTGTTATTGTTTTTGGGTCGGAGTCTCACTGTCGCCCAGGCTGGAGTGCAGCGGCACACTCACAGCCACCGCAGTCTGGACCTGCAGGACTCAGGTGATCCTTTCACCTCAGCCTGCCAAGCAGCTGGGACCACAGGCGCATACCACCATGCCAGGCTAATTTTTTTTTATTGTAGAGATGAGGTCTCACCAAGTTGCCCAGGCTGGTCTCGAATCCCTGGGTTCAAGCAATTCTCTTGCCTCCACCTCCCAAAGTACTGGGATTACAGGTGTGAGCCACCATGCCTGGCCAACATGTGTTTTGAGCAGGGTTTTCTAATTATTCTATAACTTATTTGGATCTTGCTATTAACCAAACTAGCCCTTCTCACATTAGTTGCCACCCCTGAAGTACTAAAAATGTTACCTAGGCTTAGGTTTTACTATTTAAAAGTAAGCCACATGCCCCACCAATACAACGCTCCTTAAAGCTGACGCATACATCTTTACCTCTATATTCCAGACAGTTCATAGTTTGCTACCTCTGCTATAAACAAATCTACCATCTTTTTTTTTCTTGAGTTGAAGTCTCACTCTGCAGCCCAGGCTGGAGTGCAGTGGCACACGCACAGCCATCGCAGCCTCAATCTGCTGAGCTCAGGTGATCCTTCCACCTCAGCCTTTCAAGTAGCTGGAACTACAGGCATTCGTCACCACGCCCAGCTAATTTTTTGATTTATTGTAGAGGCAAAGTCTCACCAGGTTGCCCAGGCCAGTCTCGAACCCAAGGGCTCAGGCAATCCTCTCACCTCGGCCTCCCAAAGTGCTGAGATTATAGGCATGAGCCACTGCACCCGGCCTCTACCATTTTTTCCAAATGTTCTTCTACAAGCACTTCAAAGTACTTTCATATTCTGCAAATAAAGTTCTTCAATTGTCTCCTATAGAAGCTCACAGATATAGAATTTAAAGATTAATATAAACACCCGCCAGGAGCTCTCCTTTGATACTGTCCAACACACAGTCATGAAAAAGAGACCACAAAATAAGTCAACCAATTACATGTCACTTAGAAACCATTTGATGCAGACTAAAAGCTGCCAAAAGGTTTCGATCACTCCTGACTCTACCTTGAACACCATGAATGATAGATGTAGGATGCTTGTATCTTTTCCTGGGTCCCTAAATCTGGCAACTTCTTACCTAAGCAGTAATTACATCAGTGAAAATTATACATAGTTATGTGAGTGGCTCAAAATTTTTTAGGAGTAATCATGAAACTCAAATCCCACCAAAACACTTCAAAAGTCTACAATTGGAGTGGGCTTGGTGGCTCAGCCTGTAATCCCAGCACTTTGGAATGTCATAGCTGGATTGTGAGAAATGACACCAACACACAGAGAAGGTCAGGGTATGAGTCCTTTATTAATGCCGGTGACCGAGAGCAGACTAGTGTCCCAAATGACTCTCGGGAGTGAACAGAGTGAGTAGTGGGTATTTAAAAGTAAAAATTACATAATTTGTATAGTTTGACTGATATTTCTTGGCAATACATTTGATCAGTAAGGGGTATGGATGGTTACAGAATTGACGCAACTAGGGAGTTTCCAACCACCAAAAGGTACAGGAATGTGGTGTGCAGGATGATTATGGGAAAATTGCATAAGGGGGTTACTCTTAGGTTAACATGGAAGATCTGTTACAAAATGGAGTTATTTATGTCAAGCTAGCTATTACAGGTTATTATAGGTTTTTCAGATAAGATATTTCATATTTTATTCATTTCAGGGAGGCCGAGGCAAGTGGATTGCCTGAGCCCATGGGTTCGAGACCAGCCCGGGCAACTTGGTGAGACCTCGTCTCTACAATAAGTAAAAAAATTAGCTGAAACCAGGCTCGGTGGCTCAGCCTGTAATCCCGCGCCTTTGGGAGGCTGAGGTGAGTGGATTGCCTGAGCCCGCGGGTTCGAGACCTGCCTCGGCAGTGAGACCTCATCTCTACAATAAATCAAAAAAAATCAGCCGGGCGTGGTAGTGCATGCCTGTAATTCCAGCTACTTGGAAGGCTGAGGCGGAAGGATCGCCGGAACCCAGCAGGTCGAGGTTACGGTGGCCGGATGCGGCCACTGCACTCCAGTCTGGGCGACAGAGTGAGCCTCCAACTAAAAAAAAAAAAAAAAAAAATTAGCTGAGCATGGTAGTGCGCTCCTGTATTTCCGGTTACCTAGAAGGCTGAGGCAGCAGGATTGCTGGAGCCCAGTAGGTTGATGCTGGGGAGGCTGTGAGTGTGCCACTGCACTCCAGTCTGGGCAACAGAGTGACAATCCAGCACAAAAAAGAAAAGTCTACAACTGGCAAATTTGAAATGTAAAGTCTATGCTAATTTATTTTGCAAGCTACTCCAGGGAAGTCAGACATCAGCCTGTCTTCCCTGGTGTTAGATGAAGGCTTCAGAAAGTCCCTTATGACTTATAGCAGGACCCAGTGGGCTCCGTGTGGGTGATATCACTGTGCGATGTTCTGCTTCTGCCGCTGGCACTAGCATCCTGTTAAATCTTGATTCGACACTTTAGTGTATGCTGAGTCAGAACAGGTGCAAGAGTTAGGTAACTACTTTGTGCCTACATTTGAGTATTTCAGCTCTGGGGCAATCTGGCTCAGGTGTGCATCCTCTGCTCATTGGCCATTGGTTTTTTCAACCCAGGAGCAATCAGCTACCCACCGTGACATGAATGGGTTACTCCATCAAATATTGACAGTGTAGCCGGGCTCGGTGGCTCAGCCTGTAATCCCGCGCCTTTGGGAGGCTGAGGTGAGTGGATTGCCTGAGCCCGCGGGTTCGAGACCCGCCTGGGCAGCGAGACCTCATCTCTACAATAAATCAAAAAATCAGCTGGGCGTAGTAGCGCATGCCTATAATTCCGGCTACTGGGAAGGCTGAGGCGGAAGGATCGCCAGAGCCCAGCAGGTCGAGGCTGCGGTGGCCGGGAGCGGCCACTGCACTCCAGTCTGGGTGACAGAGTGAGACTCCAACTCAAAAAAAAAAAAATATTGACAGCGTGTTGGAAGTTGTCCTTTCATTCTTGTGAGGCAACTTCTGTAGTGGAGCCATGTAGCTACTTCAGAGTGTAGCTAGATCAGGATCTAGCCCTGGCCCTGAGACCACATCTGGAGACTGTCATGAAAGGGAGGCAGGTCATGTATTTGACCTCAGTAGCGTCTCATCACCCTTTTCCTCACCCAGAGTGCCAAGCACAGGAAAGAAGCACAAACTTCTTCTAGAGACTGAGCAGGGAAGATAACACGCAGACTTAGATTCACAAAGAACTTTGTTTTTTTGAGTTGGAGTCTCACTCTGTCACCGAGACTGGAGTGCAGTGGCACTCTCCCAGCCACCGCAGTCTCCACCTGCTGAGCTTCAGTGATCCTTCCCCCTCAGCCTTCCAAGTAGCCGGAACTACAGGCGTGCACTACCACACCTGACTAATTTTTTATTTATTGTAGAGACAAGGTCTTACCAAGTTGCCCGGTTGGGTCTCAAACCCACGGGCTCAGGCAATCTACTCGCCTTGGCCTCTCAAAGTGCTGGGATTACAGGCTGAGTCACCGAGCCCGGTCTCACAAAGAACTTAACAAGAAATAGTAAGAACTTTGGCATCTCATGCCTGCTGAATGGGCAGTACCAAGTATGAACTGTACCTGTTTTTTCTTTTTTTTGAGTTGGAGTTTCACTCTGTCGCCCAGGCTAGAGTGCAGTGGCACACTCACAGCCACCCCAGTGTCGACCTGCTGGGCTCCAGTGATCCTTTTACCTCAGTCTTCCAAGTAGCCAGAACTACAGGTGCACAGTACCATGCCCAGCTAGTTTTTGATTTATTGTAGAGACGAGGTCTCGCCAAGTTGCGCAGGCTGGTCTTGAACCCGTGGGCTCAGGCAATCTACTCACCTTGGCCTCCCAAAGTGCTGGAATTACAGACTGAGCCACCGAGCCCAGCCTTTTTGTTCTTTTTAAAGATGGTATCTTGCTATATTTCCCAAACTGGAGTGCAGTGGCTATTCACAGGTGTGATCATTGTGCCATATAGCCTTGAACTCCTCAGGTGACCCTCCTGCCTCAGCCTGCTGAGTAGCTGGGACTACAAGTGCACTCTGCATGCCCAGCTTGTACCTACTATTTTTTTTGAGCTGGATGTCACTCTGTTACCCAGGCTGGAGTGCAGTGGTATGATCAAGGCTTACCGCAGCCTTGACCTCTTGGGCTCAGGTGGTCCTACTGCCTCAGCCTCCCAAGTAGCTGGGACTATAGGTGTGTGCCAAGGCACTGGCTACGTCTTTTTACATTTGGTAGAGACAAAGTCTCACTATGCTGTCCAGGCTGGCTTGTGCCTACTTTTTTAGGTTAACAGTGATGATGAATTGGGAAGTCACTCTCAGACTGACACTGGGACTGATGCCAGTCTATTAGAAATAACCAAAGCTGGGACTGCCAAAGCAGTCTATTAGAAACAGTCAAGGCTTTCTAGATGCCAGTGAAGCTTGCCTTTAACACACCAAGCCCCTGTGTGACTTCACAACAGAAACATCTGGACCAGAAGCTGAGATCCACACTACACTGAGCTGACTGGTCCAGAGGTGGCACTGAGAGAAGACAGAGTGACGTCATCAGAACTGAGAGGCGGGACAAACCAAAGGCCCAACCTGCTGACTGCAGGACAACCCAGCGAGGATGTGGCAAAGGTGAGGAAGAGGAGGTGGGAATCAGGATGCTCTGAGCAGAACGACACAGAGCACTGGCAGAGCTAGAGAGGGAGGTGGTTGCATTGGTGTTTTTTCAAAAATTTTTTTAAACAAAAACCAGAAGTATATTCTAGAGCTCAAAGCAGGAAGAACTGGGCCAGGCGTGGTGGCTCACACCTATAATCCCAGAACTTTGGGAGGCCAAGGAGAGAGTATTGCCTGAGCCCAGGGGTTCGAGACCAGCCTGGGTAACATGCTTAGACTTCATCTCTACAATAAATGAAAAAAATTAGCTGGGCATGGTGGCCTGCACCTGTGGTTCCAGCTACTTGGAAGGCTGTGGTGGAAGGATCTCCTAAACACAGCAGGAGGCTGTGGTGGCCGTAGGAGTGCCACTGGACTCTAGCATGGGCCACAGAGTGAGACTCTGACTCAAAAAAAAAAAAAAAAACAAGTGGGAAGAACCAGATGTTTCCAAGACAAAAATGAGAGTAAGACAGGGAGGGGGTAAAAAGCAGTCGCTTGGCCTTGTATTAACCAATTATAGAATAAATGGAATTAGATCCTCAAATCACCATGGCAGGGAGTGGGGGAACAGGAAGCATTGTGCAGGGCACCAGGCATGGGGCTGGCACAGAAGGGTGGGCTGCCCAGAGCCTGGGTGCAGACAGGCCAGGCAGTGGCTCTCATAGAGACCTCTGACCTCTGGGACTTCTGCATACTCAGTGCTACTTGCAAGGCAGTTTGGGGGCACTCCCCTTGTCCCATTTTCACCAACTGTGATCAAGAAGAGGGAAAGAGTGTTTAATGATTGACCCCAGGGGAGGTTTCCCTTTTCTCCTGAATGAGCCAAATCTTCTTTTCTCATGGAGAAAAGAAAAAGCAAAAGTAAGCAGAGTGATTGGAAAAAGAAAACTACAACCTGACTTTAAGTTGGGTTGAAGCTTCTGTGATTGGTCAGGAGAGAACAGGATGGGAGACACGTGGGAACTTCTAGGAAAGGAGGCCACCAGGGGAAATCAGGTAACCTGGGGACACAGATGAGTCCAGCCATCACCCCTTCTTACTAAGGAGACAGCAGCAAACATTGACCTAGGCCTATGAGCCTAAGAAGGGGGCCTACAGCCCCCCTGTCTCGGGTGAGGCCGAGGACCAGCTCTCCCTCACTGCCTCGTCAGGAAGCCATGTCCGTTCTCTGCCTGCCTTGTCCTGCCCACCTGCCCTGTCGCACCCTTCCTGCTCTCCCGTTTTCCCAGCTAGCACTGGGCTCTCATTTGCTGATGTTCTTGTCCTTTCCTGGGAGCCCATCAAACTAAAATCACAGATCTGTCCTCTAAGCCCACATTCTTTTTTTTTTGAGTTGGAGTCTCACTCTGTCACCCAGGCTGGAGTGCAGTGACACGCTCACGAACACCGCAGCCTTGACCTGCAGGGCTCAGGTGATCCTTCCGCCTCAGCCTTCCAAGTAACTGGAACTACAGGCATGGGCCATCATGCCCAGCTAATTTTTTGATTTATTGTAGAGATGAGGTCTTGCCAAGTTGCCCAGGCTGATCTCGAACCCATGGGCTCAGGCAGTCCTCTCACCTAGGTCTCCTAAAGTGCTAGGATTATAGGAGAGAGCCACTGCGCCCAGCCGAAGCCCACAGCAGGTAACACTCCACACCTTACCCCGTGCCAGGCATTGTTCTAAGTGCTTTCACATATCTTAACTCCTTTAGTCTACATAATAACCCTGTGAGGGCGGTGTTATTTCTCTCCTCATTTTACAAATGGGGAGACTAGGACACAGGAAGGCAGGGCAACTTGCCTAAGGTCACATAGCCAGTGAGCAGCAGAGTTAGGATTTGAACCCTGGAAAAGTCTAGCATCAGCATCTGTGGTCTTTTTTGGGGGGTTGGGGGTCTTACTCTGTTACCCAGGCTGGAATGCAGTGGCACGATCACAGCTACCACAACCCCCAAATCCTGGGCTCGGGTAATCCTTCTGCCTCAGCCTCCTGAGAAGCTGGAACTACAGGCATAGGGCACACACACGGCTAATTTTTAAATTTTTTGTAGAGATGAGGTCTTGCTATGTTGTCCAGACTGGTCTCGAACTCCTGGCATCAAGTGATCCTCCCGCTTCGACCTCCCAAAGTACTAAGATTACAGGCATGAGCCACCACGCCTGTCTAGCATCTAGGGTATTAATCACTCTATCATCCTCACTCTTAATTCTAGCCTGACCTGTAATGTTGGACATTAGGTTGTGTCTGTTAGTTTTTAAGTGCTACTATTTTAGCCAACGAGGCTTCCCACAAGTGTACTCTGCACTGCCTAATTTCTGTGCCATCAGAACCAATGAGTTTCAGGGCTGGGATGCTGGCACCCTGCCTAGCTCTCACAGGCCCCTTTCCCTGGGGCTTGGCCCTAACTCTGTATCTCTAGCTACTAACTGGGGTCCTATCAAAGGAGCAACCACTCACCTGAGACCACCATGCTGCACCGTGGCTGACTCTGAGCCCATATACAACACACCAGTCATGGGACTGGGCCCCCTTGGTGGTGGGTCGGGCCGGGGTCTCTACTTACTCCCTCAAACTGGACTGCCTCCCACTCCCCACAAGTCCCTGCTTCCATTGAGCCTACCTAAATTATGACAAGCTTAAATATCTGTAGAGGCCGAAACCTTTTGGATGCTAACCTGTCAAGTTGACTTCTGGTTAACCCCAGTTCTGCTAAGGCCTCTAAGATTTCCCATTTATCTATTGCTCCTTGTGTAAGAGCCGGTACTTACCATAAATCCTTGCCAGGCATTGTTCTTGATGTTCTCCTACTTCAGTGGCCCTACACATCTCTTCTGAATCACCCCTTTCCCCTGGGTCTGGGGCAGAATGGCATGGGGATCCACTATCTTGTCTTGCCGCCATCTGAGATACAGATGTGGCTTCTGTTCCTAAGTCCCTGTTAAATGTTCCTGTCTAAAACACTGGATGTGTTTCTTGACTTTCTAAGACTTTAGGGGCAGGGTTGCATAGACTCGCCCACTAAGAAATAACATCCGCTGGGCTCAGTGGCTCAACCTATAATCCCGCGCCTTGGGAGGCTGAGGTGAGTGAATTGCCTGAGTCTGTGGGTTCGAGACCCGCCTGGGCAACTTGGCAAGACCTCATCTCTACAATAAATAAAAAAATTAGCCGGGCATGGTAGCATGCGCCTGTAGTTCCAGCTACTTGGAAGGCTGAGGCGGAAGGATCGCCGGAGCCCAGAAGGTCAAGGCTGCGGTGGCCGGGAGCGGCCACTGCACTCCAACCTGGGTGACAGAGTGAGACTCCAACTCAAAAAAAAAAAAGAAACAACACCCTTCAAGGATGGGGCTGTCATTTGCCTCTGCCCACAAAGTTGGTCTACCTGGTCAGCACTCTGCACACCTAACAAACTGGCCATAGCTCTTGCTCTCCCTCTGTTTTTGTTTTTTTTTTAAAGAAACGGAGTCTCACTATGTTGCCTGTGCTGGTCTTGAACTTCTGGACTCAGACGATCTCTCGCCTCAGCCTCCAGCACCACCATAGCTGGCTGGCCTTAGCTCTTTAAAAGCAAGCTGGTAAGTGAAATGTAATTAAAGTGAATGCTTCTTCCTAATGGCCACATGAAAGAATCGCTGTCAAATCTCTGCTCTCGGAAAGTCAATCAAGGAATCTTCTAGAGTGTCTTTGCTGTGACCTCATATTTGTCATCAGCTAACCACTCTGACTGATGAGACAGAGTTGACAGAGGTGAGACCCTAGGCAACAGAAAGGGGAATGACCCCCTGTTTGTGATTTGGAGACTGTGGAGGAAAGCAATGAAGAGAGAGAGAGTAACTATATCTCACACTGGCTTCCCTGGTACACACCAATATAGCATTCTTGAAGGTTTATCATGGGGGCTCCTATCAAGCACTGTAAGATCAAGGTGACAAGTGAAATGGATACTTTTTTCTTTGGCTCACACATTCTTTCCAGGGACATTTATCTCAATTCAGGGTTTCCAGATGAAGCTTTGCCAGAAATACTGCCAATTCCACTGTCCAAGACTTTTCTAAGAATGCAGTCACCTTATGGCTGCTAAGTGCACATGGGCTTCAGAGGACCGTCTAGTTGGTTCCAGACAGCGAAGAAATACATACATATATTAATATAATACTTATACTAATACTTACATATCAGCTGGGCGCAGTGGTTCAAACCTGTAATCCCAACGCTTTGTGAGGCCAAGGTAAGAGGATTGCCTGAGCCCAGGGATTCAAGGCCAGCCTGAGCAACATGGCAAGACCTCGTCTCCACAATAAATCAAAAAATAAGCCAGGCATGGTAGGATATTCCTGTAGTTCCAGCAACTTGGAAGGCTGAGGCGGAAGGATCACCTGAGTGTAGCAGGTTGAGGCTGTGGTGGCTGTGAGTGTGGTACTGCACTCTGGCCTAGGTGACAGAGTGAGACTCTGACTCAAAAAAAAAGTATATATTAATATAAGTGGTGTTATTTTAAGTAACCTAAACACTAAAATATTCTCCAAAGCATATTCCAATGGATAGTAAGAAATACAATAAAGATTTAAAAAAATGTATATAGTTAAGTAAACTTGGAAAATACAGAGTTAAATAGGCTTCTTTCCTGCAGAGCTTTCCAAGGCCCTTAATATGTAAGTGGGCACTGGAATCTACCCGAAGAGGAGTCCACTGTAGGCAGCTTTTTCCTAACATTTTGGTCACCAATCTCTCCTCCCTACCCATTTTTTCCCCTCAGAGAGTCCCATGAACTTGGCTGCCCAGAACAGTGCTGCTTTAATGTTAATGAAAGTAAAATGGTCAAATCACCCTACCTATAGGAAAAGCATGCTGGTGGAACCGCACTAGAAGAGGCAGTGACTGCCAATGGCAGCTGAAACTGTTGGATGAAAAAGCCCTGATCTACCATGGATGGATCAGGCTGCCGCCAACTGAACCCACCCATCAACCTAACATTACCAGAAAAGAGGCGGTGAGGCAGGTGCCTCCTCATGGACTGCAGTGGGAAGTGTCCAGCACCACCTTCGAGCGGTCTTGCCAAAAAAAAAATCCCACCTGATTTTGCCTCTAGAGCTGACTACAGTCCGTAGGAATTCCAGGGAGAAGTGGAACATATTCAAAAACTCCACAGGGATGCATTCAACAAAGTGCAAAATGAGAGACATCTAAGAACAAATGACCAGGTTTCTTCAATAAACACAATAACAGAAAAAAAAAATAAAGAGGAAGGGTAAATAGACTTTAAAAGACTTGCAATGAGGCGAGAGGATTGCCTGAGCCCACAGGTTTGAGACCAGCCTGGGCAACTTGGCGAGATCTCGTCTCTACAATAAATCAAAAAATTAGCTGGGCGTGGTTGTGTGCGCCTGTAGTTCAAACTACTTGGAAGGCTGAGGCGGAAGGATCGCCAGAACCCAGCAGGTCAACACTAGGGTGGCTGTGAGTGTGCCACTGTACTTCAGCCTGGGTGACAGAATAAAACTCCAATGAAATAAAAAAAGAAAGACAGAGAGAGAGGGAGAGAGGGAGAGAGGGAGGGAGAGAGAGGGAGAGAGAGAGAGAGAAAGGGACAGGAAGAAAGGGAGGAAGGAAGGAAGGAAGGAAGGAAGGAAGAAAGAAAAAATGATGTTACCATAAGAAGAAAATTGAAGCAGCAAAAAGCAGGTAGTGTCCCTTTTTTTTTTTTTTTTTTTTTGAGTTGGAGTCTCACTCTGTTGCCCAGACTGGAGTTGAACTCAAATGATCGCTCCTGTCAGTTTTAAAGTCTAAGCAAACTCTACTGGGACAGCAGAGGGTGGCCACTGAGATAGAGAGAAAAGGAGACCTTTTTCTGGATCTGTGAACCCTTCAGATCTTCTTGGATGTCCAGCTTTATTATCTTTGTAGTCGATGTAGTTATGGGAGATTCAAGGTTTAAGACTCCATTTTCTGGGTAACCCTCTTGGGTCCCATCCCACTGTGGGAGCTTTTCTGTCCTCTCAATAAATCCTGCTTTCAGAAAAAAAAAAAAAAAGACTCCATTTTCTGGCCAATGCAGAAAAACACATAAGTAGCAGGTCCTTTGGAGGTGTGCCACACAGATGTTGCACTCTTTTCTGCTTGTGTCCTCCACGATTTAGAGGCACAGACGGCCTCCTCGTGATGCTCACCCACTTCCCAACTGCAAGAAGACTTTCTTGGAAGACGGGAACAATCAGTCCATCTTTAGCCCAGTGTTCAGAAGATAGTTGCCCCTCAACTGTTCTGAAATGGTTTCAGATTCTTCTGCAATGTCTAACATCATCATGTGACCATAGCCCAGGAAAACTTGGTGATGCTGGTGTACATCTCTCACTTGTGATCTGGAGGGTTCTATAGCTTGAATTTATCTTCAAGGAGTATCCTCCATGGTGACAGAAACAGTTCTTACCACATCAGTCATTTACTACCACCTCATCCTTGACAGGACTGTCATTAGAAAGCCAAGAAAGAAAATCTGTGGAGTTCCAGTAAGTATGAGCAGTCCCACTCCCCATCAGACCAGATACAGGTTCAGGTCTGTTAACAAAGTCATACAGCTCTGGCATCGTTCTTGTACTGATGAAATGCTGTGTTTGCAGCCATTTTTCTTATCAAGTAGGTAGAGTGAGTAGAATCACTCTAAGAGGGCGTGGTAAAGCGCATAACTTATGTTCCTCTTTCTGACAGCTCTTTCCAATTCAACCAAATCCAGATGGATTCCCAGGTCTTTAGAGTCCCAGTTCCAAGACACAGCAGTCGGCCAGTTTGTGCAGGCTTGGAGACACTCTGTCATTGGGAAGACACATTTGGCCTCCACCACAGCCTAAAAGAGGTCGGCCCATTCCCCCTGGTGGAAAAAGCCTGCCTTGAGCTGTAACAAGCCCTCGCCCTGCCAGTGCCTACATGGCTGTCCCATGCGGCACCGCAAACACACCCCAGCGCACCAACACCCCACGATGAATCAGGTTGGCAGAAGCTGCAAGGCCAGGCCCGGCTAATCCGGGGTGCAGCAGAGCCAAGCCAGAGCATCTATTCAGTCGCTTGAGCGCCAATGGCAGCAGCAGCACCAGCAATAATCAACTATTTTTTTTTCCCGCGTTGGAGTCTTACGCTGTTGCCCAGGCTGGAGTGCAGTGGCATGCTCACGGCCACCTCAACCTCGACCTGCTGGGCTCAGGCGATCTTTCCACCTCAGCCTTCCAAGTAGCTGGAACTACAGGCGCACACTACTACACCTGGCTAATTTTTTATTTATTGTAGAGATGAAGTCTTACCAAGTTGCCCAGGCTGGCCGTGAACCCCTGGGCTCAGGCAGTCCTCTCGCCTCGGCCTCTCAAAGTGCTGGGATTATAGGCTTGAGCCACTGCCCCTGGTCTATTTTTTAAAAGTATTAATGAGACAACCAGAGAAAACAGATTATGAATGGGTTTGGTTTTTTTTTTTTGGCTATTAAAAAAAAAGTGTTAGCCGGGCTTGGTGGCTCAGCCTGTAATCCTGCACCTTGGGAGGCTGAGGTGAGTGGACTGCCTGAGCCCGCGGGTTCGAGACCCGCCTGGGCAATTTGGCGAGACCTCATCTCTACAATAAATCAAAAAAAATTAGCCAGGCATGGTAGCGCACGCCTGTAGTTCCAGCTACTTGGAAGGCTGAGGCAGAAGGATCGCCGGAGCCCAGCAGGTCGAGGCTACGGTAGCCGGGAGTGGCTACTGCACTCCAGTCTGGGTGACAGAGTGAGACTCCAACTCAAAAAAAAAAAAAAAGTGTTGTTAAATATTTAGGTGTGATAATGGTATTGTGGGAATGCAAAAGAGAAAAAAAACCCTTTATTTTTAGAGACACATACTGAAGCATTCATGGATGAAAAGATATGTCTGGGATTTGCCTTAAAATAATTCAGTGTAAGGAAGGGGAGGGAAGTGGATTGCAGTAGAGAAGAAATGAGATTAGCCTTGAATTTCTTGGAGCTGGGTGTTCTATCTAATTTTGTATTAAGTTTCAAAATGTCTATAATAAGCTTTTCAAAAACTACATTGCTGAGAAGCAGAATGTAAAAAAGGACCTAAAGTCTTGGGTATGGGGACTTAATTTTCTAATAATTCAACTTGTTAGAGACATCAGATGTTAAAATTGGACCCAAAAGTTATAAAATCAGGATTTTCATATTTATTTTTCATCTTTTCTGTCATATTTTAGAAAGGAAAATACCGTTCTTAAAGCAGAATGAAGATCTCCTTTTGAGTCAAGGAAAGTAAAAATAAAAGCGAGGACTTTTGAGTACTCGCTGTGCACAGTGTATCATGTTTTGCATGTATTAATTTCCTGTTTAAAATAGCATCTTATTTCTCTTAGAATAAAATACAAATGCTTCCCCATAGTCTATGATGTTATGACTTAGTAACAATGCTCTCCCTTCCTATCACACTGATCTACCCTTCATTTCTCAGACATAGTTGATATGCTCCTGCCTTTTTTTCTTTAGTTGGGGTCTTACTCTGTCACCCCATCATGGTCACCCATAGCCTCAAACTTCTGGGCTCAGGTTTCCTCAACTTCTCAAGCAGTTGAGACTACAGATACGTGTCATCACACCCAGCTAGTTTTCTTGATTTTTTTTTTTAGATTAGAAATTTTGTTGATTTTTTTTTAAGAGACAGAGTCTCATTATGTTGCCCAGAGTGGTCTTGAATCCTGGGCTCAGGCAATCTTTGCACCTCGGCCTCCCAGAGTGCTGGGATTATAGGCATGAGCCACCGTGCCCAGCTGCTTCTGCCCTTGAACTTGCCATTCACACCACCTGAAATATGCTTTCCTCTAGATGACTGTGTAGTGTTCTTCCTACTTCAGGTCAGATGTTCCCTGCCCCTTCCTATGTAACACAGGTATGTGTACCCATATACACACCATCACTCTCCTGCTCTTTGTCCTTTTTCCTCTGCTTTATTTTTTGTTTTTGCACTGATTATCCCCTGACAAATTATATTTGTTGTCTGTCTCTCCCAAGAAGATCGCAAGCTTCATTAGATATGGGACTTTTTAATTAAAACTACACTGCCACCTAACTCCAGTCAGAATGGCCATTAACAATAACTCAAAAAATAACAGATGCTGAAGAGGATGTAGCAAAATGGGAACACTTCTACACTGTTGGTGGGAGTGCAAACTAGTACAACCTCTGTGGAAAACAATGTGGCGATTCCTAAAAGTTCTAAAAATTGAACTTCCATATGACCCCGCAATCCTCCTACTGGGAATATACCCAGAAGAACTCAAATTACTCTATAAAAAAGATACCTGCACACGTATGTTTATCGCAGCATTCTTCACAATAGCAAGAACATGGAACCAACCGTGCTGCCCATCAAAAGAGGACTGGGTAAAAAAACGTGGTACATATACACAATGGAATATTATGCAGTCATAAAGAAGAACAAAATCATGAACTTCGCAGCAACATGGATGGAATTAGAGTCTATAGTACTGAGTGATCTTTCACAGAAACAAAGAACTGAGTATCACAATGTTCTCACTCCTAAGTGGACCTTGAACTACTATACTAATACTATAAGAAAAGGATTGATAGTAGCAGGATACTGCAGGAAGGTAGGGGGGCAGGGAGGTGGGATTGGCAGTAGTGGAAATCTGCCTGGGGAAGAGGGGGCACACCTCCACAACAAGGGTACCTGCACAATGAATATCTGTATACCTAACTCTGAATTGTACCCTACAATTTTAAAGTAAAAAAAATTTAAAAGTTAAAAAAAAATGATTTAGAACTTTTTATTCACAGAACGGCGTTCTCAGTACAAAGCCTGACATATAGCAGGTGCTCATTAAATATTTATTGCATTAATTAATTAACTTAGCCCATACACAAACCTATTTGATAAGCATGTCCATGTATCTTTGGAGGTTGGAATTATGTGTTTTCATGGTGGCCAAGATCCTCCCGAATTAGCTGGATCTAGTTAAACTGGGCTAAGATGTCTGCAGAGCTGCTGAATGCCTTGCAATGAGAGAAGATACACACACTCCTGATCTATTCTAAGCTAAGGGAAGGACAACCGGAGGAGCTGGCCTCGAGCCCTGATCAGAGCTGGCATGACTGTTCTTTTCTTAAGAAGAGTGAAATTAGATGAAGGTCCAAATGAGGGGTGGCAATATCTGCTGGAAATAAACTTGGAAGGAATGGTACCACTGGATGGAGTGTTTTGGGGTTGCAAGAATGTTGTGGAGTCAGAATCTACAGATGGTTTGATGTTCCCAAATTAATTCATTTTCAGGGAGAGCTGGACAAGACACAGATGGATAGACATTCTAAGTGGCAAACATCCCACCAAGCAACACACTGTAGGAGTAAAATTGGGCCCAGAGAGCTGTCTAATGCATTTTGAAGAATTTTTTCATTCTAAGTCAAATGAAATATGGAGATGAATCTCTGAAATTAAAAAGTTTTATTTGGAAAGAATTGCAATTCAGGGCATACATGCAGACTGGATGGTCTTCAGTATGGCCAAAGAACAAAGAGAAGGTTAGAAGCTTTATGAAGAAAGAGAAATGCTACACATTGCTCTTTGAGATAATTCACTGGCACTAGTAAGGTTTTGGGGAGTCAGTAAGTTTTGAATGGCAAGTGACAGCAATGGTAAAATGATCTTAGGGTCGCAGGATTGTTTCAGTAGCTATCAGATAACACTGGCTTTAGGTGACGGCAGGCAGTTTCAGCAGCCAGGTTCACAGAGAATTATGCTCTTGGAGCAATGTTATGTGCCCTGAGTGCTTTTCCCCCAGCCTCTCAACACTTAGTTGGGGATGACAAGAATGACCCAATTGATATGATCAATCATCACAATTTCTACCCAAGATGACCTCTGGAATTACTCTTCAAGTTGCTGTTTAAAGGAGTCTGAGTTTTCTCCAAAGGAATCCAGGGGGCTAAGACCCTCCTTTGAAACCCAGCTCAGGTAACTGACCATACTAAAAAATGTGCTGGACACACTTGCCTCCTAAAAAGGAGGGCTGTTGATGATGGGGATAAGGTACCAACCAGCACAGACCTGGGGACTGCACCTCTGATGTGCTGGACTTTGTATCAGCACTGAATTTCCGTATGCAATAGGAGATCATAGTAAGCTTATTTGCTTCAGACAGCATGGTTGAAATAATAAAACCATAAGAGGGGACTTGTGTCTCACCTTACTGATTGTTCCCTTCTTAAAAAGCTGTACAACAAAAAAGAGATACCTGCACACGTATGTTTGCTGCACCTCTATTCACAATAGCAAAAACATGGAACCGACCATGTTGCCCATCGAAACTGAACTGGATAAAAAAATGTGGTACATTCACAATGGAATATTATGCAGTAATAAAGAAGGACAAACATATGGACTTCACAGCAACTTGGATGGATTTAGAGTCAATCATACTCAGTGATCTATCACAGAAACAAAGAACAGAGTACCATATGTTTTTACTCATAAGCGGACGTTGAACCATTATTATAATACTGTAAGAAAGGGATTGACAGTAGTGAAAAACTGTCAGGGGAGAGGGGGTGGGATTGGCAGTTAAGGGAAACTGCTAGGGGAGGGAGGGCATACCTCATCTACAAGGATACCTGCATAATCAACGTTTGTATACCTAACCCTGAATTGTACCCCACATCTTTATAATTAAAAAAAGAAGGAAAAAAAAAGCTTCACAACAAAATAACTTGTTGTTATTAATACGTATGTTTAAATCAACTAGGTAATCTTGCTGACCAAAATAGTCCTATGGGAAACAATTGGTAAGCAACCCCTAATTTATAGCTTCAAAATGAAACACATTTCTCTACTTAAAGTTTCTACATAGCAAAGCAACTCTACATAAGTCAGTTTCTGATCTCTAAGCCACCATGCTGAATTTCAGTGTCAGTTATGCCAAATAATCATCTTTTGGCTGGGAAAAGATTTTTCCGGCAGTCACTCAAAGACAAGGACAGATGGCATTCCATTGGGGGTGCTCTTTGTTTTAACAAATATTGACACTTTTGTAGGAAACAGATCCAGATCCTGTTTCTTCCTAACTCATCTTGGCAATCCTGAAGGTTTGAAGAGGAATAGTTTAATAGAATTGGGAAAATGCACTTACTACTAAATTATAAAAATATATACATCTTGGAGAATAATGTTCGTGGTTAACTGATGCTTGTAAAAGTCACAAAGTAGTAAAGAATACTGAAACACTGTGATTACAAAGTGCTTTCAAATAGAAATGAACAGTAGACAGGGAGAGAGGAAAAGAGAAGAGAAATGCTCTCCAAAAAAATTCAAATTACTATATGAAACTTTTTCTAAAAGATCTTTTCTAATCTAGATGTTAGTAACAACAAGGTTATGTTAGTTTTACTCAGAAAATCATGGAATATTTACTGTTATTCAAAATTAGGATATGTTGTTTTTACAAAGTACTAAGACCATATATGGTCCTTTCTGGCCAGCAATTGGCAGAATATATCTACACCTCCCCCAAAAGTTTATATTCTTTGACTCAGAAATTTGGGGAAATTTGCACTATATAAAAATCAGATTATGTGCCCCAAAATATGTATAAGTGGAATTTATCACAGGGTTATTTATAGTAGTGAAAACTGAGAATTCAAACTTTAATCAGTAGCAAATGTTTGTTTGTTTTTGAGTTGGAGTCTCACTCTGTCGCCCAGACCGGAATGCAGTGGCATGCTCACAGCCACTGCAGCCTCCACCTGCTGGGCTCTGGCGATCCTTCCGCCTCAGTCTTCCAAGTAGCTGGAACTACAGGGGCATGCTACCATGCCCCGCTAATTTTTGATTTATTGTAGAGATGAGGTCTCACCAAGTTGCCCGGGTGGGTCTCGAACCCGTGGGCTGAGACAATCCACTCACCTCAGCCTCCCAAAGTGCTGGGATTACAGGCTGAGCCACCGAACCCAGCCAGTAGCAAATGTTTAACTAAATCAAGGTATACATTGTGAGATACTTTGCAGCCTATAAAGATGACAATATGGAGCTATATTTGTTTATGTGGGTAATGGACTCAATATGAATGGGTTTTTGTTTTGTTTTGTTGAGTTGGTGTTTCACTCTGTTGCCCAGGCTGGAGGGCAGTGGCACCATTGCGGTTTACTGCAGCTTCAACTCCCTTGGGCTCAGGTGATCCTTCTAACTCAGTCTCCTGAGCAGCTGGAACTACATGCGTGCACCACCACATCTGGCTAATTTTTTGATATTTTTGTAGAGACAAGGTCTTGCTGTGTTGTCCAGGCTGGTCTCGAACTCCTAGGCTCAAGCAGTCTTCTCGTCTTAGCCTCTCAAAGTGCTGGGATTACAGATGTAAGCCATCGTGCCCAGTTATAAGTAGTTTTTATTTATTTATTTATTTATTTATTTATTTATTTATTTATTTATTTATTTATTTTGAGTTGGAGTCTCACTCTGTCGCCCAGACTGGAGTGCAGTGGCTGCTCCTGGCCACCGCAGCCTCAACCTGCTGGGCTCTGGCGATCCTTCCACCTCAGCCTTCCAAGCAGCTGGAACTACAGGCGCGCGCTACCACACCCGGCTCATTTTTGATTTATTGTATAGATGAGGTCTCACCAAGTTGCCCAGGTGGGTCTCGAACCCTCGGGCTCAGGCAATCCACTCACCTCAGCCTCCCAAAGGCGCGGGATTATAGGCTGAGCCACCGAGCCCGGCTATAGGTAGTTTTTAAAAAGGAGCTACAAAAAAAAAAATCTGTTACAAATCATTTTTACAAAAATTACATAATTTATATGTTTATATAAAATTGCTTTTAGAAAATAATATTTGCACATATGTATATATTAAATAGAAAAAATTTATCTTTGGATAGTGGAATTCTAGGTGACTAAGTTACTAAAGTTATTTTCAGTTTGTAAAAAGTAAGTTACAGATAATTTTTTTTTCTAGGACTACAGGCATGCGTTACTATGCCTAGCATAGTTCCTAGATATGGGGGTCTCGTTATGTTGCCCAGGCTGGTCTCAAACTCCTGGCCTCAAATACCAACGTGCTAGGATTACAGGCATGAGCCACCACACCTGGCCAGGCCTGACTTGAAACAAACTTATTTCTCGCAGGAGGAGTCTCAGTCTCCTAAATCAGAGGTATGCATTTCACCCTGTGCACATTCTGTATCCCTATTGAGACTGAAAGCCCTTGCTTGACTGTCCACATCCTAGGAACTATCACCAGTGGGTGGTTGAAATATGTCACTCATGGTGAATGAGGCTGGCATGGAACAATAGAAATGAAAACTATGCAAGACTCACCAAAGAACCAAGCAACAAGATTAGGTGCTGTCAATGCAAGGTTAGTTGTTTTTTTGACATAAACGCTCAAAAAAGAGAGGCATTTATGGAGGGACAAAACCAATGTTTCATTTTTCCTGAAACTTTGCAAAGAAGAGAAAATTTTAAGAGATTTTACACTTTCAGAAGCTGTGGGAAGTACGCACGGATTGAAGACGGGCATTCCCTCTTGCAAGAGGAGAAGGATGAGTAACGAATAAATCAGCAAAACAGTGCAGAGGGGAGGTGGATGGCAGTGGGAAGCTGACAGACTGTGAGTTTGAATTCTGACTCTGCCATTTACCAGGGGCATGTCCTTGGGCAAAAGGTGGCATGTTACTGAGCCTCAATGTCCTCATCTAGACAATATAAAATAAGGTCAATACCTACTTCACAGAGTTACTGTGAGGAGTAAGTGCATGATAAGGGTCCAGTCTGGAGCAGGGTTCCGTACTTCATAGCTGCTACTGCAAATGCTATGTGTGAGCACGTAGGTGTGGATAATCATCATCATTATGTCCAAAGAAACTTTAAAGTCGAACTTTCAGAAGATGATAGACTAACAAGAATGAAAGGATAAGGATGAAAGTCTAAAATGGAATAATTTAATGAAATAATCTTGGCTAGGTCAGGCGCGGTGGCTCATGCCTATAATCCCAGCACTTTGAGAGGCCAAGGTGAGAGGATTACCTGAGCCCAGGAGTTCAAGACCAGCCTGGACAACCTTATTGGTGAGACCTTATCTCTACAATAAATCAAAAAATTAGCTAGGCATGGTGGCATGTGCCTTTAATTCCACCTACTTGGAAGGCTGAGGTGGAAGGACCACCTGAGCCTAGCAGGTTAAGGCTGCAGTGACTGTGAGCGTGCCACTGCATTCCAGGGTGACAGAGTGAGACTCCAACTCAAAAAAAAAAAAGAAATAATCTTAGCGAGTGCAGTCATTTTAACATTGCTTAGCTTTGTCATGCTTTCTTAACAAATTACCTGCTTGCCCTCTAATCATTACCCAAGGGCAGAATGGGTTGCTCAGACATACCTGTAATTATTTTACAACCCCTCTCGTTTTGTGTAACTTTTCTTTTTTTTTTTTTTTGAGTTGGAGTCTCACTGTGTCGCCCAGACTGGAGTGCAGTGGCCGCTTCCGGCCACTGCAGCCTCAACCTGCTGGGCTCCAGCAATCCTTCCGCCTCAGCCTTCCAAGTAGCTGGAACTACAGGCGCACGCTACCAGACCCGGCTAATTTTTTATTTGTTGTAGAGATGAGGTCTCGTCACGTTGCCCAGGCGGGTCTCGAACCCGCAGGCTCAGGCAATCCACTCACCTCGGCCTCCCAAAGTGCTGGGATTACAGGCTGAGCCACCGAGCCCAGCCCTGTGTAACTTTTCTATTCCAAGTATTTGTCTTCCATCCATGAAAAAAATCAAGCTAACCTCTTGTAATCAGTCCTTTATGACCTTGGGGAGGTGAATCTCTTTCTCTCTCTCTCTAATCTACTTTCTAAATAAACTATATTTTCCAATCTAATTTCTGTGCAATTCTTTACATCTTACCCATGGCACTGGCTCAGCACACTGGCCCACTGACCTAATATTTTTACAGACCTAACAAAGAAAAAAAGCATAAACTTGTCCTCTTCATTAAATATCAATGGAATCATCAGTATAAGACAGCAAATGAAATCATTCATAAGCCTATTCTCTTTTTTCAGAAGCCCTTGGCAAAATGTCTCAACAACTGCACCATCATTTATATTCCAGTGACTGTGTCTGTTTTTGAAACTACCTATACTTAATTCTTCCTCCTAGATAATACAACTTATATCTGAATTTATGTCTTAGACTTTATCAGGGTATTTTGCTAATCCTGGAATTTCTACCACACATTTTAATGTCCTGTGGCTAACATTAATAGAAACTTTCCAAAAGAAGGATGCCACGGCTTTGACTAGTTTTCTTTCTTGCTGACTTTGGATAGATGCTGTTGAAGCCACCATCATAGGTGGCTTTGGATAGATGCTGTTGAAGCCACCATCATAGGGTTAACAAGAATTCTGGACAGAAACAATATAGTTATAATGAAGCATTAATCAGTCTGCACTCTGGCTCACTTCCATGTAACCAAAAGTCACATAGCACTAGATGCTGAATATTTGCATCCCCAGTGTTCCTACAGATAGGGTTTCTATTTGTTTAGAGATAGAGTCTTTTTCTGGCACTCATGTTGGCATTCAGTGGCACAATTATGGCTCACTGCAACCTCTTAACGCAACATTCCAAGTAGCTGGAATTATAGGTGTGCACCACCAGGCCCAGCTAATTTTTAAATTTCATTTTTTAGAGATGAGATCTTGCTATGCTGCCCAGGCTGGTCTCCAACTCCTACTCTCAAGTAATCCTCCTGCCTTGTCCTCCCAAAGTGCCAGGATTATAGGTGTGAGTCACCACACCTGACCATTTTTATTTTTGATTCAAGGTCTTGTTATGTTGCCCAGGCTGGTCTCGAACTGCTCGGCTCCTGCCTCAGACTCCCCAAGTGCTAGGATTACAGGTGTGAGCTGCTGCACCTGCCTAGATAGAATTTCTGCCATTAGAATCATAAGGCTTTTGTTTAAGAATTGTTTAAGGCTGGGTGCCATAGCTCAGTTTATAATCCCAACACTTTGGGAGGCCAAGGCAGGAGGATTGCCTGAGCCTGGGGGTTCGAGACTAGCCTGGGCAACTTGATGAGACCTTGTCTCTACAATAAATCACAAAAATTAGCCGGGCATGGTGACATGCGTCTGTAGCTCCAGGTACTTGGAAGGCTGAGGCAGAAAGGCTCACCTAAGCCCAGCAGGTTGAGGCTGCAGAGGCTGTGAGCGTGCCACTGCACTCCAGCCTGGGCGACAAGAGTGAGACTCCAACTCAAAAAAAAAAAGAAAGAGAGCCGGGCTCGGTGGCTCAGCCTGTAATCCCGCGCCTTTGGGAGGCTGAGGTGAGTGGACTGCCTGAGCCCGCGGGTTCAAGACCCGCCTGGGCAGCGAGACCTCATCTCTATAATAAATCAAAAAATCAGCCGGGCGTGGTAGCGCATGCCTGTAATTCCGGCTACTTGGAAGGCTGAGGTGGAAGGATCACCAGAGCCCAGCAGGTTGAGGCTGTGGTGGCCGGGAGTGGCCACTGCACTCCAGTCTGGGCGATAAAGTGAGACTTCAACTCAAAAAAAAAAAAAAAAAAAGGATTGTTTAAGATGTTTTTCAGATCCTGAATTCCAGCAAAATAGCTGATGCCAACCAGCGTGAAGACTTTCACAGAGGAACAATATCAGCATAAGGATACAGTTTCCTCATCTCCCTCTCCCATGAACTTTACTCTGCATACTTCAACCAATCAATGATCGCCACATTGTAGGAGATGGATTTGAGTTTTCCTCTGCGTGTATTAAGCCTCTTCTCTGCTGCAACCCTGTGTCTGAGAGTATGTCTGGGAGTCGACTTGCCATGTGTATAGGGCAACAGATCTATTGCATTTACATTGTGATATTGTGATATAATAAGCAATACTGATATGGAGAACCAGTATTGTCTGTCCATATTGCTACAACCCTTAGAGAAGGGCATGGCAAGGGTTCGAGCATTCCTGTATGTACCCACATTCCTGAGAGTTAACAAAAGGTAGCTGGGCTCGGTGGCTCAGCCTGTAATCCTGTGCCTTTGGGAGGCTGAGGTGAGTGGATTACCTGAGCCCGCGGATTTGAGACCCGCCTGGGCAACTTGGCGAGACCTCATCTCTACAGTAAATCAAAAATGAGCCGAGCAGGGTAGCGCTCACCTGTAGTTCCAGCTACTTGGAAGGCTGAGGTGGAAGGATCGCCGGAGCCCAACAGGTTGAGGCTGCGGTGGGGAGCGGCCACTGCCCGCCAGCCTGGGTGACAGAGTGAGACTCCAACTCAAAAAAAAAAAAAAAAAAGGTGCATTTCCCATTATCTTCTATGCACTCTCAATAGCGTCAAAGAATCCTTGACTTCTCTATAGACTGTAGGGAAGAGATATATTCCTATTTACTCCTTTTTCGTAGGAGTCACAGGTTTGAATGCTGTATTATCAAGGTAATCTTAAGTCTTGTGATTTGTATCGCTTTTGTATCAACGTAATCAAAAGTTTTGTGATTTGTATAACTTTTGCGTATAGCAGCATGTAGTAATGTATGATGTCTTAGGCCCTGTTAACTCTCTTCACTCTATGGCCAGCTTGATTAACATCTCTGCCTGCCTGGTGTTACTGATAAAAGCTGTGAGATACCTCTGGTAACTGAAGCCAGGAAATGTGGACCATAAATTTCATTATTGATAAAATGTGACTGTGATTTAAGTTCTATACAATGTTCTGCCAGTCATGTAGTCAATGTAAAGGTACCAACTACCCTGAACTTATAAAAGCAGACTGTAAAACTTGAGGGGTGAATAGGACCATTTTAAAGAGGCCAGAAGCCCGGCTCTGCTCCCTGGATTCGCATTCAGAAATAAACCGCTTTCTACCACTTTCCTGCCCCTTGATTGGTTGGTATCGAGGGAGAGCAGCCAAGTGAGCATTACTCAGACCCTAACAATACATCTTGGGTCTTTGTCTCTGGCTCCTGGCCAGAGCTCCTGAAACCCTTGTAACTTCCTGAGCGACAAGAGTGATAGGGGCATCTTTTGTTATGGTATTTGATTTTTATCCCTGACTCCTTTCCTGAAACAGCTCTGGAGCAACAAAAGTGAAAGAAGTGTCTTTTGCTCTTCATGACAAGACCCAGTCAACCACACCTGAGTTTATGTTCATGAGGCAACTTCTGGACCCTAAGGATGGGGATGCTGGCTACCAGGAGAACCAATTGTGGGATTAGAGGGTTGGAGCTTTCAATCCCACCCAGTTCTCCCCACCCCCACCCAACCTCTAAGGAGAAAAAAAGAAAAACAAGAACAAGGTTTGAAGAGCACCGTGCTGCTGACCATGTGGAGGTGCTGGGGGCGGTGATATGGAAACTCTGAGTCTCTCCCCCATTCCTTGCCACATGTGCTGTCTGTGAATTGTATCCTTTATAATAAACTGATAAACATGAGCAGATGTTTCCCTGTGCTTTGTGAGCCATTCTAGCAAATTATAGAATTTGAGGAGAGGGTCGTGAGAACCCTCAACTTAGAGCCCATCAGTTGGGAGTTTGGGAGATATGACTGGTATGGGGAAATTGCCCAGACATTGCCTCTTTCCCACCAGATCTGCTTCTTTCTGCCCCTCCTCCAGGGAGCAGCCCCTGGACAAGGCTGGTCTCTGCAGGATATGCATATTCCCTATAACAATTCAAAGGGTTAATGAGTCATGGGATGCAGGTAACCAAGCAACCTAAAGACAATGTAGTCGTCACTCTTAATCAAGGTGATGTTAAACACTGTATAGGAACTTGAATAATTAACTTATGTGATTATAAAATTAGCCTGGCCACCATGCCAAGCTAGTTTTTTTATTTATTGTAGAGATGAGGTCTCACCAAGTTGCTCAGGCTGGTCTCAAACTCTGGGCTCAGGTAATCCTCTCGCTTCACCTCCCAAAGTGCTCGGATTACAGGTGGAGGCACTGTGCCTGGCCCAAGTTTTTCCTATTTAGATGATTACCAGAAATTGCCATGGTGTGCTCACCTCACACCAGCTAGGGGTGGCTATGTTATAGTGGTGACTAGCTTTCATGGCAAGTTATAGTTGTTGACAGAAGATACCAAACTCTGTAAAATATGTAAGATGGTTTATTCTGAGCCAAATGTGAATGACCTTAGGCCCGTGACACCCACCTCAATAGGTTCTGAGAATGTGGTTGAACTGAAGCTTGGTTACATACATTTAAGTAAGATAGATGTTATCAAAAAGTCATAAATCAACACATGTGAGATTTACACTGGTTCTGTCTGGAAGGCCAGACATCTCCAAGCAGGGATTGCAGGTCATAGGTGGATTCAAAGATTTCCTGACTGGCAATTAGTAGCAAGAGTCGAAGCTCTTATCTAAGGAATTTTGAAATCAGTATAGAAAATGGGAGGCTTGAGGAATGGTGAGGGAATTAAGTTTCTTGATAGGCAGATGAAACCTCATGGGTGGCAGACTTCAGAGAGAATATGTAGTAAGTGTCTTAAAAGGTGCCTGAAGTCCAACTGTCCCCAAAAGACAACTTTACAGGGTCATAAAATACTTTAATTTTCCTTCTTTATTATGTGATGTTATGCCAGAGTCAGGTTGAAAAGCAAACCACATTATTTAGCGTTAATTTAAAAAGAAAACAAAAACAAAAAACATTTCCCCAGGCCCCTTAGTTAGGAATTTGTTGAGGGAAAGAAAAAAAGTCATGCCGGGGCACAGTGGCTCATGCCTATAATCCCAGCACTTTGGAAGGCTGAAGTGGGAGGATCGCTTGAGTCCAGGAGTTTGAGGCTGCAGTAGGCACTCCAGCCTGGTCAATAGAGTAAGACTCTGACAAAAAAAAAAAAAAGAAGGCCAAGTGCAGTGGCTCAGCCTGTAATCCCAGCACTTTGGGAGGCCAAGGCATGAGACTTGCCTGAGCCCACGGGTTCGAGACTAGCTGGGCAATTTGGTGTGACCTTGTCTCTACAATAAATCAAAAAGTAAGCTGGGTGTGGTAGCGCGTGCCTGTAGTTCCAGCTACTTGAAAGGCTGAGACGGAAGGATTGCCTAAGTCCAGCAAGTCAAGACTGTGGTGGCCGTGAGCGTGCCACTGCACTCCAGTCTAGGTGACAGAGTAAGACTCTGACTCAAAAAAAAAATAGAAAGAAAGGAAGAAAAAAGCCAGAGTTTAGTCCTCATAATTTTTTTTTTTTGAGTCAGAGTTTCACTCTGTTGCCCAGGCTGGAGTGGCACAATCAAGGCTCCTGCAGCCTTGACCTCCTGGGCTCAGGTGATCCTTCTGCCTCAGAAGAACATGCTTCTAAACACACTCAAGTGGCTGTTAGCAAGCCTCAGTTTCTCACTAGCTTTTGGCCAGAGACACCTGCACCATGCCGCATGAGCCTCTATGTAGGAAAACTCACAACATGGCATCTTGCTTCCCCCAGAGTGAGGGCTGCAACAGTGGGAGAGGGAGAGATACAGAGAGAGGGTAAGCAAGACAAGGTCACTCCATCTCTTTGTAACCTGATCCCTGAAATGGCAGCCCATCATTTTTGCCATATTCTATTTGTTAGAAGCAAGTCACCAGGTCCAGCCAGTACTCCAGGAAAGGCAATCACTGGGAGTTATCTTAGAAGCTGCCATTCAAGGCAGTGCTCCTCAAACTAACTCTGGTTAAGGACCAATTATTTTTATTTTTAAAAAATTCAATTTGTTGTAAGTGTAAAAATAAAATAGAAATTCATTTCTAGAAAAATAAAACTACAAAGCCATAGAAAAACAAATCCACAGATCATGTGTTGATGCTAAAATAATATCAAATTGCTACAAAAATTTCTAAACACTCTCAATTCTATTACTTGTTACATGTGGATTAGAAACAGTTTGCAGATGGGCACTAGTTTCAGACCATTCTTTGAGTAGCACTGGTTTAAAGATTTTATCAATGCAGATGACTTTTCGAGGCTTTTACAAGACAATGATTTAGACTTTTCACTCAGCTATTCCTGGATGGAGGAATTCTAGAAATAAACTGAAATAGAAGTCTTTCCTTATGATCTCACACCTCTCTCTCCACACTCCTACATAATGAGAACTTTTATTGTGATTAAGGTCACAGGCATACAGGATGGATTATGAATCGGCTGTAGTACCGTGGCATACTCACGGCCACCCCAGTGTTGACCTGCTGGGCTCTGGCGATCCTTTTGCCTCAGTCTTTCAAGTAGCCAGAACTACAGACGCGTGCTACCACACCTGGCTAATTTTTTGATTTATTGTAGAGACAAGGTCTCACCATGTTGCCCAGGCTGGTCTCAAACCCTCAGGCTAGGGGATTCCACTCACCCTGGCCTCCCAAAGTGCTGGGATTATAGGCTGAGCCACTGAGCCTGGCTAAACCATAATTTTGAAGTGTGTAGTCTGATAGATACTATGATTATCCATTCACATTGTAAAATGGTGAGGGGTCAGCCCACTCCCCAACTAATGTTAGAAGGGAAGTCTGAATGCCTTTCCCGTTCCTCACTTATTCAGATCCCTCAAAATACATCTCAAGTATAACCTCCACGCTGGGCACAGAGGCTCACGTCTGTAATCCCAGCACTTTGAGAGGTGGATGCAAAACGATTGCCTGAGCCCAAGGTTCGAGAACAGCCTGGGCAAGTTGGTGAGACTTCATCTCTATAATAAATCAAAAAATTAGCCAGGCATAGTGGCACGTGCCTGTAGTTCCAGCTACTTGGAAGGCTGAGGTGGAAGGATCGCCTGAGCCCAGCGGGCCAAGGCTGCAGTGGCCATAAGCGTGTCACAGTACTCCAGTCTAGGTGACAGAGTGAGACTACTACTCAGAAAAAAAAAAAGTGTAACCTCCTTAATTGAACCAAAAACATTTTATTTTTGAGCAACAACTGTGTACAAGATTCTGGAAGGCACCACCTTGAAGAAGACACCATCTTTGTTTTCACTTTATTTATGGCACTTCCCATATAAACCTTGAAGTTATTTATACCTCAATATTTTGGCATTTGAGTACATTCTTTCTCTTGTTTCTAAACGTTTCACAAATTTTATCTAATCTCCTTAATGAAACCATAAATTTACTGAACAAAAGTACTCCATTTCATATCCTTCCTGCCTCCAATACAGCATCAGGCCGTCAGTTGGTCCTCAGTAAAAACTTGAAGGTAGTACATTTACTGAGCCAAGACTCCGAATCCCCTGTTCAGAGACTAAGCACTGAGAACAGGGCTTCTGTTCCAGATCTTGCTAACCTGGCGATCACCTCTCTTCATCCTCTTTCCCATTCCCTAACCCATCCTTCAAGGCTTAAAGCAGAAGCAACTTTAAGAAGCCTGCTTCTGCTCATCAGGCCCCCATTCTTTTTTTTTTTTTTTTTTGAGTTGGAGTCTCACTCTGTCGCCCAGCCTCGACCTGCTGGGCTCTGGCGATCCTTCCGCCTCAGCCGTCCAAGTAGCCGGAATTACAGGCAAGCGCTACCATGCCCGGCTGATTTTTTGATTTATTGTAGAGATGAGGTCTCGCTGCCCAGGCGGATCTCGAACCCGCGGGCTCAGGCAATCCACTCACCTGGACTCCCAAAGGTGTGGGATTACAGGCTGAGCCACCGAGTCCGGCAAAGCCCCCATTCTTATCTCTTCTTCTCACCCTAGCCCAGGAGAGAGAAGAGAAAACCAGGTGGAGAAAGGGCCTTTTATACCAAGTCTTGCTCGACTTTTTTACACAATGCCCATCTTCACTGGGCATCCCCTCCTATCCCCTTTTCTTGCAAGGAAGGGAGTGAAGGTTAGTAAAACCTGCATTTGCAAGGCCCAGTGCTGTTCACTTTTGTAGGCACAAAGGTGAACCAAACAGGTTCCTTGCCCTCAAGAATTTACAATGGACAAATCAGACCGATCCTCAAGTACAGTACAAAGCAGAACCGGCCAAGTGTCGCAATGTTGGCATGCGGAGAAAGCACTGTGGGAGAACAGATGGGGGAGAGATTAATTCCAACTGATGAAAATTCAGAGGATGTAGCTTTAGAGCTAAGCCTTGGAAGGTGGGTGGAACAGAGAGCTCTTCCTACCTACCCAGTACTGTGGTCGGTGGTTAAATGGCATTACCACATTTAGGCCTCACAAAAGGCCTGCTGGGGAGGTGCTATTATTAGTTTCATTCTACAGCGAGGAAACTGAGGAACAAAGAAAAGAAGGGATCTGTCCCAAGATTCAGGCTAGTAAGTGGTGGAGAGGAGATATGAATTCATACAGGGTCACTGTAGAGCTGGTGCACATAAGGAGCAAAGGATACAACGGAAGGTGCAGAGCATGCTCAAGGAACAACGGAACAGCGGGGAGTCTGTGAGGCTGGTGTGGGAGGAGGGGGCGGGAGACAGTCCTATCTCAAGGGCAACTGTGGAATGTATATGTCACACTCTGTCATATTATATTACATATAATATTTCATGTGACCTCACCACATCCCTACTCGACAGGTGCTATGCTATTAACCCCATTTTACAGATCAGGGACTGAGACACACAGAGGTTACTCTTACCTACTGTGCCAGCCAAACGTCCTCACGTGGGTGGAAGCCCTTTGTGGGTGCCAGACGCCTTGCAGCTGTCCAGTCACTTTCCGCCCCCACCTCCGGTGTACACAGCCTGCCCCTTCCCACTCACCCCTCACTCCCGTTCCCACCGCAAGCTTTCAGCTAGGGTGGGCCAGCGCACGGCCACAGGGTTGCCAGGGGCCACTAGACGCCCAGCTCTACTTCTGCTCCCAGAAAGCTTTGCGTTTCCCGGCGTGGACAGGCTTCGGCTCGGGGAGCCCCGCCCCGCGCGGCCCCTCCCAGGGGCGCGGGCCCGGGGAGGCGGGGGGCGTGTCCCCGGCGGCGGAGCCCGCGGCGCGGGGCGGGGCTTGGCGGCGGGGCGCGGGGCTGGGCGCGCAGGTGGCTCTTCCTCCGCTCCGCGCGAGCCCCGGCCGCGCCAGGCACGGTGCCGGCCGCCCAGGGAGCGCCTTTGTGCCGGGGTCTGGGAGCCCGCGACGGCCGCCGCGCGCCCCGGGGCATTGTTCGGCTTCGCTTCCGTCCCAGGCGGGTGCGGGCGGCGCGCGAGACCCGCACGTGCCACCGCGGCGGCTGCAGTGCCGGGACCCGCGGGCGCCGCAGGGGCGTCGTGGGGCGCGGCGGGAGATGAAGCGCCTGAAGCCGTGGTGGGCGGCCGGCGGCCTTCTGCATCTCACCGTCCTGCTGAGTCTGGCGGGGCTCCGCGTGGACCTGGACCTCTACCTGCTGCTGCCGTCGCCCGTCCTGCTCCGGGATGAGCTGCTGACCCCCGGCGGCCCGGCCAGCTCCGCCTACGCGCTCAGCCCCTTCCCTGCCGCGGGAGCGTGGGGGCGCGCGGGCTGGCTGCACCCCAAGGGCCGGGAATCCGACCGCGCAGCGCCGCCCGAGGGCCAGCTGCTCCGGGAGGTGCGTGCGCTTGGGGTCCCCTTCATCCCCCGCACCCGCGTGGATGCCTGGCTAGTGCACGGCGTGGCAGCCGGCGACGCGGACGCGGCCCACGGATTGCTCGGCGCTGCCGCAGCCGCCGCCTCGTCGGCTGGAGGAGTCGGCGCCAGCGTGGACGGCGGCGGCCAGACTGCGCAGGGTGGCGGCAGGGACCCCCGAGAGACCCGGAGCGGCTCCGTGGCCGCCGCCGGGCGGGAGGAGGAGGAAGAGGCGCTCGCGGAACCGGCGACTCAGGTGCCGGACGCCGGCGGATGCGCGTGCGAGGTAACCGCAGGGCGAGGTGCGGCGTCTACACTGCCAGGAGCCCTCGAGGCTTGTGACGGACCCGTGCAGGGGCACACCCGCGCCTTTCTCCCTCCCTTAGCTCCTGGGTAGTTGTGGGAGCGCGGATGCTGCTGCTCCTTTCTGTGATTCCGAATGAAGGCTGTTCGAGTTGTCGCTGTGGTTTGGGGTTTTTTGAGAAAAAGTGAGTGAAATAATCCGTTTGGTTCTGGAGAACACCTTTCTTTGTGTTTGGTCGCTGGCGAGAGGAGTTTGCGAGGTGTGGGGGGGAGGAGGGGGAGAAGGGACAGTGTTAGTTTTCCTGCCCGCAGTCTTCGTTCATTACTTCGTGTACACTGAAATCTCTCTGGAAAGACATGTTCCCACCTGGAGGATAGGAAGGAGGCCTTGGCTTCTGGGGGGATGCACGTTTCTCGTAAGAACCACGGCCTAGCGCAGTGGCCTTCGCCCTGGCCTTAACCCAATTGCAGTTTTTGCTGCTTCCTTGGATTAGGAGCCCGTGGTCAGTGTCCACCCCAAGGCTAGCTGGCAGACGGTCCCTTCTGTGACCTAACTACCCCCCCCCCGCACCAGACAACCCTCCTTCCTGAAACTTGTGTAACCTCTTATTAGCATAAAGAAAACAGGTACCTTGACAGTCACCTAATGACTAACAAGTTCCCTTTGGTTTATGGGTGCAAACCCTTCCCAGCTTAACTTTCTGAAACAAAGTTCTTTTATCAAGATGTGTAGATTCAAGTTTCTGGTGCTCCCATGGCACGTTAGACTTGAGTCTAAGGACAGTTAACACCTTTTTCTGCAAAACCACCTTATCCAAAGTTCCTTCCCTGGGGACTTTTAAAATTCTTTCTCGGCCTAAACTTCAGTGTTAACAATCAGTATCAATCTACAAGTGTTGATCAACAAGTGTTCCTCCGATGTTGTTTTTGTGGAGTGCATTCTTATGCAAAATGGGAATTGGGGCTAAACTGGTTTGTTTGCTGCAGCTCTTCAGAATTGCCGATTGTGTAGGTGGTTGCCAGACAAGCTTCCCCACCCTCTCCTGGCGGGGTCATTGTGTCGAAGTGCTGGGTGATTCACTGTTTTGCCGATCTGATGCCTTCCTCTTCCCAGGGACCCCAACTAACAGGTTGGGGGTTAGTGAGAGTCTTGGAGTGCTCCTGTGTTAGGACCAACCGTGGAAGTTTCTTCCCGGCTCGCTTATCCCACCTGGACCATCTGGGATTCGTCTCACTGAATCGTCTGTCTCCTAACGAATGGGTACCTGCTGGACTACCACCTTCCCTGGCTCTGTGACATACGGGGTTGAGACCCAGTGCTGGGTGTTACAACAGATGGCACCCTGCCCCCTCAAAACTGAATGCCAGCCTGCTTGCAAAGTGCCCAGGGACCTGGAGGGAGGAGGAGGCTGTTCGTTCTTCAAGGACTTCCCTCCCAACATTGCCTGATTGATACCTACAGGCCTGCCTGGAGGTGACTTCCGAGGTCTGAGCCCAGCCAGACCCCCTGGAGGCCTCCAGTTCAGCTTTCCTAGGGGAGAGAGCAAAGTCCATACAGAACCATTCTGGCAGTGCCTTCCCCAGCTGGTCTGGCATGTGTGCACCTGCTGGACTGTACTAGCTGCTGGGATGGCCTGGTTATGTTCAGGCTGGTGAAGGTCAGCTGTCAGGACCATTCATTTCTCACGGCCAGTTATCCTTTGTTGGGAAGGCCTTTTACATTTCCTTGTGAGGTATGCAGGCCAGGCATAGTTATATATAGGTTGCACTTAAGAAAAGTCAAGCTGGGCTCGGTGGCTCAGCCTGTAATCCCGCGCCTTTGGGAGGCTGAGGTGAGTGGATTGCCTGAGCCCGCGGGTTCGAGACCCGCCTGGGCAGCAAGACCTCATCTCTACAATAAATCAAAAAATCAGCTGGGCGTGGTAGCGCATGCCTGTAATTCCGGCTACTTGGAAGGCTGAGGCGGAAGGATCGCCGGAGCCCAGCAGGTCGAGGCTGCGGTGGCCGGGAGCGGCCACTGCACTCCAGTCTGGGTGACAGAGTGAGACTCCAACTCAAAAAAGAAAAGAAAAGAAAAGAAAAGTCAAAGCCCAGTGAGGTTAGGGGACTTGGCTAAAGCCACACTTGAATTATTGCCAAAAGTGGGACCAGAATCCAGAGACTCCTGACTCCCAAACTGGAGCATCGATTAAAGACCTATGCTGCACTTGGGCTCTGTGGTCTAATGTGCATCTGGGATGGGTGATTCAACCTCCCACTCCCCAGGATAACGACTCCCCAATGCTAGGTTGACTTATTTTTTTTTTGAGTTGGGGTCTCACTCTGTCGTCCAGACTGGAGTGCAGTGGCTGCTCCCAGCCACTGCAGCCTCAACCTCCTGGGCTCCAGCAATCCTTCTGCCTCAGCCTTCTAAGTAGCTGGAATTACAGGCATGCGCTACCACGCCCGGCTGATTTTTTGATTTATTGTAGAGATGAGGTCTCGCTTCCCAGGCGGGTCTCGAACCCGTGGGCTCAGGCAATCCACTCACCTCAGCCTCCCAAAGCGTGGGATTACAGGCTGAGCCACTGAACCTGGCTTAGGTTGACTTTTAAAAGATTGTGCTCTTTATAAAGGCGGAGGCTACAATTTGGAACCATGACTGGGAGAAAATGGGCTGGGAAAACTACATTGGTCTTTGCAAAGAGCTAGACTTGGATTAGAGAGCATCACTTGCTAACATGCCCTCAGGCAAGCTGCTTGAATCACTCCAGGCCTCAGTGTCTCATCTGTCAAATGGGAGAGTTGAGTTTGCCAACCCAGAGGAGAGTTGTGCTGATTCAGTGGGAAAACGGCCAGCATGGTGCCTGGATTGCAGCTATTGGTCTCTTCTACCCTCAGCCCACCTCCTTCATCTCCCTACTCCCTCTGTTCCTTTTGGCTTGTTTGTCTATATGTCTCGTTTGACTGGTTGGTAAGGGAGTGGAGTGTGTTGGAGCTAGACTGCCTGGTTTTGAATCCCTAGCCCCACCACTTACAGCTCCATGGCCTTGGACAAGCTGTTTAACCTTTCTATGCTTTATTCTCCTCTGCTGCACAACGGGAATACTAAAGTCACCTACCTCGTGGGGTTGATGTGAGTACTGAAAGGTTCATTTCATGGGAAGGGCTTCAAACTGTAACTACCATTAACTTCCAAAAGAGGGGGTGCCTTGCTTCATAGGAACATCATGGTTTTTGTTTTGTTATTTTTTTTTTTTTTTGGTTGGAATCTCACTCTGTCACCCAGACTGGAGTGCAATGACCACTCCTGGCCACTGCAGCCTTGACCTGCTAGGCTCCAGAGATCCCTCCGCCTTAGCCTTCCAAGTAGCTGGAACTACAGGCATGACACTGCCACACCCAGCTAATTTTTTTTATTTATTGTAGAGATGAGGTCTCGCCAAGTTGTCCAGGCGGGTCTCGAACCCCCGGGCTCAGGCAATCCACTCACTCGGCCTCCCAAAGCACTGGGATTACAGGCTGAGCCACTGAGCCCAGCCTGTTTTGTTTTTTAATAGATGATTCCAGTGGCTTCAATGTGAATTGTAGGAGATTCTGGTTTTATAGTGTAATTTTCCATAATTTTTGTACTTGAGCAAAAATATGTTGGAGTAGGGGATTTTCCAAGTATCAAAAGAAGTACTGCTTTGGTTTCACTTCTGAGTTAGGCTCATTCTTATCTGAAAACAGCCTCCGGAATTCCCCAGGGCGGACTGGCTTCCCTTCCTAACCACAGCCATTCACTTACAAGTGAATGAAGCTTAGGCTGAAGCATAGGCTCTTCCAAGTAACACACTGGTGAAACAAAGTGATAAACAGTTTCTGCAGCACTGAATGTGTAAGCATTTGAAGATGGGGGGCTGCCTCCACCTAGCTTTAGTATTTCCTAGAGCTGTCGCCCAGGGTAAGCTGAAGGTGGTGGGCATCTTGGTGGACAGCGCCCCTCTGCTGGGTGAAGGGTCCCATGGGACCTCTTGATGGGCTGCCCACTGGGCTGGTTTCTTCAGGTCACCGAAAGAATCTGACACAGTCAGTATTTAATTCTAAGAGTAAAAGGAAGAGAAAGAAGATCTTTGATTGTTAAAGTAAAACTTGTTTTTTGCTCCAACATTGAAGATAGTCCCTAGTACCTGGGCAGTTGGACAAAGAGGAAATTTCAGACACTTACCTGTTGTCACCTCACAGCTATGATATAGAAATAGTCTTCTATTTGCACACATTACGGTATGACACAGTTGCACAGCAGGATTTTCACTTGGCTTGCTTTGAAAAGATGCACTTCTGACCTTCATATGGCAAGGGATGTCATAAGTCATTGTGTTAGTTTGCTGGGCTGCCATAACAAAACACACAGACTGGGTGGCTTCCACAGACTGACATTGTCTTGCAGTTCTGGAGGCGAGAAGTCCCAGCTTGGACTCAGTTCTGAGGGCCTGGAGGGAGAATGTGCTCCTGGGTCGTCTCCTGCCTTCCCTGGTGATTTGCGAGTGACCTAGGTTTTCTCTGCCTCCCCTGTTCTCTGCTTCATCTTCACACACATTCTCCCTGTGTGCCTGTCCGCATCTAAATTTCCCTTTGTATCAGGACATCAGTCATATTGGATAAGGGTCCATGCTGCTGTCATGACTTAACACATTACATCTGCAATGACCCAGTTTCCAAGTAAGATCACATTCTAAGGTCAGGGTGGGGATAGGACTTCAGCATGAACTTTGGGGAACACAGTTCTATCCTTAATAGTCAACGGCCAGGCACGGTAGCTCACATCTATAATCTCAGCTCTTTGGGAGGCTGAGGTGAGAGGATTGCCTGATGCAACCTAGGCAGCTTGGTGAGACCTCACCTCTACAATAAATCAAAAAATTAACTGGGCATGGTGGCGTGTGCCTGTAGTTTCAGGTACTTCGAAGGCTGAGGTGGAAGGATCGCCTGAGCCCAGCAGGTCGAGGCCGCGGTAGCCGTGAGCACTGTGCCATAAAGGTGACAGAGTGAGACTCCAACTCAAAAAAAAAAAAAGTCAACCCTTGGGGTGTTCAGCTTGCTTAACAAAGGCTCCAGCCATTAAAAGCCAAGTCAGCTGTACCTGGAAGCAGCTGGCCTCTATGTAGGAATTTGCAGCAGGACTTGGTGGGTGCTCTTGAGGAAGCCTGGAGTTTTGCTGGTTTGGTGTGCAGCTCTAGGGAGCCTGCCCCCGAGTTGGCCTGTTACAGAGAAACCATCCTGGCTCCGCTTCTTGTACCCTTTTCCTCCTCTCCATGCCTCTGCTTTCAGCTCAGACAGTGGGAAATCAGCATGCAGGGCTCAGTTCTGGTCCAGTGGTCACGAGCACTGACACTGGAGTCAGACCAGCGGGGTAGATCCCAGCCCCGCCACTGACTGGTTGTGTGATCTGCGACATGCTTCTTAACCTCTCTAAGCCTTGGGTCCCTTATCTGTAAAATGGGATGATGGTAAGAGCACCTTGGGAAGTTGTGGGGATTAAGTGGGAGGATGCCAGTGAAGCTGAGCAGGATTGGTGTGGGGAAGCTCTCCGTAGTGTTGGCCATTCAGGTGGGCTCTGAAACGCTCTCTTCCCAGGGTACTCCCATCCATTCTGTCCCTGGGCTGGCTTCCAATGCCCACCTTGGTTCATCTCTCTGCGTGGTGTGGGGAGCCTCAACTCGTCTCCATCACCTACCAGTTCAGCGTTTGGTGATGCAGGGCTCCCCCTGTGGCTAGTGCAACCCAGCTGGCAGCTGCCCCTACTGAGCCGTGGCCACTGAGCCTCTACTGATGGCCAAAGACTTTCCAGCCAAAGACTTTCTCCCCTTTCTCTCCCAGAGCTTAACAGGAAGAATCCCATGCTTTCCTGCCTCTTCCTCTGTTACTTGTGCCCAGATTGCCTTTCTTTCATTTCTCCAAGATCTTTTTCTCTATTGTTGTTGTTATTATTATTGTTGTTATTTCAATAGCTTTGAGGGGTACAGGTAGTTTGGGTCTGGGCTTTAAGTGTACCTACCATCCCCACCTGTGCACATTGTACCCTATAGGTGATTTTTTTGTTCCTCCACCCTGTCCCCCTTCCCCATCTGAGTCTCCAGGGTCCATTCTTTTACTCTTTTTTTTTTGGAGTCAGAGTCACTTTGTCACTCAGGCTAGAGTGCAGTGGCGCAATCATGGCTCACTGCAGCCTTTACCTCCTGGACTCAGGCAATCCTTCCACCTTAGCCTCCCGAGTAGCTGGGACTACAGGCGCACACCACTACACCCAGCTAATTTTTGTATTTTTTGTAGCGGTGAGTTCTCACTGTGTTGTCTAGGCTGGTGTTGAACTCTTGGGCACAAGCGATTCTTCTGCTTTGGCCTTCCAAAGTGCTAGGGTTACAGGTGTGAGTCAACGTGCCCAGCCAGGTTTTTTACTCTTGAATTGTCAGACTCAGCTCAGCTATTCATCTCATCTGCAAAACATTTCCTGTTCTTCTTTTGAACTCTCCTGCACTCTGTAACACTTCTTCTGTAGGATTTGGCATGCTCTGCTTTGAGCTGCAGTGTCTGGAGCATGGAAACTGGATCTTGGTGTTCACCTGCAGTAGCTCCCTGCATGGGGCAAGGTTAAGAGCAAGGTCAGCTCACCCAGCATCTGTCTGTGGAGCACTTGTCGTTTGTCACTCTACACTGGCTTTGCAGTGCTTCCAAGGATATCACAAGTGAGAATGTGTCTTGGGTTCTTCAAGGCCAGAGCCCTATCTAGAAAGTAGGTCAGATCTGACATCCTGATGGGCCCTCTGACTAGTTAATGCCAACTGTTTGAGTGGATGGGGGCAGTGGAAAGCAGACTTTCAGGTTTGCATTATAATTAATCAAGTGGTGAAACCCTGGTATTGCCTAAAGTTATATAGCAAGTGAATGACCTTGCTGGGAATAGAACAGGTCACTGTTCTTAGGCACTGACTAAGCCACACCTCCCACCCACTATAAAACTTCAAATAAGAAAACAAAGCCTCTCCCCTTCATGGCAGCCTTGTGGGAGGAATAGTTTATTCCCAGAATTGAGTTGTTAAGGATCTGTGTTACTATTTGAACGCATTCTGGGCACCAAGCTTGCCAAGGCTGAGATACACGCCTGGGTTTTTGGTCGAGTTGCAGGTGGTGGGTAGTAGTGAATGTGGCACAGAGGCGAGACATGACCTTCCAAGGCTGAGTGGAACTGGGATCCCATCTCTGGCAGTCAGGGTTCTCCAGAAAAACAGGACGAGTAGATATACACATACTCGGGTTTAAATCAAGGAATTGGTGGCCACTGCTATGGAGCCTGCAAGCCCAAGGTGTGGGGGCACCCAGAAATTTAGTAAACTAAGCAGGACCTGGGTGCTGCTGGCTTGGGGCAGAATCTTTTCTTTCTCAGGGAAACCTCAACTTTGCTCTAAGCCCTTCGACTAATCGCACGAGGCCCACCTGGATGATTGAAGATAATCTCCTTTTCATTTTTCTTTTTTTTTTTTGAGTTGGAGTGTCACTCTGTCACCCAGACTGGAGTGCAGTGGCTGCTCCCGACCACCGCAACCTCGACCTGCTGGGCTCCGGCGATCCTTCCGCCTCAGCCTTCCAAGTAGCTGGAACTACAGGCACGTGCTACCATGCCCGGCTAACTTTTGATTTATTGTAGAAATGATGTCTTGCCAAGTTGCTTAGGTGGGTCTCAAACCCGCAGGCTCAGGCAATCCACTCACTTCAGCCTCCCAAAGCACTGGGATTACAGGCTGAGCCACCGAGCCCAGCTAATCTTCTTTTCTTAAAGTCGCCTGGTTGATTATAGATGGTACCACATCTACAAAGTACCCTCAGAGCAACACCTAGTAGGTTAGTGTGTATAACTGAATCACTGGAATGCCAGCTTAGTTCCTTGACATATGAAACTCACTGTCACACCGTCCAACTCCATCTCTTCCTGGGCAAGCTTTGTGGACCTCAGTTTCCAAATTGGCAAAAGGAAAAGAGTAGCATCTTTCTTGGAGATTTCTTTTGAGGATTCAGGGACACTTTTATGTTAAAGGGCTAGGAATAGGAACATGGGAATCAATGTTCAGTTGATGATTTGCCTTTACTGCTCCTGAGCTCCAGGTCAGGCCTCCAGGACACCCCTGTCTTCTAGGGGAAATGGCTGAAGACTGGGACCCACTTCAGCATGAAAGGAATCCTTCCCTTCCCAAGGGGGGAGACCATACTGGAAATGGTTGAACAAGTTGGGGCTGTTCCATGCCGAGAAGATCAGACTGATGAAGGAACGTGATTACCCGATTCAAATATTTGAAGTGTTGTCCTGAAGGAGGTCTTGGACTGGGGTGTTTGTTAAAATGTAGATTGATCACTTGAGGCCAGAAGTTCAAAACCAGCCTGGGCAACATAGCGAGATCCCATCTCTATAAGAAAAAAATTGAGCTGGGCTCAGTGGCTCAGCCTGTAATCCCATGCTTTGGGAAGCTGAGGTGAGTGGATTGCCTGAGCCCATGGGTTTGAGACCTGCCTGGGCAACTTGATGAGACCTCATCTTTACAATAAATCAAAAATCAGCCTGATGTGGTAGCTGTGGTTCCAGCTGCTTGGAAGACTGAGGCAGAAGGATCGTCGGAGCCCAGCAGGTTGAGGCTGCAGTGGCCGTGAGCGGCCACTGCACTCCAGTCTGGATGACAGAGTGAGACTCCAACTCAAAAAAAAAAAAGAAAAAAGAAAAAAATTTTTGTAAATTAGCCAAGTGTAGTGGTACACACCTATAATCCCAGCTACTTGGAGAAGAGCCCAGGAGTTCGAGGTTGCGGTGATCTGTGATCATGCCCCTGCACCCCAACCTGGATGACAGAGAAGAGACCTCATCTCAAAAAATAAATAAATAAATAAATGTAGATTGCTTGGTACACCAATCTACCACTAGGCTGGCTGAGTACCTCTGGAGTTTTCCAGACCTCTCCGGGAGTTCTTGCACCAGCCCAAGCTTGAGGCCCTCTGCCATAGCTCTCTTGCCCCAATGCTCCTCCATGCCCAACAACACCTGAATGGAAGGTGTCTGGCTGAAAACCCTCCTATGAATTTAAGGACCGGCAAAGCTAAAAACTGGGCCAAAGTGACGTGCTTGGGTAGCAGGGCCTCAAGCTTGTGTCTGGGCTTTACAGGTGTTTTGCAGTTGAAACCCAATTTCTCTATCTCCTTTTTTAATTTTTTCACATTTTCTAAAGAACATCTCTCTGCATGGAGATGGGGTAGATAGGAGCATGGGGCACTTGGTTTGCCAAAACAACAACCACCACCACCACCACCTAATAATGAATGCAGAACTAGATTGCACATAAATGCAGTTTGGATGTCATGCTTAAGTTTTAGAACAGGCAAGGCTGAGATAAAAATGTCAGAACAGGAGAGAACTTTCTGAAATGATCTGTATCATGGTTGAAGGGTGAGTTTCATGGAAGCCTTAGCTTTGCCATCAAATTGTACAGCAAAGGTTTCTGCATTTCTGCATGTGTCAACCCCAGCTAAAAACTGAAAGTGTCGTTGAGCGTGAGGGGTAGAGGTATTGAAGATGTAACAGTGTTGATCATGGCTGGGCATGGTGGCTCTTACCTGTAATCCTACCACTTTGGGAGGCTGAGATGGGAGGATCACTTGAGCCTAAGAATTTGAGACCAGCCTGGGCAACATAGCAAGACCTTGTCTCAACAAAAAGTCAAAAAAAGTCCCAGCTACTGGGGAGGCTAAAGTGGGAGGATCACTTGCACCCAGGTGTTTGCGGCTGCAGTGAGCCTTGATTGTGCCACTGCACCCCAGCCTGGGCAACAGAGCTAGACCGCCCCCAACTCAAAAAAAAAAAAAAAAAAAAGAATTTTGATCATACAAGAAACAGGGTGATGGGTACCTGGAGAGGTCACTATATTATTCTGTATTATGTTTATGTATATTTGAAATTTCCCATAATGAGAAAAATACAAAAACATTGTGTATTTTGGGGGACCAGTTGGCCTTCCCTGCCCACTGGGATAATCTGGCATGAAATACACGAACCATAAATGAATCTTTGCTGCCGCCTTCCTGCCCCTCTGTCCCCCAGACCCCCAGCTCCCAACTCCTGAGCCTGCTGGAGGGTTTCTGGCGTGAGAAGCAGCGTGGAAAAGCAGAGCCTTCAGGGGGAAGCCCTGTCTGCCTGTTGCAGGTGCTGTGGTTTCTGTTTGGAAACGAGTTCTTTTGATCCCTGGCCTCTCATGGGGAGTCACTTCGAATCTAGGCCTCTCGTATCCTTGCTTCAGCCACCTGGAGTATGTCTGCCAGTTTTTTTTGCTGTCTCTCTGCCTCCTCCAGGGGCCCTCAGAAGTGAGGTTACCTATGTCACATTTTATTATGGAAAACACCAAGCACATGTTACCCGTGGGGAGAAGGGCACTGGATACTGACCACCCTAGCCCAGCTCCCTGTCGTGCAGCCTTGACAGTTGCCAATTTATAGCCAGTCATGTTTCCCCTGCAGCCCCCACCTTCTCCGCCTGCCCCCCTTATTATTTAGAAACAAATCCCAGCCATCATTTCTTGTGATTATTGTGCCAGCCCTCTGCAGGAACTTAGCAGAGAGAAGAGAAAGGCCTGGCATTGTTTCTTTCTAGCTCTTCCCACTTCCTTCATTGCCTCAAAACCTGTCGAGATTTCAGCCTGTGTCTGTAAATCATAAGGACTCCCCTAAACATAGCTACAGTGCCGCGAGCACACCTGCAAGGAATGAACAAGAAGCCTTTATTTTTTATTATTATTAGTTTTTGAGTAAAAGTCTCACTTTGTCACCCAGGCTGGAGTGCAGTGGCACGATCATGTCTCACTGCAGTTTTCACCTCCTGAGCTCAGTCGATCCTCCTGCTTCAGCCTTCCCAGAGCTGGGACTACAGGCATATGCCACTACGTCCGGCTTTTTTTTCCTTTTAGAAACAAGGTCTTGGTATGTTGCCCAGGCTCCCAAGGTGTTGGGATTACAGGCATGACCCACCACACCTGACCAAGAATTATTTAATATCATATATTCAGTCAGTGTTCAAATTTCCCCAGGTATGTCACGGATAGTTTTCATGATTGGTTGGTTTGGATCACAGTCCAAACAAGATTTATACCTTGCATTTTACCAGCTGTTTTGTATGATAAGGTAATATTCTAAGCCTAGGCAACATAGTGAGACCTTGTCGCTACAAAAAAATTTTTAAAAAGTAGCCAGATTTGGTAGTATGCACCTGTAGTCCCAGCTACTTGGAAGGCTGAGGTAGGATTGCTTGAACCTAGAAAGTCAAGGGTGTGGTGAGCCATGATCATGTCAGGGCACTCTAGCCTGAATGACAAAGTAAGACTTTGTCTCAAAAAAAAAAATATTCTAACACTCAGGAGCTTTATTTGATTTGCATGGAGGTACCTCCTGCCACCACTGCTGTCGTAATCTGTATGACGCATCATGAAGCGAGTGTGGGTGGCGGTAGCAGAATGTACCCTGGATGGCTTCAATGAAGAGACTCAAGTGAATGACTACTTCTTCTCCATGGGAAGGGGTGGGAGGAGTGGCTGGAGCCCTGGAGAGGGGCTGTCGTCATAGATCTTGGGGGAAAGGCCCTGACCTCTCTGCTCCAGCCTCCCACTGATGAGCCCAGCTGGATGCCAGTCAGCACGGGAGCCCGAGTCTGCAAGGGTCAGTTTCTGGGGGGCATACGGATCTGGAAGGGCACACAAGAACCAGGCTAAGCTGGCTGTGAAATGAAAATGCCCACAGCCGAATCCTGGTTCTGTCACTTCACTAGCTGTAGGACTTAGGCAAGTTGCTTAACCTCTCTGTGCCTCTGTTTCTTCCTCTGTAAGTGGGGATAATAGCACTACCTACTTTACAGGATGCTGAGCAACTTAAACAAGGTAATGGACGTAGTGCTGGCCCACAACGAGTGCTCCGTAAACCCGGGCTAGAGTTGTAATCCAGTGCTGTTAGAAACCACCAGGCAGGGCCGGGCTCGGTGACTCAGTCTGTAATCCTAGCACTTTGGGAGGCTGAGGTGAGTGGATTGCCTGAGCCCGCGGGTTCAAGACCCGCCTGGGCAACTTAGCGAGACCTCATCTCTACAATAAATCAAAAATAAGCCGGGCGTGGTAGCACGCGCCTGTAGTTCCAGCTACTTGGAAGGCTGAGGCGGAAGGATCGCCGGAGCCCAGCAGGTTGAGGCTGCAGTGGCCGGGAGCAGCCACTGCACTCCAGTCTGGGCAACAGAGTGAGACTCCAACTCAAAAAAAAAAAAAGAAACCACCAGGCCGAGCAGGACAGAGGCCCTCTTTATGTGACTCCTTGTTTCTCTCTAGCCCCAATGACTCCAGTTTACCTCCAGCCTAAAGACCGGCCTTGCTGCTCTTCCTCTGATGTCATCCTTCTCTTGGACATCACACTGTTCTTTGTCTTTGAAGATTCTTCCAGCCCTGAAGGTCAAAGCAGGTCTTCATCCCTCCTCCTCCAGAGGGGTAAATGCGAGGCCCAGCCATGCCAAGCTGGGACTGCTCACAAAGGGAGTTTCAGGGGCAGACTCGCTGGACAGTATTCAGGTCCCACCATGGCATAAACAGTGCACGTGGACAGCTACAGAGGCTTCAAGACTTTGCAAGGAGAGGGGAGCAGCCTGAATAATTGTTATTTGTTTTTGTTCTGAGTTGGTATCTTACTCTGTCACCCAGACTGGAGTGCAGTGACACAATCATGGCTCACTCCCGCTTCGACCTCCTGGACTTAGGCGATCCTTCTGCCTCAGCCTCCTGAGTAGCTGGGACTACAGGTGCCCACCACTGCGCCTGACTAACTTTTTTGATTTTTTTTTTTTGTAGAGACAAGGTCTCACTATGTTGCCCGGGCTTGTCTTGAACTCCTGGGCTGAAGTAGTCCTCCCACCTTGGCCTCCTAAAGTTCTGGGATTACAGGCATGAGCCACCTTGCACAGCCTGTTATTTTAGATAGAATAGGACAAACGCTGTCAGAGAAAACCTAGAAGCTATGGGTTTTAGAAAAGAGAACCCAGTTTTGGCTACAGGGTCCAAACTGAGAAGTTTGGATGGGTGGGTTCCTGGCCGAGAGGGGTGTGGTGGTCCAGCAGTTTCAGCTCTGGACAAGTCACTGGGATTGAGTTTTTTGTTGTGATGAAGGGTCCTGGCCCACAAGTTTACGATGGCTTCCTATGGCAAGTGTGGAAACTTCCCTTTTTTTAAAATTGGTTCCCAGCCCTACAAGCGTAAAAAAATCACTTACACACAAATAAAAGTAACTTAATGATGGGTTTAGTTTAACCTATTCTTTAAGTTAAGAGCACAGACCATAAACCTGCAATGTATACAACAGTACTTGTAAAACACATACTGCTCTGGTCTGAGTCATTGAGAATATCCAAAAAAGAAGACAACAGGAATAGTCATTACTGGCTGCCAGGGCTAGCTGGTATCACTTTCTTGTGAAACTCAGATTGAGTCAGGCACGGTGCTGCTCCTGTAATCCCAGCACTTTGGGAGGTGCAAGCAAGAGAATTGCCTGAACTCAGGGGTTTGAGACCAGCCTGGGCAACTTGGTGAGACCTCGTCTCTACAATAAATCAAACAATTAGCCAGATGTGGTGGCGTGCATAGTTCCAGCTACTTGGAAGGCTGAAGCAGAAGGATCATCTGAGTCCAGCAGGTCGAGGCTGTGGTAGCCATGAACATGCCACTGCACTTCAGCCTGGGTGACGGAGTGAGACTCCGACTCAAGAAATTCATATTGATTTGTCAGCAGCTAATCATTAATTGTAACTCTTCAGAATCAAAAAGCAGTGGAGAGGAGAAGTCAGGATGTGTACGTAGCCTCTTAAATGTTGAAAGGGGCTTTTTTTCAACTAATTCCTTAAAATGTGAATTAGGTATTATTATCCTCTCATTTCAGGGATGGGAAAACTGAGGGTCGAAACTGGCCCAAGGTCCAGGGGTAGCACATGCCTTTTTACTCAGTGGTTTTGAACCTGAGCCCTCCTATCCAGCAGGCTACCTTGAGCTTTGCTGACTGTGCCAATTCCATTACAAAGGCCACAGCCCCTTTTCACTTTGTCGGTATAAACATTTTTTTTTCTTTTGAGTAGGAGTCTCACTCTGTCACCCAGGCTGGAAGGCAGTGGCACGCTCCCGGCCTCCACAGTCTCGACCTGCTAGGTTCAGGCGATCCTTCTGCCTCAGCCTTCCAAGTAGCTAGATCTATAGGCCCATGCCACCATGCCTGGCTAATTTTTTGATTTATTGTAGAGGTGAGGTGTCACCAAGTTGCCCAAGCTGATCTTGAACCTGTGGGCTCAGGCAGTCCTCTCACCTGGGCCTCCCAAAGTGCTGGGGTTATAGGCATGAACCATTGAGCCGGCCTGTCAGTATGAACATTTTAACTGCATCCTCCACCCCTCCCTTCCCTGAGAGATTGAGAACTGTCCCAGAGTTAGGTTCCCTGGGAAGTGAACTCTGAGATTGCATTGAGTATACAGGAGGTTTACCAGCGGCCCTTTGGATCAACACCTGGAAGGGAGATCAAGGAAGCAGGATTAGATGTAGGCTGAAACGGAGTTGTGATGCAGGCTGTGATGAACCAGGCACTCTGGGGCCGACATGGTGCGTCAGACTTGTCCCAGATTGGGCCCAGGTGGCCCAGTCTCTCCACCCTTGCCTGATGGGTCATGGCATGTGGGTGCCCTGGGAAGGGTGTGACATTCAGTGAGGCGGCTCTCAGCAGCTGGAGGCTGGCTGCCCACAAGTCCCCAGGAGACGTTCCAAGTACTTTGAAGGGGATCTGTGTAGCACATGTCCACGTGCATGACCTTAGCTTGTGGGGAAATGCTTTCTCTCATTCATCACTTATATGTTCCTGTTAGTTTCATAATAGGCTCTCAGTGGAGTTGAATGAATACGTGAAGGACTGTCTAAGAAGATATGTATTCAATACCCGAGACTGTGTAGGTTACAGCATTTCTCTTCCCTGGGTCTGCAACCAAGATTCTTGAGAATTATGCAATCTTCTTACCGGATATTCCTGGCTTTTTGTTTTTTGGGTTTTTTTGGCTTCCTGTCACCCAGGCTGGAGTGCAGTGACATGGTCATAGTTTACTGCAGCCTCACCTTTCTGGGCTCAGACGATCCTTCTGCCTCAACCTCCTGAGTAGCTAGGACTCTAGGAACATGCCACCACACCTGGCTAATTTCTATTTTTTATAGCGTCGAGGTCTTGCAATGTTGCCTAGGCTGGTCTCCTGGGTTCAAGCGATCCTCCTACCTTGGCCTCCCAAAGAGCTGGGATTACAGGTGTGAGCCACTGCATCTGACCAGGATAGTCCTGGTTTGTGGTTGTTGCCCAGCCCCATTGTTAATAGCACACTCTTACCTGCTGAACAGATGGATCTTCTCACGACTGAATCCTCAAATATTTTCTTGTACCCACCTTCTACTCTTTATCATGAAGTGAAGACTTTATTTTTAATGTCAAAATCAGTTCCATTGTTGTACTTTGAGCTCATCTCTGTTGTGTTCTGAAGGACCTTGGTTTATAGTTAATTTTTCTCCTAAATTATTTCCTTACAAACATGTCTTACAATCCTGTCTTCAAGACAAAACAAAACAAACCACTGCTCTGATGCATTTCTCTGCTCACTTTCATGGCCAAAATTCTTGAAAGTGTCTGTGTGCAGATTCCAATTTGTCAACCCCCATTTATTCTTCAGCACAGTATCATTTGGTGTCTACCCTACGTTACTTTTTAAGGCCACCAACAGCTTTGCTGTTGCCAAGTTCTATGATACTTTTCTGTCCTTATCTTGTTTAACCTCCAAGAGTTTCAACATAACCAGCCATTCTCTTCTTCTTGAAGCCCTCCTGGATTCCAAGATATGGCTGTTCCGGATTTCCCCAGCACCTCACTGCCTGCTCTCCCAGTCTGCTTTGCCGGCTTCTCTGTTTGACCTGTGTGTTTTTTTTTTTTTAACAATTTTTTAACATTTTTTTGAGTCGGAGTCTCACTCAGCCCAGGCTGGAGTGCAGTGGCATGCTCATGACTCACCACAGTGAGCCGCAAATTCCTGAGCTCAGTCAATCCTCCCGTCTTAGCCTCTCAAGTAACTAGGACCACAAATACATACCACCATGCATGACTAATTATTTTATTTTTTATAGAGATGAGGTCTCACTGTGTTTCCCAAGGCTGGTCGCGAACTCCTGGGCTCAAGCAATCTGCCCTCCTTGGCCTCCCAAAGTCCCGGGATTATAGGCATGTGCCACTGCACCTGACCTTTTTTTAAACAGTTTTTTTTTTTTTTTAAAGATAGTGGGGCCTCCTATGTTGCCCAGACTGGCCTTGAACTCCTGGGCTCAAGCAGTCCTGCTTCAGCCTCCCAAGTAGCTGGGACTATAGGCGTGTGCTGTGACATAGGGCTTCTGCCTGATCTCTTAATGTTACAGTGCCTTGGGACTCGGTGCTAACCTCTCACTCTACTTTCTTGCATTTTCATCAGTTCCTGTGACTTTTTTTTTTTTTTTAATCTTACTGTGTTCCCTGTTATATCTCTGGGTCAGACCTTTGCTTGAAATTGCAGATGTCACCTCATCAATGTAATTGATGCTTCTACTTGACTTTTCGCATCTCAGATTTAGCATATCCAAAATGGAAAAACTGTTTCCCTTTTAAACTGTTCTTCCCACAGCTACCCACCAAGTTAGTCAAGTCAGAAATCTAGGAGTCACCCTTAATTCTTCCCTTTTCTTTGTCCTCCCATATCCAGTTTATCAAAAAGTCCTGACTTCTTTTTCTAAAATATATCATGGATTCTTGCACTTCTCTAATTGTTATCACTACCTTTCCCCCGACTATTATCTACCCTCATGTAAATTACTACAGTAGCTTCCTCCTGGGCTTCTGATTTTCATGCTTGTATTTCTGTGAAGACTGGATGGGAGGAGGTGAGTAAAAGTGATCTTACACTACTGATGCCAATAAGAAAAAGACCAACACCCCAGTAGGAAAATGGGCAAAGGCCACAAGCAGTTCACAAAAAAGGGAATACAATTACTTTTAAACTTGTGAAAGATGTTCGACTTCACTTGTGATGAGAGAAATATTAATTAAAATTACAATGAAGTATGAGTTTTCATCTTATCAGATTGGCACTTTCATCCATTGTTGGTAGGAATTTTAATTGGCACAAACTTTTTTGAAGGACTATTGGGTAGAGTTCATCAAAGAAATAATGCACATATCTGTTGACCCAGTGTAAATTATAGGAGTGTCTCTTACTTGCACATGTATGCAAAGAAGTCTGTATGAGCACATTTTAGTATTTGTTACAAGAAAAGATTGGAAACAAGTAAATATGTGTCATTAAACTAATTAGGCTCGGCCTAGTGGCTCACACCTGGAATCCCAGCACTTTAGGAGGCCCAGGTGGGAGGATTACTTGAATCCAGGAGTTCAAGACCGGCCTGGACAACATAGTGAGACCTCATCTCTACAAAAAATAAGTTAGCCAGGTGTGGTGGTACATGCCTGTAGTCCCAGCTACTCAGGAGGCTGAGATGGGTCACTTGAGCCCAAGAGATCAAGGCTGCAGTGAACCTTGATCGTGACACTGCTCCAGCCTGGGCGACAGATTAAGATCCTGACTCAAAAAAAGCAGCTAATTAAATACATTACAGTAACAGACAAGTGAGTATCTATATCTTGAATGCATTTGTCTCCTCTTTTCAAATAGCCAGCTCTTTCTCCTTCACTTACCATAATTATTTCATTAGTTCACTTATATTTTTGGTTCCCTCTCCTTTTAGAATATAAAGTCTGAAGGGGCAGGATCTGAATATATTTTTTCACTATTTTATCCCCAGCATCTAGTGTTATTTTGACATTCAATTTAAAAATGACTACCTGTGTCTCAAATAAAAGTCTACGTCATCCTTACTGGTGAAACATTAAAAGCATTCCCATTAAATTAGTGAGCAAGAATATCAGATATCACCATTACCATTTAACATTATTTGGGAAGCATAGCCAAAGCAATTAGACAAGAAAATTAAATATGAAATTTAAATATTAGGAAGAGTTGAAAATATTAAAGTTTATATAACTCTATACTTTGGGGGAAAATATAAATTAACAGAAAATCTAATGGAAGAATTGTTATTGTGCCAACCCTTGGCTGTTGTCTTTGCCAAAGTGATTTTTTGCTAGGTAGTAATTTTTAGGTTAACCTTTTAGTTAAATATAGCTGCAAACTTTTTTTTAAAGTTGCAAGTATAGTACATGTATTCTTTACCCCGATTTACCTATTATTTACATTTTGCTTAATTGATGTATATTAGTAACTGTCTTTTTATGTACATATGTAATTTTATTTTTTGAGTTGGAGTCTCAGTCTGTTACCCAGGCTGGAGTGCAGTGGCACATTTACGGCTCACCTCCTGGGCTCAGTGATCATTCTCCCTCTGCCTCTTTAGTAGCTGGGACTGCAGGCATGTACCACCATGCCCTACTAATTTTTTTTTTAATTCATTATTTTTAAAAATATGGAACACTTCATGAATTTATGTTTCTTCCTTGCACAGGGCCCATGCTATTCTTCTCTGTATCATCCCAATTTTAGAATATGTGCTGCTGAAGGAAATGCCCAGCTAATTTTTTGTAGAGACAAGGTTTAGCTATGTTGTCCAGGCTGGATGTGAACTCCTGAGCTCAACCAATCCTTCGCCTTGGCCTTCCAAAGTGCTGGGATTACAGTATGAACCACCACACTCAGCCTGTAATTCTTTTTGTTCTAAAACATTTTAGAGTGAATTGAAGACATTGCATCCCTCAGGACCCAGATATTGTAGTGTATATTTCCTGAGAACAATGATTTTCTTTTCTGTAACCAGTTATCAAAATCAGAAAATTTACTGTGAATCTAAGGCTGTTACCTAATCTACTGTCCATATTCAGACTCTGTCAATGATGTGCTTTATAGCTACTTTTTCTCCTGGATCAAATACAAGATCTAATCCTCTAGCATTTAATTCAGGATCACACGTTACGTTTAGTTGCCAAATCTGTTTAGTATCCTTTAATCTAGAAAAGTTCCTCAGTCTGGTTTTTCTTGACTTTCAGATTTTTGAAGAGCACAAATCAGTTATTGTGCAAAAATGTCTCCCAGTTTTGATGTATCTGATATTTCTTCATGATAGATTGGGAATATGATTTTTGGTGAGAGAACCACAGAACTGGTATTGTGTCCTTTATATCAGGAGACACTTGAATCAGTTGGGTTTAACTCCATATTTGATGATTGATTTGACTGTTTGGTTAAGATGGTGTTGGGTTTCTCCTGTAGTGTTAATTATTTTTCTCTTTGTAATTAACATGTAATCTGTAGTGATACTTTGAGACTATTTAAGTATCTTAGTATCAGACTTTCACTTGCCAATGTAAGTATCCATTGATGACTTTCTAACTCATCATTCTCCTTTTGTTAGTTGTATTCTACTGTAAGGAAAAGATTTCCTCTTTCCTTCATTTACCTTGTTTATATCTGAGTGGACTGATTTATTCTTTTATTTAACTCACTTTATTCAGTGAGTTATGATTCATTATTATATGATGGGCTTTTTAACCTAATTTTGGCTTCTTGCAGTATGAGTTTTGTCATGTAGAATTTCTCTGCTTTCAGTCCTCTCAGTTTTGAGCAGGCCATCTTACTTTCCTTTGTTACAAATCTATTATAAAGTTTCCCCCATTATAAAAAGCCCTCCCAGACTAAAGTTTAACCTGATTTCCTTATAGGCTTGGTGTACTCCTGTGTTAGCCACTTGTTTCCCTGTTATTGTTCATGTACTATTATAGGTAACATATTCTCATGTCTGTATGATCATGTGTGTATTCATGTGTGTTGCATTAATGCACATATTACAGATTAAGGGACCTTGCTTTATGGTTCTAAAATAGATCGTGTTAGGAATTAGAAGTTTCTCTGTCGGCCAGGTGTGGTGGCTCATGCCTATAATCCCAGCACTTTGGGAGGCTGAGGAGAGAGGATTGCCTGAGCCCGTGGGTTCGAGACCAGCCTGGACAACTTGACAAGACCTCATCTCTAAATTAAATTTTAAAAACTTAGCCAGGCGTGATGGCGCATGCCTGTAGTTCCAGCTACTCGGAAGGCTGAGGCATAAGGATCGCCTGAACCCAGTGGGTCGAGGCTGTGGTGGCCATGAGCATGCTACTGCCCTCCGGCCTGGGCAACAGAGTGAGACTCCAACTCCAAAAAAAGAAAAGTTTCTCGGTCTACCAACAACAAATTTGTAAACAAAGTTAGCTATCTCAGGAATCCAAATTTTAATTTGATTACCTTCGAATTTAACCAAAAAAGCTTTACTTTCCATAGCAAAAAATGAGAAAAGTGATCATTTTCCTTCTTCCTCCGGATTTAGATAGGAACCCGTATTTTAATTTCAGGAAAGAACAACCCATCAGAAGTAGGATCTCTATAAAAATCAAGAGCTCAGCTATTCAGCAGATATCTAGTAAGGGTCTGTTATGTGCCAGGCTCTGGCGTGGGCAGTGGCCATACAGTAGGAATCAAGCAGAGTCCCTGCCCTCAAGAAACTAGCATTCTTGTGGGACAGATGGCAAACAAATAAATGTGTATTTAGCTGGTGCTAAATACAGTGGAAAAAAGTAATAAAGTAAGTGATATATTGGCCAGAGACAGTATGGTTAAGAAAGAACAGTTCTGGTCAGGCGTGGTCCACGGCTCACTCCTATAATCCCAGCACTTTGAAAGGCCAAGGCTAGAGGATTGCCTGAGTCCAGGGGTTTGAGACCAGCCTGGGCAACTTGGTGAGACCTCATCTCTATAATAAAAAAAATTAAGTCTGGGATGGCGGCGCATGCCTGTGGTTCCACCTGTTTGGAAGGCTGAAGGGGAAGAAACACCTGAGTCCAGCAGGTCGAGGCTGTGGTGGCCATGAGCATGCCACTGCATTCTAGCCTGGGTGACAGAGTGAGACTCCAAAAGAACAGTTCTGTAGGAAGAAAGAGCAGCAAAAAAGTGGACAATGCTTGGTAGGCCTGAGGATTGAGCGAGGGGGCACTGCTGCCTTGAGAGATCAAGATGAAGAGTCAGCAAAGCAGACCTCCTTGGTGAGGTAGGAGAATAAAGAGGTGCCTGCATGACACGTGAAGAAGCTATGTCCAGAAGGAGGTAGTCACTAAGTCAGATCATGCTGGTGGGTTCAGTACAATGAGGACAGAGAACTGCTGGATTTGAGAGACCTTGACACACTCCTGCCGCAGAGTGGTGGGAACAGAATCCTCACTGGAATAGGTTTAGAGAAAATATACTGCGTCCAGATAACTCAAGTATTTTGCTTTAAAGGAGAGCAGAAAAAGGGAATGCGATCTAAAACGGAGCATGGGACCAAGGGAGGGTTGTTTTGAAGATGGAGGTGTCAGTGTATGTGAGTGGGCTGATGGGAAACGACTGTTGATGCAGGAGAGGGGGTAGCAGGAGCAGTATCGTGAGCACCGGAGCAGAGTCGTGATGGACTGTGCAAAGGGAGAGACCTGTTAGGTGGGGAACAACACAGCCGATGTAAGAGGGAAGGCAGAGTGTGTCATAGTCGGACATAGGCACACAGAGAAGCAGGTAAAACCAGTGGGCCACCAGGACATCAGCTTCCTTTTCCTGCTCTTGCTTTGCTTTCTTTTGTTTTTTCAGTCGGAGTCTCACTTTGTTGCCCAGGCTGGAGTGTGGTGCAGGATCATGGCTTGCCACAACCTCAACCTGGCACAGGTGATCCTCCAGGCTGAGTCTCCTGAGTAACTGGGACTACAGGTGTATGCCACCATGCCTGGCTCATCTTTGGGTTTTTTGTAGAGGTTTTACTATGTTGTTGCCCAGGCTGGTCTCAAATCCCTGGGCTCAAGCAGTTCTCCCACCTTGGTTTCCCAAAGTGCTGGGTTTACAGACCTGAGCCACCACGCCCAGCCTCCTAGCTTCTGCTTTGATTTCTCTCCTTGCTTCTGGCATCTGGATTTCCATTTCTTTGACCATCTCATTTTTTAAAAAAATACATTAACATTTCTGTGGTCTGTGGGAAGGGGGTGTTGTTCTTCAACTAGTCCAGTGTGCCCTGTTCCTAGAAATCAGAAATTAGGAAAGCATTTGAGAAGCCTTTGTACTAGAGGGAAAAAAATTATACACGGAAAGCTTTTAGTATCCTAATTGAAAGTGTCATACTAAATGGTAACTGTATTTGAATGTTTAGAAGAATTTCCTAGCCTTTTAATTAAGTCTCCTTAGTTAAGAAGTAAGTTAAAAGGCAGAAGGACTCATCTGGGTAGGTAAGCATATATCTGGGAAGAGGTTAGATTTATTTTTCAGAACAAAAATAGTATGTATCATGTTCCTGATTGTAAGGAATATTATTTTTTATAAAATATTAAAAGTTATAAAAGTATATAAAGGTGGAGTCAGCTCTTTCCCAACCTGTCCCCAATCCATCCGACCTTTCAATTAATAGTTTGTAATAGTACTTTCCAGAATTTTCTATGTATAATCAGTGTTTGCTCCCAACTTCACTGTTTGATCTGTTTTCAACAGAGAACTAAATAAGAACTGCCTGCTGGCAACATTGATTTCCAGATCTCATCTAACTTGCAAGTATTTTAAATTCAGAGGCTTTATAAATGCATATAATTTAAATTGTACAGATTAGAATGGCCTGTCTCAGAAGGACAGGACATAAGACTGACCTTTGTTTCTGAATTAAATGTTCTTTGATTCTGACATAATGAAATGCCAGTTTTAGCTTTTCACTCGTGGGTTTTCATGATCACTGAACAGTGAGCACAGTGCAGTTTTAAAGACTGCTTATTTAATGAAATAGGGATTTTTTTTTTTAAAGAATGGTGATTTCTTTTCTTTTTTTTTTTTTTTTTTTTTTTGAGTGAGTCTCACTCTGTCGTCCAAGCTGGAGTGCGGTGGCATGCTCATGGCCACCGCAGCCTGGACTTGCTGGGCTTAGGTGATCCTTCTGCCTTAGCCTTCCAAGTAGCTGGAACTACAGACGCATGCCACCATGCCCGGCTAACCCGGCTAATTTTTTGTAGAGACGAGGTCTCACCAAGTCGCCCAGGCTGATCTCGAACCCCCGGGCTCAGACAATCCTCTCACCTCGGCCTCCCAAAGTGCTAGGATTACAGGCTGAGCCACCGTGCCCAGCCAAAATAGGGATTTCTACTAAGCACATTTTTTGGTATTTTATAGGAGAATGAGGTATTAAGAGAAAAGTGTGAAGCTGTGGATCACAGTTCTCAGCATGAGGAGAATGAAGAAAAGGTGTCATCCCAGAAGGAGAACTCGCTGGAGCAGAAAAATGAAGATAAAAACAAAGTAGCAGAGAAACCTGACTGGGAGGTGGAAAAGACCCCTGAATTTGGAAGTGAGGTAAGCATGTCAGAATACTCCAGCCTTGCCATGTTGGCTTTAGTGTAGATTTCGTAGCACTGACAATTTGTTGAGAATGAACTATTGGTATGCTCTACTGTGAGCAAGTATCATGTGTGAAAATACATATATTTTTTAACTGTAGGGGTTGTCATTTGATTTATAAATGAGTCAGCACATCGAATTGTTTTCTCTGGTTAAACTCAAGATTTTGTGTGCATATAGACACACATCCCTCCAGGAACTTGCCTTCAGTTTTTGCTAGTTGTGTTTGCCAGGGCAAGAGATGAAGAGTTGCCTGGCCTGCGGAGCCTAGTAGTCCTGAACAGACAGCCATGCTGGCAAGGTCAGGGAGAGCAAGTCAGAGGACCGGCCCTAGAGGCAGATCCCCCTCGATTCCAGCTAAGGCTTGGGCTCTTGTGCTTGTTCAGTCTCCCAGCACGCCAGGCTGAACTGGGCTGATCCAGGAACCCATTTTGTGCCTCCTGCTTAGACCAAGGGCCAGGCCCAGGGGGAGTACCTCCTTGGCTCCTCGTCGCTAGCTGTGAGAAGTATGGAAAGATGGACTCCGGGAGCCAGGCATCCCCTTTCACTGGGCCTTATGCTGAGCTCTACTCATCCCTGCTGAGGTCCTGCCTACAAGCCTGGCAAACAGGTGCCCCCAGAGGCGAGCTTGGAGGTTCCATCGGGCTTTAATCATGTGGCACTCCACCTAGAAGGGCAGCCTTGACTTGCCTGCATGGTTCTTTTGCTGTGACATGCTTCGACATGTCCCCTCCCCTACAGGTGAAGTTTGGGGCTGTGCCTTGAACACCCTTGGAGGATGGAGGGTACCATGTTCTAGTCTTCCTCCTGAGACAGCTACCCTCACGGCAGCCTTGATCATGTAATATTGCATCAAACATTACTTCACTTTATGGAGTGAAATCAGAAAACAGCTTTGTTCTCTTTGCCTACTCAGCACTCCCTTGGCCTCTCTGACCTGTTCTAGCTTGTTCTAGGGGAACTAGTTCTTCTCTACACCTTGGGTGAGATCTAGGGCAGGCCCCAAGACTTCTAGATACTCAGATAAAACTCCCTCTGAGCCGGGCTCGGTGGCTCAGCCTGTAATCCCATGCCTTGGGAGGCTGAGGTAAGTGGATTGCCTGAGCCCGCGGGTTCGAGACCCGCCTGGGCAACTTGGCGAGACCTCATCTCTACAGTAAAATCAAAAAATTAGCCAGGCATGGCAGCGTGTGCCTGTAGTTCCAGCTACATGAAGGCTGAGGCGGAAGGATCGCCAGAGCCCAGCAGGTCGAGGCTGCGGTGGCCGGGAGCAGCCACTGCACTCCAGTCTGGGCAACAGAGTGAGACTCCAACTCAAACAAAACAAAACAAAACAAACAAACAAAAAAAACTCCCTCTGGTCAGCCCAGTGCAGCAGTTGATAGGGATAATCCAGCATCATTCTCAAAAGCTCTTAATTAAAACTCAGCTTCCCTTCCATATCATCTGCACGTGGCCTGCTCCTCTATCTCCCCAATTAACCTCCCCACTGGGCTGCTTTCTTTGGGAGTTGGAGGCTATGGGGTGCTGAGAACTCTAAAAGGTGTTACTTGACTGGTACCAACACGACATTGTTTCCATTTAAATAAATTACTGGATGGACACTTTCATTTCATAGGCTCTTTGGAGGCCTCTGGGCCACTGCTGGGAGTTGTTCACTGCCCTTAGTTGTTCACCTGAATATTCAGGACTTCTCCTGAATATTTGGCAGCATGGGTCTCACCCCTCCCCCGCCAGGTGGCTCTCGCAGCCACCTGTGGCTGTCTAGCCCCTGGCCCTGGCAGCAGTCTTGGACTCTCCTCCTCTGTCAGTCACTTCCTCACTATGGCCCTTGCCTGGGCTCTTGCTATTCACAGTTCTCTAGGCCACTGTGTCTCCAAACTGCAGGGGACACACACCAGGTTCTAAGTGGCCTCCCTGAGACACTTTTTGCCATCATCAGGTGAGTAGTAGTGGCAGAGACACACCTAAGGAACCTCTGCTTTCACTTCCTCACCTCTGCGGCTCCATGTATAACCCTCCAGTAGCCTAGCACTTCCCTTTAAAATGCGGAAGTGGTGGGCACCTGTTTTTTCCCAGTGGGTATTTCTCCCCAGCCTCCCACTTACCTAGGCTTTGTTTTCTCATAATCCATGCAGCCTTCCTGTGACTCTTACCCACCCCACGTACCATATTGTCAAATCAATGCCTATGGACTTCTATAAAATACCGAAAGAACCATATTTACTACCTTGAAGGGACATTTCAGCCTACCTTCCTGAGTGCCTCACAGTCATCTTGTTCGAGGGGAAAAATAATCTGTTTCACTTATTGGACACTTAACTGTATACTGCCTTACCCTCATGGCTGATTTTTCTCCTTCACTGGGCTATCTTTGAATTAACTGTATTGGTTCACTGCTGGACATGAGAGGATCTTATTAAATATTAAGGAGATGAAGTAGGAAGCTTCCTTGGAGAGAACTTAAAATAAAATTTGATGTAGGACAAACATCAATTTAGACACAGCTTTTCAGAAACACATGCATCGCTCAAAGGAAGGCATCCACGCCTTAGTTCTTATCGGGCTTCACTCCCCATTGTGGACCCCCATGTTCCTTGCCTATGTCCATTTTTTTTTTTTTTGAGTTGGAGTCTCACTCTGTCACCCAGACTGGAGTGCAGTGGCCGCTCCCGGCCACCGCAGCCTCGACCTGTTGGGGCTCCGGCGATCCTTCCGCCTCAGCTTTCCGAGTAGCTGGAATTACAAGCGCGCACTACCACACCCGGCTAATTTTTTGATTTTATTGTAGAGGTGGGGTCTCGCCTGCCCAGGTGAGTCTCGAACCCGCAGGCTCAGGCAATCCATTCACCTCCGTCTCCCAAAGGCGTGGGATTACAGGCTGAGCCACCGAGCCCGGTTCCTATATCCATTTTTAGTAAGTATTTACAATCATGTCTGTGTGTACTGCAAATCACACAGCTTTTTTTTGGTCAGGTATCGCTCTGTCACCCAGGCTGGAGAACAGTGAAACAATCACAATGATTATGACAGTCACGGTTTACAGCAGTCTCAACCTCTTTGGCTCAGGCAATCCTTCCACCTCAGCATCCCAAGTAGCTGGGACTACAGACATGCACCACCATGCCTGGCTAATTTTTAAATTTTTTGTGGAGTTGAGGTTTTTGCTATGTTGCCCAGGCTGGTCTCGAACTCCTGGGATTACAGGTGTGAACCACTGCACGTGGCCAAACAGCATTTCTTATAGTAGCTCTGACAGTATATTCATCTACTTTTTAAAAAATCAAGGTATTACTTTGTTGATGCTTTAACAGTTTGTTGAAATAACAGAAATGAGTTGGATCAGGGAATCACTGGCATTTCCATTCTTTCAGGTGATAACTCTAGAAAAATATCTAGGCATCAGGAACTGGCACAATCCTATCCACCCTGTAAAAATTAGAATTCTGGCCGGGCTCGGTGGCTCAGTCTGTAATCCCAGCACTTTGGGAGGCTGAGGTGAGTGGATTGTCTGAGCCTGCGGGTTCAAGACCAGCACAGGCAACTTGACGAGACCTCATCTCTACAATAAAATAAAAAATAGTCAGGTGTGGTAGTACGCGTCTGTAGTTCTGGCTACTTGGAAGGCTGAGGCAGAAGGATCGTTGGAGCCCAGAGGGTCGACAGTGGGATGGCTGTGAGTGTGTGTGCCACTGCACCCTGGCCTGGGCGAAGGAGTGAGACTCCAACTCAAAAAAAAAAAAAGAAAAAAAAAGAAAACTATTAGAACCCTGGGTGGGGGAGGGCGGTCGGGGGCAAAACTTAGATAGAAGATCTGAATCCACACTACCCTTGTCACCAGGAATCCTGAGCCAAGAAAGTACAGTCTAGAAAATGAGACAGTTTTGCAGAGAAAAATACATGGCTGCCTTACAGTTGGTAACCTGTGGGGTATGGGGTTCCTACAGAAACAGCTCCCAACCAGGCTCACCTTTTAAAAATTACAGATGACATAAAGAAATAAATGGCCACGAGTCAGCAGTACATGCCCCCCAAAAAAGGTCAGGATTCCCAAATTCTCTGAAAAATACTAAAATCAAGGTGTTTAAATTATACAAGATCAAGGAACAGAGTCTACAAGGCAGGACTATCATGGAAAAAGGAAAAGTGGGTGTAGAAAAGAGCTCAAATGCAGTTCTAGATATGAAAAACGTAGGCATTTTGAGTAAAAATTCAGTGGAGGGGCGAGTAGCAGATTAGATATAACTGAAGAGTAAAGCCAAGAATATTTCCCAGAATGTACCAGAAAAGGATGTAAAATAATGAAAGAAAAGTTGAGACCATGATAGAATGAGAAAATCTAGGTTATTTCTAATAAGAGCTCCAGAAGAAGAGACTAAAAAATATGAAAGAGAAACAACATTTAAAAATGAGCTTATAAACTGGGCTCAGTGGCTCAGCCTGTAATCCCGCGCCTTTGGGAGGCTGAGGTGAGTGGATTGCCTGAGCCGGCGGGTTCGAGACCCGCCTGGGCAGCGAGACCTCATCTCTACAATAAATCAAAACATCAGCTGGGTGTGATAGCGCATGCCTGTAATTCCGGCTACTTGGAAGGCTGAGGCGGAAGGATTGCCAGAACCCAGCAGGTCGAGGCTGCGGTGACCAGGAGCGGCCACTGCACTCCAGTCTGGGCGACAGAGTGAGACCCCAACTCAGAAAAAAAAAAAAAAAAGAGCTTATTGGGGGGCCAGCCATGAGACTCATGCCTGTAACCCCAGCACATTGGGAGGCCAAGGCGGGAGATTGCTTGAGACCAGGAGTTTCAGACCAGCCTGGGCAACATAGCAAGACTGCCTCTACAAAAAATATAAAATGAGCCAGGTGAGACGGCACGTGCCTGTAGTCTCAGCTACTCAGGAGGCTGAGGTGGGAAGATCACATGAGCCCAAGACATCAAGGCTGCAGGGAGCTGTGACTTCCCCCGTTGTATTGCAGTTTGGATGACAGACGAGACCATGTCTCAGTCAGTCAATAAAATTAGCTGGGCAAGGTGGCATGCACCTGTAGTCTCAACTACTTTGGAGGCTGAGGCAGGGGGATCGCTTCAACCCAGGAAGCTGAGGCTACAGTAAGCTAAGATTGCATCAGTACATTCCGGCCTGGATGACAGAGCAAGACGCTGTCTCAAACAAAATGCAAAATGGAAAACACTGCCGGGCTCAGTGGCTCAGCCTGTAATCCCGCGCCTTTGGGAGGCTGAGGTGAGTGGATTGCCCGAACCTGCGGGTTCGAGACCCGCCTGGGCAGCGAGACCTCATCTCTACAATAAATCAAAAAAATCAGCTGGGCGTGGTAGCGCATGCCTGTAATTCCGGCGACTGGGAAGGCTGAGGCGGAAGGATCGCCGGAGCCCAGCAGGTCGAGGCTGCGATGGCCGGCAGCGGCCACTGCACTCCAGTCTGGGCGACAGAGTGAGACTCCAAATCAAAAAAAAAAAGGAAAACATTAAAATGAGTTTATGGAAAACATTTCCAGAATTAAATTAGTCCTCAAAATGAAGTATATAAAACTCCAGAGTAAAACAAATAAAACAAGTCCCAGATACATCAAAGTAAAACAGCAGAACGCTAAGAACTAAGGAAAAAAATCTTTTGTCATAAGACAAAGTACTGAGGGAAAGCCTTAAACATATTTTTACCAGTTAACCTATCGCTTAAGCATGAATGCAAAATAATTCCAGGTAACAAAAACTAAGAGAACTTGCTACTCAGATCCACTCTAAAAATGATCCTCAAAAGAGTTATCACAAGAAAGCAAGCTAAACCATGAAGGCAAGAGTGAGATGGAGCAATGATGGGTAAGTTTGTAAAAAATCTGGGTAAATGTAAACTAGTATTAACTATAAAACTACCTTGTTTTTTAACCAATTGGAAGGACTGGCTATGGATGGGGTCAAAAAGGGCAGAAATAAAAATATTAGCCAAAAATGACATGAAAGATGGTTAGAGCAAGACTAGAGATACTGATTAACTTTTGACTTCAGGTGTGCATAGTAAAACATTTAAGTGAACCAAAAGAAAAGTAGATGTGCCAGGTGTGGTGATTCAAGCTTGTAATGCCAGCACTTTGGGAGCCGTGGCAAGGGGATTGCCTGAGCTCAGGGTTTGAGACCAGCCTGGGCAACTTGGTGAGACTTTGTCTGTACAATAAATAAAAAAATATAAGCTGGGCATGGTAGTGCGTGCCTGTAGTTCCAGCTACATGGAAGTCTGAGGTGGAAGGATCGCCTGAGCCCACAAGGCTACGATGGCCGTGAGAGTACCACTGCACTCCCACAGAATGAGACTCCAACTGTCTCTCTCTCTCTCTCTCTCTCTCACACGCATGCGCACGCACACACGTAGATGTAAAACTTAGATAAGATCTGGTTATCCTTTAAAGATTAAGTCTAACGCTCCAGTCTTTAACTTATGTGAAGGATGATGCACCTTTTGTTTCTCTGCAGAGACATCTGAATGGGACAGAGACATCCTTCTCTCTGGAAGACTTAGTCCAGTTGCTTTCATCACAGCCTGAAAATTTACAAGAGGTAACTGGCACCTTGGCTTTTATCCTTGCCAGAACATGTCTATACTGACTTCTGTGAATAAATATAACCATTTTTACTTGGTTGATATAGCATCTTAAAATAATACTTATGTGTCAAGTACATTAAGATGTAAGTGCACAGACTCGTTTCCTTTTTATAGAAATGCTTCAGCTTTGGGGAATTAATGCATATACCATTTTTCTTTCCAAATAATAATTCCCTCATCGAATTGAGATCATTCATTGAACACAGTATGGAGTTTTCTCAAAAAACTAAAAAGGAACTACCTCAGGTACTTGCTTAAAAAAAAATCCGTATATCCAAGGAATACCTGCACCCTTGTTTATTGCAGCACTATTCACAACAATATGTATGATATTGATCTGTCCATCTTCAGATGAAAAGATGTGATATATATACATATGGAATACTACTTAGCCACACCAAAAAAAAAAAAAAAAAACCAAAAAACAAAAAAGAACCTGTCACTTGCAGCAACATGGATGGTCATCATGTTAAGGGAAATAAGTCAAACACAAAAAAGGCAAATTTCTCATGTTCTCACTCATCTCACTCATGTGAAAGCTAAAAAAGTTGACCTCATGGAAGTAGAGAGTAGAGCAGTAAGGCTGGATGCAGTGGTTGGTCAAGCTTGTAATCCTAGCACTTCGGAAGGCCGAGTCGGGAGGATTGCTCTATCCCAGGAGTGCAAGACCAGCCTGGACAACAGAGCGAGACTTGTCTCTAACCAGAACTCAAAAAAGTAGCTGGTGTGGTGGCATGTGCCTGAGGCTGAGTGGAATGATAGCCTGAGCCCAAGATCATGCCACTACTCCAGCCTAGGTAACAGTGAGACCCTGACTCAAAAAAAAAAAAAAGGAAAGTTACCAGAGGCTGCGAAGTGTTGAGGGGAGCAGTTAAAGACAGGTTGGTTCACGGGTACAGACATACAGTAATATAGAAGGAATAAGTTGTAGTATTCAACAGCATAGTAGACTGGCTGTAGATGGCAATAGTTCACGTTTCAAAAAAGCTAGATTTGAAATGTTTCCCACATAAATGGTAAATGTTCAAGGTGATCGATATCCCAAATAACCTAATTTGTATATTATACATTATATGTATACATGTATTAAGACAGCACATGTACCCCATAAATATGTACAATTATCAATTAAAAAAATTTAGCCATTCACCTTGAAGCAAAATAGTAGTGAGTGACCATTGATAAAGCAGTTGTTACTTTTCTGACAGCATAGGAGTCTTTTAAAGAACTTCTCCCCTCCAGACTACTTCACTGTAGCTTATTATTCCTGACTCTTCACAATGTGGACTTAGATTGCCAACAGGTAGGAAGAGTTGCGTCTTACTGCCTAGTAGTAAACTACAAGATTATAACAGAAGTATTTAATAACAAAATGCGGTCAGCTTTGTATACTAACCTAAATGAGGAAAGTTGTTAGGTAACATAACTGCCTTTGAAACGGGGTTATGCATGTTTAATGCATTTTTTTCTTCCTTTTTCAGGGCATCTCTCTGGGAGATATTCCTCCTCTTCCATGCAGTGTCGGTGACGGCATGAATTCTTTGGCACATTATAATGTAAATTTTAGCCAGGCTATAAGTCACGATGTAAATCTTCATGAGGCCATGTTGCTATGTCCCGACAATACTTCTAGAAGAGATCCAGCAGCAAGGACTTCGCAGGCACAAGAACCATTTCTGCAGTTAAATTCTTGTACCACCAATCCTGAGCAAACCCTTCCTGGAACAAGTTTGACAGGATTTCTTCCACCTGTTGACAATCAAATGAGGAATCTAACAAGCCAAGATTTACTATATGACCTTGATTTAAACATATTTGATGAGATAAACTTATTATCATTGGCCACAGAAGATTTTGATCCAGTGGAAGTTTCTCAGCTTTTTGAAGAACCAGATTCTGATTCTGGCCTTTCTTTAAATTCAAGTCACAATAGCACTTCTGTCACTAAGTCCAATTCTTCTCACTGTATGTGTGATGAAGAAGGTGCCATAGGTTACAGTAGTGACTTTGACTCTTTTTCCCATTATGACTTAGAAGGGGCTGTAGGAGGCTACTACCCAGAACCCAGTAAGCTTTGTCACATAGATCATAGGAGCGATTCTGGATTCCACGGGGATCTTGCATTTCACGTATTTCATAACCACACTTACCACTTACAGTCAAGTGCACCAGAATCCACTTCTGAATCTTTTTCATGGCCTGAGAAGTCACAGATGAATAGGTACCTCGATGACACAGAAAGAAATTTGAGCCGTGATGAACGGCGGGCCAAAGCTCTGCATATCCCTTTTTCAGTAGATGAAATTGTCCACATGCCTGTTGATTCTTTCAACAACATGTTAAGTAGGTACTATTTGACAGACCTACAAGTCTCGCTCATCCGTGATATTAGACGAAGAGGGAAAAATAAAGTTGCTGCTCAGAATTGTCGTAAACGCAAATTAGATATAATTTTGAACCTAGAAGATGATGTAAGCAACTTGCAAGCAAAGAAGGAAACACTTAAGAAAGAGCGAGCCCAGTGTCACAAAGCTATTAACATAATGAAACAGAAATTGCATGACCTTTATCATGATGTTTTTAGTAGATTAAGAGATGACCAAGGTAGGCCAGTCAACCCAAACCAGTATGCTCTTCAGTGCAACCATGATGGAAGTGTTTTGATTGTACCCAAAGAACTGGTCACCTCAGGCCACAAAAAGGAAACTCAAAAGGGAAAAACAAAAAGTGAGAGAAGTTAAACATGGACTCCTTTATGTGGAAAAAGTAATGTTCAGAAACTGGTTGTTTGGATTACAGACCATTGAGAACTGTTTCAAGTGTTACATCTTTAAGTACTGCTACTTGAATCACTCAGTCAAGGCTACATTTTGAATCTTTATATGGACAAATGTTTAGGACTGCAAGACCACACTTGTGTGAAATTTGGGGAAGCCAGAACTTTTCATGGATTCCTCATACTCCATTGTATACAAGACTCATAATTATGTTCAAAATATAAGGTAACATGAAAACCTGATATCACCTTGGCAGCCACTTTTTTTAAAAGTAACATGATCACTTCAAAAAGAACACCGGGGATCCAATTTTAAGGTGTATTTGTTTTTTTACTTAAAATACAAAATAGCCTTATTTTCATTTAGTTTGTTAGCACTGAATAGCTTTTTCAAAGGCTTTTAATCTTTATAATTTATAAATTTTTCTGTGAAAATAAATTTTGTATTTGTATTAAAAAATTAACTTCCCTTTTATGCAGAAATGCCAGTTTACCTATTTTTCCTCCAAAATATCCACATTCTGGAATATAAGTGCATTCAATTCCTAGCAAATAGGGCAGCAGCAGTTATAATTTTTAAACAATTGGTCAGACTTAAGCCAAACAAGTCAGCATAGTATGCCAAACTAATGCAGCCAATCTTCCCTCAGACTTTACACAGAAGATGGCCTATGTGCCAAAAAATAAGAGCTTTAAAATATTAAGAGTACTTTCAACTTTAATGCAAAGGGCCAAGCTGGTAGTTTATGCCAGAGGTCTTCCTGTAACCAGATTGAATGGAGACACCTGCGTAGAGAAACACAACTTGCATGTATTATGAAACCCATGGAATTCCTGACAGTGATAAAGTCAGGCTGTATGGTCTGTCTCACATCCTGGGACACTGAACTTCCCAACCCACCAGAACATTACAGCCACACAAAGAAAAACCAACAGGGGGGAAAAAATCGGGGGACAAGCACAGCATTTTACAAAGAAATGGAAATGTGAAACTATCTGCAAGTTACTTAAGTTTAAAATAGGCAAAATGAGAAACAAGGGCAAGACAAAAAAGATTACTTTATAAGTACTTTAAATTAAACTCCATGAATTTATTTAAACAGTAAACAAAATTTTGAGGCTAGCAAATGATCTCACCCCAACTGTCATGTTTGGACATTAGATTTTAATCTGTATACTAGACAGGGCATTGTGGCTTTTGCCTGCAATTCCAACGTTTGGGGAAGCAAAGGTGAGAGGACTGACTGCTTGAGTGTGGGGGTCAAACCAGCCTGGGCAATTTGGTGAGCCCTCATCTCTACAATGAGCCAAAAAGTAGATGGATGTGGTGGCAGTGCACACCTGTAGTTCCAGCTACTTGGGAGGCTAAGGCAGAAGGATCCCGAGTCCAGCAGGTCAAAAGCCAGTGGCCATGAGCCCACCACTGCACTCCAGGCTGAAGACTGTCGCCAAAAAAAAAAAGTGCATCTTTCGAAATTTTAGATTGTTCTCAGATATTGTCTCTGCTAGAGGACTTCATTGACTTAACACAGATCATAGCTATAAAAGTATTCTTGGGTTTCAGAAATGCAGTTTTTATATATAGTTTGGGTTTTTATAATAAAATTTTCCATTTGAAGTTGGATTTAGATATTTATTTCAAGCCCTAAATCTTGCCAGAAAATGCTTCCAAGTACAAGTATCACCCACCCTTCAATTACCAGCTCTATTCAAAACAGGTTACTTTTTGTAGCACTGAAACTTTTGGTAGGCCTTTACAGTAAACCCTCTGCATCCGTGGTTCCAACTGTGGATTAAACATATTAAGGAGATGCATGGCTGCATCTGAATTGAACATGCTTCTCCCTTGTCATTGTTCCCTAGGTTCCATCTTGTACTGGGCACAGGCAGAAATAAGTGACAATATGTGCTTAGGTAATATGCGAATGCCACACCATTTTATACAAGACTTCAGCACCCGTAGGTTTTGGTATTGGGGAGCATTAAAAATACTGGAACAAGAGTCTGTGAGAAACGAACTTTCTCAAACACACAACTTTTGATTGTTTCCCCATCACCGCCTCCTCTTACTCAAATAATTCGAGAGATTAAGTCTCACTATGCTGCCCAGGCTGGTCTGGAATTTCTGGTCCCTCTACAAAACAACCATCACCAGTTGCAGCACTAAATGGTGCAAGGTGTTAAAATGGTGCAAGCTATTTATCATCTGGGCACCTAAGTTACAAAACGTACATATGGTAGGTTCAAGAACAAAGCCAAGTGTATACACGAGGTGTCCTGAGATTAGTGACCTGTTATGCAAACAAGTACGCACACCCAACTTTTCAACTACCATTAGCAACGAATTACAACTCTCCCCAAATTAGCTCCCAACACACAAGTTAAACAGATCAGCTAATTTCAAAACCAACTTAATCTGACCTGCCAAATTTGGCTACTGAAAACCTCACAGAGAGGAACTATCCACTTTAACACAAATGCATTATAACTTCGACAATAAAAGAACAGTACTCAAGTGTGGTAGACAACTTCAAAGGTAGTTCCCAATGATCCTTGCCCTCTTGGTAACCACACCTACTAAAGGAGAACCTTCCCACTGTGTGATAACTAGAACACAAGATGGTGTGGCTTATGATATGTGGTCGTAGGCAGCATTTTCCTTGCTTACTTGGAAATCACTCTCTGGAGGAAGGTTAACAGCCAAGTATTAGTTTTTCAGCCCTGTTGGTATTCTCCCTCGGCCGTGAATTCTCCAACCCTAGTCAAGGTTTGTGAGCACAACCTTAAGCTCCAGCCACAACCAGTTTCATTGATCCCTATATTTGACCCACAGATGCAGTTTGTTACTCTAAATATTGAGGTAATGTGTTATATGGCAAGTGTTTAAACCTGAGATAAAATGTTGAGTGGATTTTTCTTCTAGCACAATGTATTGTTACATAAAAAATGTCCTTAATTTCTAAAAGAAAAACAGCTTAATACACAACACATAGGAAAAATGCCTATGTTGAATTTTCAACATTACCAATTGTTTCGTTAAACCCTTATCTTCACAGGCTACTGTGCACCAATTTTTCCGTTTGTGACACCCTTACTGGAAAAGAACTGGTATTTTGAGTTTGTGTGTATTGAGTTGATTTACTTCTTCAAAGTTCAACTTATTTGTAGAGCCACCCTTTTTTTAAACCTTGAAAACTTTTTTCTTACTAAATTTGAAGTCAAGTACTCAGTTTATAGTCAGTGAATGCAACTAGGATTTCATGTGACAGTTTATAATACTTCCGTTAGCCATTAGGTTGACTTACCTGTTACACCCATATTATCAGGACCAAAATAATGACAATCAATTAACTTTTGCCCTTGTTACTTTTATCCTTTCCTTGATTAATTCAGGTTAATGTCCAAGAAAATCCCTGTTAAGTTTTACCCAAAAAGATTAACTCTTAAAAGACAACCACTGACATTCATTTACTAAGTATAAAATGCAATAGAGCTAGTTAACATTTGACAAACTAGGTATGGCAGATTTTAGGCATCAGTGCTTTCCACAGCCAGTTAATCTGGACCACTCTAGATGGTTAATTTAAAATCCATGACTTCAAAATGCCACCAGTAATGTTAAACATACAAGGTAAAGCCAGCAAGCTGCAGCAGTATTCAAACGCTGAATATACAGTGCATAAATAGCATTTTATTAGGGACAGCCAGTAATGGCCACAATGCTCTTGTCTATTAATACTGAAAGGAAATGGAAATAAGCATAGCTTTGTGAAATTGCTTTAAAAATTTAGGGGATGGTGATATTCTAGACAACTGAATATCTGTAGAACAAGATTCACACATTTTATGTGTAAACATTACACGAAGTATTTGGATACAAAAGTATTTATTTTATAAACTTTGTATTTAAAATAGAATTTTAATCTGTCTACTCACAAAACCTAATTTAAAACATGATACATTTCTCTCTCTAGCCAATTTGATGTTACTGTTTTACAAACAACACTCATTTTTAAATTTAGATCAAGAACCTGAACTAATTGAAGATTGTTTTATCAGAAAACATTTCCCTTTCATCTTAGAGTGCTTTTAAAATGAAGGCACCAACAAGAACTACTTTCAGATGGTACAGAATTTCTTATTTCTTGAAGACTCTGTGGTTGACCACTTCTTCATTAGTTACCTGCAGCAAGACACCTTCCTGCCAAAGGAAAAAAAAAGTATCTGAAGAAGTTTATCATGTTTGTCCAAAGAACCTAAATAACTTCAGTGGTGGTCTTAGGATCAGAGAAGACTGACTGGTGCATATAGTTGAATAAGCCCTGATTATCACATCCCTGAAAAAGGCAATAAAGCCAGGCAAGCAAATTCATAATAAGAAACGAATTTCAACAGCCAACCACTCATCAGGGTAGGACACTGGGCAAAATTACCACATTTAAACCCATCTATGTAATACTGCATACATACAAGCTTTATCATGTAGACACTTTATTCATAAGCATAAACTATTCAATCATTTTGCCTTGCCTTCTTTCAGCCTCACCCTGATAAGCATGTAAAGCTAGAACCATAAATAGAGCAGATGTCTTTATTTTAATAAAAATGCCTAGTTCACTCAAAATGTTCGACTCAAGAAATGTGAATACAGGGTGTAATGATGGGAAATCTCATGATTTACTGAAGTTGCAGCCTAACTTTTACCTACCATTTTACTACCAACACCACTGAAGGAACCAAGAAAAGCTTTATTAATGATCACTTGGCTTGCCTCAGCTGTTGAAATGAAGCACTTTACAGTCTTTGTGGCAGCAGAATATACTTGTCCATGGCTCATATCAATGCTAAAATTCCAGCAGGGAAAAAAATGATATGTTAAGCACCTGAATCTTCATGGAGAGGGGAGGGGGGTGGGAAAGAAGGAAAAAAAAAAGGAAAAACAACCAAAATAATTTAAATGACAGATTGGAAAACAGGGTTTATAAAAATTATTCTCTTGAGTTTATAAATTGTTAAACTCAATTTATAGCTATGTTAAACTACATAAGAACCACTATACTCTGAAAGACCATTGAAGAGTATTAGTTTATCTTTTAGGGAGGAAAATTAAGAAAGGAAAAGTAAATAAGATCTTACCTAAAGAAGTTTAACTGAAGCTTAGAACTATTTTGCTCTACACCCTCAGCTTTCGTTGGCATCCTTATAAACTACTGTGGTTAAAGCTTTGTAGAAACAGCACAGTTTTTTAAGACTGGCTGAACTTAGTAGCCGTCAAGAGTTCTCTTGTACTAGACCTGTGTCCCTGAAGAGTACCTCGCTGGGGTTATTTCCTTTCCTTGCATTGAAGAAGCAGCATCTAAAAGATCTAAAAAGGTGTTTCTCCTTGCAGAGATATCCCTTAAGTTATCTACATAATTTAATCCTGATGAATTGCAGACAACACACTTATATCTGACCAGCATTTATCTTACACAAATATAACAACAGCTTTGCAACGAACCTTAATTATACTACCCACTCCTTAACTTATTTAAAATAAAAAGTCTATAATTACACAATTTCCTTTAGAATTATTTTATTAAATCATAAATGTACAACAGCTTCTTAACTCTACACACGCACTTAAATTTTTTTTAAAGGAAAAACGTTATGTCTTATTACACCATGATCCTGGCTAATAGCTTTTCAAAACTTTGAGAAAAATCTTAAAAAAGGTTTCACATGTCACCTGAAACTTACAAATTTAACATTATCAAAGAAGGAATGCTTCTACACTCTTACAAAGACCACTAGAAAGAAACAACAATTAAAAAGCTAAGAAACTGTCTCAAAGGCATTTTTTTTTTTTTTTTTTACAATCCTTCCTCCACAGTAAGGTAATGTTATTAAATAATCCAATCCATTCACAAAATGGCTCTCTGCATCTGCTCTGGTGTCTTCTGCCATATCACTGCATATTTATGCATGACTGAGATAAGAGTTTCCTTAACATTGTTATTTCGATAACCTGAAGCTGTTCTGTTACCTCTGGGCTCTCATCCTCTCCTATTTATACAGTGAAGCCTGTTTCAACAGAAGTAAAGAGTAAAAAAAAAATAGGTTATGAAATTATCCATCTAACCAGATTTTAAGGAAAGATAACATGATCCTAAAAAGCTTTTACTCCTGCAGCTAGGTCTCCCAAGACAATAATATTGTAAAACTCAAAAACTACTTACCCATGGCAAATAGGAAGAAGCTCAATATCGGCTCCTCCCACCATAACCCCCACTTCCTCCACTGCCTCCTGGACCATAGTTTCCTAGAATTGTTGGAACAGCAAGAGAAAGCAAACTTACTTTAATTTTCCATCATCAGCCCAATATAAGGTTTAGTATCTAACTTCCAATGAAACTCATCATAGCATTTTATACCATTTGCAATGTGCTTGGCAATTTTGATGATCTTAAAAATATAACTAGCCAAGAACAAATAAAAAAGAACTGCCAGAAATGCTTCTTCAGCACAAAAATATTTAAACCACAGAACATCCCACATCCACCACAATACCCCCAAATCTTTTACAACTTGTTTGCTGAAATCCTTCTGATGATTTCTGCAAACTGCATTTCTATAGATGGGCACATTATCCAAATATACACTAACATACTTAATGTTATGTTCCCTTAAAGTAAACACTAATCTTTTGATCACACAATCTGAAAATTAACAATTTTTAGTTATGAATTACCTCCACCATATGGTCCCCCCATGTTCCTGCTACCACCAAAGTTTCCACTCTTCATTGGGCCGTAGTTAGAAGGTTGTTGGTTATAATTCCCGAAGTCATTGTAATTTCCACTTCCATAATTTCCTGTAAAAAAATTTGGGATACTAGCACAATGGACTTCATAATACAAACATTAAACCAGTGATACACGCTATACATTATTTAGAGCAAGGCTCCCACAAAAACAAACCAGAATCAATGCAAACTGCCTATTTACAATTTAAAAAGTTTCTATCTTGTGACAATATTGAAATTAAAAAGAATCTCAAGAGTAAAGTCATTAATTCCACTCCAAATTCCCACAGAAAGGTTGCAGGTGAGTTACCTCCTCCATAGTTGTCATAACCACCTCCGTAGCCCCCACCCTGGTTGCCATATCCAGGTCCTCCACCACCATATCCTCCTCTTCCTCCTCCATAACCAGGGCTACCTCCAAAATTGCCACCTATTATAAAATAAGCCTTTAAGTAATTACTTAATATTTTCAATGGCATTTGAAGTGTCTTATCACACCGTATTTCCAGCTTTCCAAACTACTTAATTTTATAAACGAAATTCTCATTCTATAACCTCTTCTAGAACAGACTCAAAAGGCTGAATACCTATCTTTGCTGGGTGCCTACCCACAGCCTTCCCCTGAAACTAAAGACATTAAGGGTTCTTTATGAAGGAAATATTACATGTAAGGGATTAAGAATTGTGAGTTAGACCAATATGGGCTAGGGAGAAAACAAGAACCACTTCCTCCTACTAATCCAAAAGATTCATATTTCCCTATCAATTACCATGTCTCTTTCTTAAAATATGTTCCCTGCCTTACCTTGAGTAGAAATGAGCAGAGAACCAAATATTAGCACAAATTGGTATGCTAAACCTCAAATCACTTCCAACTGAGTATAATTCAGCTTTCTCTAAAGTTTAACATATAGGATTAACTTAGTCATGCCTAATGAGCAACTAATACAGAAATCATGTCCGTTATTAGCTCAGTTTCAATTATCCCTATTCTTATTAGGTTATCTCTAAGTTATCAACCTTTTCTGTACTCCATGAACTGATTCATTTAGTACATCGCTTGTTGTCCAGCAATGCTCACAATCTTATCTGCAGGAACACTCCAGACCATGGATACGTATCTTTTTGCAAGTTTTCATCTGCTTAAAGGCTAACACAATTCTTTTTATATGATTCCCCTTATAGGTTGATCTCAATCAAATCCAGTATTCTACACCTTTCCAAAACGGTATATAAGCTACCACATCCAGGTCCAATTCTACTGCTTGAGAAACAATGGGATAAAATAGAGTTTTAAAGTTCTCATTTAAGATTCACCTATGATTTTGCACTGTATTTCCTAAGCTATAAAACAGCTAATAAGCAAACTAATCAAAGAAAATGCCAAACAACAGAATCATTATCAGATGGGCTCTTTTAAAGGGGCAAAGTGTAAAACATTAAAAGACTTAAAGTCACATAAACTAACCTCCAGGGCCTCCTCCATACCCATTATAGCCATCCCCAAATCCACGTCCACTTCCATATCCATCTGTTAAGGGTCGAAAGAGATTAAGGTTATTATAAACCGTTCCCCATATTCAACTTAGTATTATTTTCCTAATTATGACCTCAGGACTGAACATATTAACGTTCCTTGATCATTAAAGTAAACACACAGGCTAGGCACGGTGACTTATGCCTATAAACCCAGCACTGTGGGAGGTCGGAGGTGAGAGGACTGCCTGAGCCCATGGGTTCGAGACCAGTCTAGGCAACTTGGGGAGACCTCATCCGTACAATCAAAAGAAAAAAAGATTAGTTGGGCATGGCGGTGTGCACCTATAGCTCCAACTACTTGAAAGGCTGAGGCAGGAACGCCTGAGCCCAGCAGGTGGAAGCTGCTGTGGCACTGCACTGCAGCCTGGGCAGTCTCTGCCTCAAAAACAATAAACACATGAAAGTACATAATTAAATCTCATTACCAAAATATCTGCCCGAATTTTGGGCTCAGAGTCAGCATACCTAACCTTTTTTTTTTGAGTTAGTGTCTCACTGTCACCCAGGATGGAGTGCATTGAGTGGCATGCTCATGGCCACCGCAGCCGCAACCTGCTGGCCCAGGTGATCCTTCCGCCTCAGCCTTCCAAGTAGCTGGAACTACAGGTTACCACAACTCTGCTAATTTTTGATTTGCTGTAGGGACGGGGGTCTCACCAAGTTGCTGAGGCTAGTCTTGAATCCCTGGGCTCAGGCAATCACCTTGTCTCAGCCTCCCAAAGTGCTGGAAGCCACTGTGCCCAGTCCTAACCTTATTCTTAAAGGACACTGTGCAAGTCCCAAAGTTTAGGCACCTCGTTACACTATTAATTCAAGTAAGTTCATCTATTGTTAACCCCTATTACCTCTTGTCTGGCCAAATGAGAAGAGCTCAGCAGGATACAACCTATTAAATCTTTGGGACAATTTTAAAATCTAGATTCTAACCAACATTTTGTCAACCAAGCACACTTACCCCCTCAAACACTTAGAGCTTGAACTCACCAGATCCTCCTCTGAAGTTACTTCCTGGTCCTGGTCCAAAATTTCCACCGCCGCCACGTGAATCCCCAAAACCGAAGTTTCCTACAATAATGCCCTAGTTAGTAGCAGGCACTTGTACAAACAAAAATAAAGAAGAAACAGAATTAAGAGTTACCTCCTCTTCCGCTCCTAGAACTTTGAACTTCCTGCATTTCTTGTCTAGACAAAGCCTTTCTTACTTCTGCATTATGACCATTGATGGTATGGTATTTCTGCACTGGAATGAAAAACTCAAACTTCTTAAAACACGGATACTAAGGGACTTAAAACGCTTACCTCTTAATTAAGCTATATATATTAATGTGCCCAAAATTTTACATCAAAAGTAATGTAAAAAGTAAGATACTTACATACAATTTTATCCACAGGATCATGGTCATCAAAAGTAACAAAGCCAAAGCCTCTTTTCTTTCCAGACTGCCTATCAGTAATTATTTCAATGGTATCAATTTTTCCATATTCCTCAAAGTAATCTCTAAGGTGATGTTCCTCAGTGTCCTCTTTAATTCCTCCAACAAACAGCTTCTTCACAGTTACATGAGCCCCTGGCTTTCCAGACTCCTGAAATAATAAAGGAAGAAAGTCATCCTAACAAAAAACCTCAAGCATGATTGAAAACACACATTTGTACCACATACAGATTATATCCAACTATGATAAAATAACAAACACCTTTTAAGAACCCAGTGCTTTAAAAAGTTAGCTAGCTGGGCTCGGTGGCTCAGTCTGTAATCCCGGGCTTTGGGAGGCTGAGGAGAGTGGACTGCCTGGGAGCGGCCACTGCATCCAGTCTGGGTGACAGAGTGAGACTCCAACTCAAAAAAAAAAAAAAGTAAGCTTAAGGAGAAATATGTTTAGAAGCCCGATACAGATTTCAATGAGGGATAAAACCTTGAGTTGAATTATTTTAAAAACGACATTCTGATCTTCAGCAGAACATTTTTTTTCATGCTTACTACACAAGGAAGTTGTTTTTCTTACCTCTCTTGCTACCGCACGTTTTGGCTCAACCACTCTCCCATCAATTGAATGAGGTCTTGCAGCCATGGCAGCATCAACCTCAGCCATGGATGAGAAAGTTACAAAACCAAATCCTCTTGATCTTTTGCTTGCAGGATCTCGCATTACCTTTAAAACCAAGGCAGGAACTTTAGCATTTAAATCTCATTTTATGTTACAGGATAATTCTTACTAAAAGTACTGATTTAGATTATTTTCTGCAATAGCCACTCAACACACAACTAAAAGTCTAGTATTTGTACTCAAAATTTCATAGTTTACATACCACACAGTCTGTAAGTTTTCCCCATTGCTCGTAGTAGTTTCTCAAACTTTCTTCTGTGGTTTCAAAGCTTAAGCCACCAATAAAGAGTTTACGGAACTGTTCCTTTTCTCTCTGCAAAGGAAAACACCATTTCAATTTTTATTTACATTTCCTTTTTGTATGCTGGAAATTAAATTCTTAAATATGATGAGGTGACCTGCTGGCAGAGTACCTTTTTCCTCTCCAAAGGAACAGTTTCTAAAGTTTTCTGGGGGGGAAAAAAAAAACTTACATCAAATTTAAACCATATGTTAAACTGCATATTAGTTGAGTTACACCAAAAAAAAAAAACTGCCTCAGCTGAACTACACAAGTTTCGATATCACTAATGCTTGATTTAAGTTTACTTGACATTCGATAATCTTAAACACAAATGTATCATTTAATTTTTAATAACTTTCTAAGGAAAAGTAAATCCATCCCACGGTCATTGAAGCCTACTAAAGAATTTTTACCGAAATTTTTATTCAATCTTATAGTCTCAAAACACAGAAGATAACTTACTCAGCCTGGAGTTTTTAAATATAAAAAGTAACTCTTGGTTTCTTAAGACCCAAAGTTTACCACTTATTTCAGTATTCAGATTCTGAAAACCTGACATTTTCCCTTAACTGCCCCCTCTTGTGGGGATTCTAAGTATCTCAACAACAAAAAAAATTTTTTAAATACGACTTTCCCCGTAACAACTTTTATTATTAAACAAATTAAACATTAATGGTACACATAAAATTAATCTCAAGACGTAACCTTTCAGTAACAAAGACAAACTAGTTTTTATGAAGAGCAGTATCTGAAACTTCAAAAGTTTAGCATGATTATTGGTGGGCACTTCTATACTGAGAATGCATGTGCCATTAACAATCTAAACTATTATTTAGCTAAAAATCATTATGTACAGTAAAATACATTCATCCGAAGCTCATCAACTATATTGAAAGCTCAGGTTTATGGAACTTAGTGGCCATCTGGCAAACCACACAGCACAAGTGCGAGCCTCAAATTTTACAAGTCAAAAGAAAAATGCCTGAGCTTAAATCTCTTAGTACCTGCAAACCAGCAAGCAAATATGCTGCCGTAAACAGTCCTTTTTTTGAGCAGTTATGGAAGAATGAGTAATTAAATGACTTATAAGGGAACCAGGTTTTAAAAAAGTTCAAAATACCCGTAAAATAGAATAGGTCATGGCATTCGTACCAACTGATATGAATGCACGGTGCAAGGTAAAAGATCGATCGTAATTCTAAAAGCAAGACTTATGTGTTCCCAGCAAGCAGCATCACTACTCCCACCCTACATTTCTGAAGGTTCTTCCTCCAATACATATTATTCCCAACTGCTCAAAAAACAGCTCTAAGAGCCAATTCAGATGTTTTCCCTGCACAGCTAAGTGTTTTCAGATTTCTGAAAATCAAAAATTAACTAAAATTATCTTACTAGCTCCAATGAGACACTCAAATAGCCTTTTAAAATAGTTATTTGGCAGTTGATTTTGATTTTCCAGCTAACGTTATTCTAAAACGTCCTCAGTACGTAGATCTACGTCCAAATAAATTAGAAATAAAGCACATCTACAAGTCTTACAAATCACTAACAGAAAGCAAAAACTCATTACTTACCTCTCAAAATTTTCCAAACTTACCCGATGTCCACTATCGATTATAAACAAAGTTATTTTATAAACGTGCTTAGGGTCAAAGAAAATAATCAGGTAGACCCCTTTGCTTGAGACCTTATGTTTATCAATGTAACGATCAACCATGATTACAAACATAAATGAGAAAGGCAAGTGACAAAGTTCACAAACATAGCGGCCCAGGCCTGCAACAGTTTGCACATAAACATACACGCATTAAAGGACCGAGCCATGTTTCAGTCAACCACCAAGGACAAAAATCACTAATTACCTCTCCTCGTAATTGCTCACGTCTCCTCCACAGAGATCCACGGTTTTACCCAGAAAAGACTAAACTTCCTAGGGAAGTGTTATCTAAAACACGCTGAGTCTACAACTCAAACAATCCTTCAGGGCAGTGAAGGAATCTGAAGCGAACCCTCCCCAACCCTTCTTCCTCATCCTCACTGCCGCCTTCGGAGTCGGTACTGATCCGACGGTCCGGCGATTTGGTCGCGTCCAATTCCCTGCGCTCCAACTGCCCTTTCATCACCGCAGACCCAGATAGAACCGTTACTCCAGCGAGCACTGGCAACAGAAATGGCGTCTTTGTGCCGAAGCTGGCGTGAGGGCCGCCCGGCGCCCTGGCGGCTCTACCCTCTCCTAGCCCGCGCCGGCCGCCCGCCTCCCCCCCCCCCGCCCGTCGTGCGTCCTGCGCGCAATGGCGCCATTTCATCGAGGGGAAGGCTCGGCGCCCGTAACGAGGTGCGCAGGACGCTAAGATCCACGCTCCCCAAACGCTCCAAATCCACCGCGAAACGCACGAACACAGCCAGGGAAGAAAACAAAGTCGTTAGCCCCGTCTACGCTCCAGGAGAGAAATTCCACTAGCAGAATTCAGCGCGCGAAAAGAAAAAACGCTGCGAGAAAGGAGAGACATGAAAATGGCGGCCGCCAAATCCGGTTCCCGGGAGAGCGGGGGAGGGGAGGCTCCGCAGACGCCTCACGAGGACCCGCCGCCGCCGAAACGCCCGACGCGGAGACGCCGGGGGCCCCAAATCAGCCAGCTTGGAAAAGGGAATAAGAACTCCCGCCTCCACGTCCCACTTTCACCAAAGCGGGGCCGCGTCCGCCATGTGAAAGCTCCCCATCCCCCACCCCAGGACAGGGAAATGGCGCCGGAGGCCGAGGGTGGGGAGGCTGCTAGTCCGACCAGGCCTCTACGCGAGACTCCGCCAAACACCCCCGGAGCAGCCGCTACTCAGCGGCCCGATTCCCCGCCGCTCTCCCACGGAGGCGGCTGGCCGGCTTCCTCTGAGGCGCCAACGGCCTCGCCATGCCCTCTCCAATAACTCATTGATTTCAAACCCGTTACCTCCATCGCGGACTCAGTCGCTTCAGCCCGATTTCCCGCAGCCGAGCGAGATGAGAGAGATCTCCGCGGACGAACGCGAGCCGGACTCGTCCTGGCGCTGTAGTGAGAACTGCCGCTGCTCGAGAAACAACACCGCTAGGAGGACCTCCACACGGGACCCGGCGCCGCTGCTACTGCTGCTAGAGCCGCTGCCGCCGCTTTTCTAGAACCTTCCCCCACTAATGCGTCTTCCCCCTACGTCAGGCCGTTACGTAAACGCCCTAACCGCCGCCACTGGCGGGAACGCGCTACGCCCCTCCTTACGCCAAGTACGTACTCCTCCCCCCTGGCGGCCAGCGGCAGTGCTTAACGTCTCCTGCGTATGTGGGCTCCGTGAATTGCGGAAGGCTCGAGCCCTGCGTGTCCCTCCCTCCCGGAACTGGGTGCAGCCCCCGCCTTAGCGCAGGGCAGGTGAGAAACGGTCGCGCAGTTTGAAATTAACGCTGGAGGGCGGGGCTTAATCCGCAGCCCTGAGGTCCAGCCCCCTCAACCTGGGAGGTGGTCCCTGCAGCTACGCCTTTGATAATCTCCTCTGTTCTCCCGCCATCAAAATCCTCGTAGCCTCCCCTTTCGTTTTCCCTCCCCCGGCCCGGATGATTGACTCGACCCCTTCCGGAAACACCCGAAGCCACTTCTAGTCAACAAATTATTGTTGTCGCTGCACCGAGCTAACCCTGGCCACGTCTCTGGGCTGACCCCTCGCATCGGGAGACGTCTTTCCAGAAAGCGGTTCCCTCGGGCGTTCGTAGGGAGCTCCACCCGCCCCCCTCCGCGCCCCCCAGCGTCTGGAGTACCCCACCCCCGGGGGCGAGGAAGTGGGCGGAGTCCGATTTTGGCGCCAGCCGCTGCGAAGCCGAAAAGCCTCCGCCGGGAAGACCTCGGTCGCCGTCCTCGCCCCTCCTTCCCTCTCCCGCCCCTCGGGGGACCGCCAGGCACCACGCCGCGAACAGTAAGTGCCGCTGTCGCCGCCGCCACCCGCCCCCCGCGGGCCCCCGCGGGCCCAGCTCCCGGCGGGCGGGGCGCGCGGCCCCTCCCCCCCGCCGGGTGCGCGCCCGCTGCCCCGCCCCTCGCGGCGGCCCGGCGTGGGCGGTGCCACCCCTCCCCCCGCGGCCCCGCACGCCGCTCCCCAGCCCCCTCCCCCCTCGGATGTGGCTCGAGCCTGAGGCGCGCCGGGCCGGAGACGCCGCAGACCCCACAACCCGGAGCAGCTCGAAGGCGGTGAAGTCGGTGGCTTTCTTTCTCTCTAGCTCTCCCTCGCTGGCGGTCCTTAAGATGCCACTCGCTCCCCGGGGACCTCCCGCTCCCGCTCTCCTCCCCGCCGGGCCCCGCGTCGGGAGCTTGGGAAGGCGTGGAGGGTCGGGCGGTGGCCTCGGGGCTGGCCCGCCTCTGGGCCGGCGCCCGCAGGGAATGGGGGGGAAGCCCTGTCCTCGAAGGGAGAGAGCGCCGCGGCGACAGCCGCCCGATTTTCTAGACAAAGCGCGTGTGCTCCCCTCCCCCTACCGGTCCCGCCACGGGCCTTTCCCTGCCCGCCATGCGGGGCTGCGTCGGCGACTCGGGCCTCCGGGGAGGGTGGCGCGTTTCCCCGCACCCGCGAGCCCGGCGGCCCGTAGTCGCCAGGCGGTGGCCGCTCCGTTACGCGCCGCCCCGGGGCAGGCGCGGCCTGTGGCGCAGTGCCCTTGAGCCCCGCGCGGCCTTTGTTTGTTCCCGCGGATGCGGTGACCACGAGGCCCGCGCTCGGGGCGCGGGGCTCGGCCGGGAGGGGCCTGGCAGGGGGCGGGTGGACGTGGGAGAAGTGCCACGCAGCGGGGCCGGAGCGTTCCAGCGTGTCCCTCCTGGAGCTGAGGGGCGAGGGAGGCCGAGCGGCAGCCCGGTGGAAATCTTTGGGACTATTCGAGGGTCTAGGGGAAAGTCCACGGGTGTTCCCCGCTGCGAGTAGTCTGGAAGCCCGATTCTGCACCAGAAGGTTTGGCTTTTAAAAGTTGGATGTTGAATTTATCACACGTGGGGTTTGGATAGCCAAAATTGCCCCCTATTTTTCGCCATGTAAAGCTGTCTCAGGGACCAAGGTCTCCGGTGAGGTAGACTTGCTTGGTCTGAATATCAGTGTACAGACTTAAAGTCTATGTCGCTAATACATTAGGCAGGAGCTCAGATCTGCTTCTCTGGATTTTTATCCACCTTTGAAGTGTGAGCTACCTACGTGGGGGTTGGAATCCAAACAGAACTCGTATTTAGCTACCTTTTTTGTGTCGTGGAAACTTCTTTTAACTGTCATGCATTTTTCTAGTAATAGCTCTTGAAGTCTGCAATAAAAAATGGCCTCCAATAAAACTACATTGGTAAGTTAATGATAAGCTAAAGTATGTAAGGATTTAACTCAAGTATTCTTTCCCCACGTTTATAACCTTGCATCTCTGTGATTGAGAGATTTACATCCACGTATTTCCTAGCTCTCCCGGTATTACTATGGGGGATCCCGGTATTATGGTGGAGGATTAGGGACAGAAACTGAATCATGTTGAGATACTTAATGACTTGGCTTAATACTTATTAAACCTAATCTTAAAGGGACAACGCAGTGGCTTTTGCTGAGTACTTATCTTCAAATCGAGATACACAAATGAATGCAGCATTGAAGGATAAGTTACATAAAGTGGTAAAGCCTTTGTTGTTGGCATAATAATGTTTCCACCCCACTGAATTCTAGAGAAATCAAGTATTTTAATGTCCAGTTTAAAGAACAGGTACCATGTGCACCTAGAGTGGAGCAAAGGTTATCAGTTTGTCGTGTTTTAAACTTGCTTACTCGAGAATACATTAATTTATTTAAACCATTAAGTTTAAGTAATTGCAGTGTTTGGCTACTTTAACCATAAAACGGCAAATATGTTCAGGAAGGAGAGAACAATCTAGATTTTTTGTGTCTTGTGAGAGCTGTGGTTTTCTCTCCAGCAGCTTAAAACCAAATGCATTCCTAGGCTTCATAACTAGTTATACAGATGTACAAAAACGTATATTAGCCAGGTGTGGTGGCTCACGCCTGTCATCCCAGCTCTTTGGGAGGCAGAGGTGAGAGGATAACCTGAGTCCACGGATTCAAGACCAGCCTGGGCAACTTGGTGAGACCTGTCTCTACAATAAATCAAAAATTAGCCAGGTGTGGTGGCACATGCCTGTGGTTCCAGCTACTTGGAAGGCTGAGGCAGAAGGATCGCCTGAGCCCGGCAGGTTGAGGCTGCAATGGCCGTAAACATGCCACACTGCACTCCAGCCTGGGTGGCAGAGTGAGACTCCAACTCAAAAAAAAGACATGTTCAACCATGTCGAGTTACAAATTTTTTAAAACACTGGAATAGTCACAGAAATCACAAAATTCAAAGTTATGGTTTCCACAGTATTCTAACACTGCATTAATTTAATCATATAAAGGTGAGTATTAATGTGTAAGTAAAGTAAAATATTTGGTTTTGGACAGTATATGCTCTGTTTCACCCTAAAAAAGGCAAGCTGGTGATTTTTAATTTGTGCCATCATTAGATTCTTACGTTAAGTCAGATACCCTGGAAAGCAGATTGATAGGAAATGTAAAGCGTGTGTGGTGAGTCTGGACAAATGATTCCCATGTGCTGTACGTAGAGGTCAGGGCCTCCTCAGGACTGATCTGACTTTCAAATTCTGTAACCAGTAAGAAAAAGTGTAGATAAGTGACTTTTAGTTACCTATGACTATTCTCTTTCAAGTATTAGATGGGAAAGGAGTTAGCCTACCCTGATTGAGGAGTCAAGCTGAGTATAGATACAGAAAGCAAACAGATGTATGCTGCCATTAATATTAAATTGTCTTGCACACTGACATTCTTCAGTGTCTGTTATTTATTGGTATTTACAGTTTTTTTTACCTTTTGTGAAGGATCACATTGACCATTTTGAAAGTTGCCTAACTTTTCATTTAAAACCACATTAGTGTTGTGAGGTAGGTATGCTATAATTTTTATTGGAAAACTGAGCGAATTTTATTTAAGTAATGGGAAATTGATTTTGGCTCCAAAATCCACCTTTGAAAAAACTGGCTTAACCAAACACATAATTTTGTTTAAAAAAAAAAAAAAGATGATCTCTGGACACCACCACCCTATCAACGCTATGGTAGTAAATACTATGTGACATTTTGTCTATTATGTTTTTTTAGTGTGCATCCTTTTTATTTTCTGAATTTATTTTTATATTTACTATGTTAGACTCCTCTCTTTGTGGACAGTAGCTGTTTCCTTTTTCATTTAGGATCAGTATCTATTTATTGCAATTTCTCTTTGCTCCTTCCACTGTCGTTTCTTTCTTGAACAGTACAGAGGCAGTACTTGGACCCAACACTCAAGTATCTAGAGCAGTGAGAATTGTAAGACCTGACTTGGAAATGGTATCCAACAAAATCAGATGTTTGCTGATTAAAAAAAAAAACTCCAGAGTATATTTTGTGTGTGTGTTTGTGAGTGTGTGAACACCTGTATGCTTGCGTAGCTTGAATGACTTTTTTGTAGTCTTGGGGCATATTTTTATATATATCTGCACACCCATGATGCCTGCATAACTTGAAATGTCCTTTTGTAGTCTTAGTGTTGCTGTTATTCCTGCTCACATACTTTACTTATGGGATGGCTTTAGTGAGGGGGTAATTGAGGTTTTGCTTTTTCTAATAGCACTTGTTTTAAGATAAAATGTTAAAATGCACGTTACATAAGGGATTTTTTTTCCTCAGTATTTTCCGAGTAACCATTTCAGATTTTTAATATTTTACCTACCAATTCTCCCATAACAAGTCTACTTAAGTTACTGGAAATAGCTGATTGAGGTTGAACTCGTGCTTCTCTTTTAAATCGTGTTATACACCCCAAAAAAACCCACAACACTTATTTAAAGTACACTTGATTAGCTACCAGTTTAGACTCTTGTGAAACCAGGAAAGAAGGATTTTTTTTTCCCCCGAGTAGGGGAATTAAAATGAATGACATTTGGGCCTCTTGAGGTGACAGCATTATGGGTTTGTTCTGCCTTGTCAGAAATATCAGCTGTGGAGATGATGGAAAAGTATCCTTTTTCACTTCTTCATGGTTGACCCTACAATTGATAAGAGGATTCTGAACCATGTTTTCATCCTGCAGTTACCTTTTCTCTGTATTATTGCTCAGGCTGTTGACTGTAATGTTTGAATTGGCAAAGGGAATCTTCCTTTCTTGGGGCTATAGTTTTAATAGGTCTGTTACAGGTTCACTTAAGACCTGTCAGTACTACTTACTCTCTTTGTATCTTTTAGTTTTTGTATAATTATCTGTTGCCGTGTTGTTTTTAAAATGATAAACATTTCTAGTAAACTTGGTCTTGTTTTACTAAGTGGGAAACGATAACCATTTTCCAGATAGTGTTTTTAATTTTATCATCTTGGTAAAGGATGGTGGTTCATAAGTTTGAGGTAAATCAACAGTATCGGGTACTCCTTTATTTTATTGTCTGTTGACTTTTTTTCCCTCTCAGAAGGTGTCTGCTCTGGGATGTAGAAGTAAAAAGTTTGTGTTGAATGTAACAATAATATAAGCAATTTAGCCTTTAAATTGTGCTCTGAATTCAAAAAGTGTGTTTCTTAATTTCTAATTTGTTTTGTTTTAGCAAAAGATGGGAAGGAAACAGAATGGAAAGAGTAAAAAGGTTGAAGAGGCAGAGCCTGAAGAGTTTGTGGTGGAAAAAGTACTGGATCGACGTGTAGTGAATGGGAAAGTGGAATATTTCCTGAAGTGGAAGGGATTTACAGAGTAAGAAACTTCAGTGCTTCTTTTTCATATGTTTAATCGCAGTTAAACTGTTTTAAAATTTGTTTTTAGCCTGAATTTCACAGTCTGTTTTCTCAGAGATATCTCTGACTATAGATACCTTTAATTTTAGAGAGTCTTATGTGAGGTCTGTTTAAAAAGCCACATATTTAGCCTACAGTCGAAACCAAGCAGATCGGAGACAAGTTTATTACCCTGTGGAGTCAACTTTGTAAAATTATAGCGTATCACTTACTGTGTAATACATTTTAATATAGTTAAATATTATAGTAATTAGAATAGCTAATCTGCTTTGTTTCCCTCTCCACAAAGGGCACTAAAAACCACTGGAGCTATATAGATATAGAATAGTGGTGGCCACTCCTGGCCACCGCAGCCTCGACCTACTGGGCTCCGGTGATCCTTCCGCCTCAGCCTTCCAAGTAGCTGGAACTACAGGCGCGCACTAGCACACCCGGCTAATCTTTTTGATTTGTTGTAGAGGTGAGGTCTTGCCAAGTTCGAACCCGTGGGGTTAGGCAATCCACTCACCTCAGCCTCCCAAAGTGTGGGATTACAGGCTGAGCCACTGAGCCTGACTTGCTCTCATAATTCTTTAAAATGTTAGGTCTTTTGAATAACACAAACATGCAGAAATTATATACTGTTAACAGTTGTGTTTATTGTGCTAATCTGCTTGGATCTTTCCATCTTAACACCACAAAAACAAGCTAAGATCCATAGACGTCGACTATTAAAAATGGACAGGTGGAGATCAGTTTCCTGAGCATGGTGGAGATGGAGCATATGATAGTTGAATGATGAGGCTTCAGTTACCTGTTCTACTTCCTATAGTGTTCACATTTAAAGCCACATCCATAGCAGTTGGGGATTTATGAGTTGAATAGAAGATTTAGGTTTCCCTGTTTTATCCTCCCATATTGTTAGTTGAGCCTAATTATAAGTCCACAATTTATCACTAGAAAAATTTCCTACAGAAAGCAGAATAAGCCGGGCTTGGTGGCTCAACCTGTAATCCCGCGCCTTTGGGAGGCTGAGGTGAGTGGATTGCCTGGGCCTGCGGGTTCGAGACCCACCTGGTCAACTTGGCAAGACCTCATCTCTACACTAAATCAAAAAATTAGCCGAGCGTGGTAGCATCCGCCTGTAGTTCCAACTACTTGGAAGGCTGAGGCGGAAGGATCGCTGGAGCCCAGCAGGTTGAGGCTGCGGTGGCTGAGAGCAGCCACTGCACTCCAGTCTAGAAGACAGAGTGAGACTCCCAGCTCAAAAAAAAAAGGCAGAATAAGTCTGAACTAATTTAAAATTAGATTTGACCAAGAGCAGTGGCTCAAACCTGTAATCCCTGCACTTTGGGAGACTGAGGCAAGAGGTTTGCCTGAGTCCAGGGGTTCGAGACCAGCCTGGGCAACTTGGTGAGACCTCCTCTCTATAATAAATATAAGTAATTAGCCAGGTGTGCTGACATATGCCTATAGTTCCAGCTACTTGGAAGGCTGAAGCAAAAGGATCGCCTGAGCCCAGTAGGTTGTTGCCGCAGTGACCGTTGAGCATGCCGCTTGCACTTCAGCCTGGGTGGCAGAGTGAGACTTCAATGCAAAATAAAAATTAGATTTAACCAGTTTTCCAAAGAATTGATTACCTTTAAATGGGGGGGGGTTAATCCCACAAAACATGAAAAGCTGTTTCTACCCCCTCAAGATGTGAGGAAATGGATTTGACTCCTCCCATTTTATTCTCGCGAAACTTAGGCCACTAGTATGGTTATACTTGCCATGTTCAGTATAACGTGTTAGGTAATGTGGAAGGTTGTTATGAAAATAATACTACAGAATGGAAGCTTTCTTTTATCTTCCACTCACCAATTTGGGTTTGCCAATTTTTGAGTCTCATGAGAGCAGCAGATCAAGCTAAATGCCAGAGGTTAATAATAATGCCCTTCCCAGTATGCCTAAAATTTAAAATTATTTATTTCATTCCATCTAGTTCTGTAAAGATTTTTTTTTTTTTAGGACCAGAGCAGGAAAAGTTAGCAAGCCTGTTGCTAGAGTAAGATGCTGGTATTACAGCACCCAGCCAGATGATCTTACTTTCTTTCTTTTTTTTTTTTTTCTTTTTTAGTTGGAGTCTCACTGTTGGCTAGACTGGAGTGCAGTGACCGCTCCCGGCCACCGAAGGATCTTACTTTCACATTTATTAATTGATGTTCATTATCTTTTTACAGCACTTCTGAAAAATACATTTGACAATGCTTCACAATCATTATGGTTTAAAACACAGTAATAGAGGTCCCAGCACTAAGCATAACAATGATTTAATAATTTGGGGTGAGAGTTGGGAATCTGTATTTTTTTAAAAGCTCTTCCACTTACTCCATTGGAATGAAGTTTATTTAACTTGGAAGTAATATAACAGATCACCCACTTTTGTGGCTGTAAAAGCAGGTGCAAAAGGAAATCTAGGCAGAATGTAGGAGATAGGAAAGAAATTATTAGTATTTGTAGTACAGGGCACTTTCAGATATCTACTAATTGGATCCGGATAGTGATAATGAACTGTGTTTGATTAAATCACTTTTTTTTCCTCTTCTTTTTTTCCTGGACACAGCGCTGACAATACTTGGGAGCCTGAAGAAAATTTAGATTGTCCAGAGTTAATTGAAGCATTTCTTAATTCTCAAAAAGCTGGTAAAGAAAAAGATGGTACAAAAAGAAAGTCTTTATCTGACAGTGAGTCTGATGACAGCAAATCAAAGAAGAAAAGAGATGCTGTAAGTCTAAAACATTGCCCACCAGGCTTTTTTTTTTTTTTTTGAGTTGGAGTCTCACTCTGTCGCCCAGACCGGAGTGCAGTGGCCGCTCCCGGCCACCGCAGCCTCGACCTGCTGGGCTCTGGCGATACTTCTGCCTCAGCTTTCCAAGTAGCTGGAACTACAGGCGCGCGCTACCACGCCCGGCTAATTTTTGATTTATTGTAGAGATGAGGTCTCGCCAAGTTGCCCAGGCGGGTCTCGAACCCGCGGGCTCAGGCAGTCCACTCACCTCGGCCTCCCAAAGTGCTGGGATTACAGGCTGAGCCACTGAGCCCGGCCTGCTTTTTATTTTTTTTTTTTTAAGTTTATGGCTTCGTTTTTAAATACTTGAGATTTTTTTTTAAACTCATATACTTTTTTTGTTGTTGTTGTTGAGTTGTAGTCTCACTCTGTTGCCCAGGCTGGAGTGCAGTGGAACACTCAGAGTCACCACATCCTTGACCTGCTGGGCTCAGGCGATCCTTCCACCTCAGTCTTCCAAGTAGCTGGAACTACAGGTTACACACCACCATGCCTGGTTAATTTTTGATTTATTGTAGAGACAAGAACTCACCATGTTGCCCAGGCTGGTCTTGAACCCCTGGACTCAGGCATTCCTCTCACCTCGGCCTCCCAAAGTGCTGGGATTACTGGCATGAGTAAATGTGAAGTAACTTATGCCACTTAAAATGTGGTAGTGTTATTTTTAATAGTTTTAGGGATTCAATCTTTGAACAGAACAGTTACCTGTGATCCAAGGTAAGCAATTTTTTTTTTTTATTTTTTTTGAGTTAGTGTTGCACTCTTTTTCCCAGGCTAGAGTGCAGTGGCACAATCATGTTCACCAGTCTCAAACTCCTAGACTGAAGTGATCCTCCACCCTTAGCCTCCCAAGTAGCTGGGACTACAGTCCTGTCCCACCACATCCAGCTAATTTTTTACTTTTTATTTTTATTTTTTATTTTTTATTTATTTATTTTTTTTTTTTTGGAGTTAGTCTCACTCTGTCGCCCATACTGGAGTGCAGTGACTGCTCCCGGTCACCGCAGCCTCGACCTGCTGGGCTCCGGCGATCCTTCCGCCTCAGCCTTTCAAGTAGCCAGAACTGCAGGCATGTGCTACCATGCTCGGCTAATTTTTGATTTATTGTAGAGATGAGGTCTCGCCAAGTTGCCCAGGCGGGTCTCCAACCCGAGGGCTCAGGCAGTCTACTTACCTAAGCCTCCCAAAGCGCTGGGATTACAGGCTGAGCCACCAAGCCCGACTAATTTTTTTTTTTTTTGTAGAGACGAAATTTTGCTATGTCCTCTAGGCTAATCTTAACTCCTGGGCTCAAGCAGTTCTCCCCTCAGTCTCCCAAAGTGCTAAGATTATAGGCATGAGCCATCTTGCCTGGCCTCAATCTTAAATACAAACAGTGCTAAGAGTGGATCATTGAAAGCCTTTACAATACTGTGAAAACAGTCATAATAGTACTTTCTGATTGTAGTTTATTAATGGCATTGACCACAAAAAAATACTTTTGCATACAATCTTTGTATTGCCAAACATTACCTTGATTTTAAAGTATGTGATCCTGGCTGGGTATGGTGGCTCAGCCTGTAATCCCAGCACTTTGGAAGGCCGAGTAGAGAGGATTGCCTGAGCTAGGGGGTTCGAGACCAGCCTGGGCAACTTGGTTAGACCTCGTCTTTACAATAAGTCACAAAAAAACCCCAGCCTGGTGCAGTGGCGTGCGTCTGTAGTTCCAGCTACTTGGAATGTGAGAGCGGAAAGATCCCCTGAGCCCAGCAGATTGAGACTCCGGTGGCTGTGAGTTTGCCACTGCATTCCAGGCGACAGAGTGAAACTCTGTACTTTGGTGCAGTCTTTGCTTCGTTAATGTCTGCTTCAGGCAAGTCAGGTAACTTCTTACTTTTACCCTTGACTATAAAACAGATTATACTTGCCCTGCTTACTCACCTAGTATGGCAATTTGGGGAAAGGTCTTAGTGCTAAAGTAGTTCCTAGGCTCAGGCACTAAGCATACCTTACAGATTAATTGGTAAGGACTTTGTATTTGGAATTTGATCTAGATGCCAAGAACTGTACAGATACTCCGTTAAATCTTCATGACAACTCTGTTAAGGTTAATAGGTATTGTCTCCCTTTTTCAGATGTGAAAACAAAAGGTTGGCAACAAATTTGGTTCTAAAAGTAAATCACGTGCCCAACAGAAGCAACAACTTTCATAGCCATACTTAGCCTAAATTGAGCACTTAGCATGTGCCAAGAAGTGTTCTAAATAATTTACTCTGTACTTCATACACTATGAAGTATCTCTGAAGTAGGTATTATAATTGTTTCTGCTTTATTGGTAATAAATCTGAACTACAAAGAGGGTAATAAACTTGCCCAAAGTCACACGTCTAGCCAGACAGTTTGATTCCAGGTCCTGTGACGTTGATAAAAGACTTTGATTAGGAATAAAAGCTTAGCCGGGCTCAGTGGCTCAGCCTGTAATTCCGTGCCTTTGGGAGGCCGAGGTGAGTGGATTGCCTGAGCCCGCGGGTTCAAGACCCGCCTGGGCAATTTGGTAAGACCTCATCTCTACAATAAATCAAAAATTAGCTGGGCGTGGTAGCATGTGCCTGTAGTTCCAGCTACCTGGAAGGCTGAAGCAGAAGGATCTCTGGAGCCCAGCAACTTGAGGCTGCGGTGGCCAGGAGTGGCCACTGCACTCTAGTCTGGGCGACAGAGTGAGACTCCAACTCAAAAAAACAAAAAGGGATAAAGGATTTATTGATAACATCCGCCCTCAAACTGTTTTAGTCTCAGTTTACCTATAAAAAATTATTGAGGAAACCAAAGAGCTTTTATGTGTCAATATTTATTATAGTTGAAATTAAAACAGATTTCTTAAATATTTGTGTATCCAGTTAAAAATAACAGTAAGAACTTGCATGTTGGACAATTTTTTATGAAAAGTAACTTTTCTAAGAAAAATTGAGAAAGAGTATCATTTTGCATTTTTTACAAATCTCTTCAGTGTCTGGCTTAACGGAAGATAGTTCTGTTTATGCATTTGAATACTGTGGTATCTTGTTTTGGTGGAGACATATGAAGATAATCCAAAGTCACCAGTACATTAAAAAGGTGGGGGAAGCTTGCAGAGCCCCCTCCCAAAAAGATCTCAGGGATCCCAAATTGTCTCTTAGACCACACATCGAAAACTGTTTGTTAATACTAAGTACTTTGTAAGATTTCCTCTCATTCAGATTGCTAACAGTTACAGCGGTTAGTCTGAGTTTTAAAGTTTTTCACATCTTGACGATTTGTTTTTTTTAATGCTTTAAAAATATGTGGCTAGACTGGGCTCGGTGGCTCAGCCTATAATCCCAGCACTTTGGAAGGCTGAGGCGAGTGGTTTGCCTGAACCTGTGGATTTGAGACCAGCCCGGGCAACTTGGCAAGACCTCGTATCTACAGTAAAAATCAAAAATTAGCCGGGCGTGGTAGCACACACCTGTACTTCCAGCTACATAGAAGGCTGAGGCAGAAGGATTGCCTGAGCCCAGCAGGTTGAGGCCGCGTTGGCCATGAGTGTACCACTGTACTGCAGCCTGGGTGACAGAGTGAGATTATGATTCAAAAAGGCTAATTTGGAATAATTCCTAGAAATGATTTGAAATATATTAACTTTAAGGAATTTTAAATTAGTAATGAGCAGAAATAAAAGTTATTTTTATGTATGCCACACTATTCAGTCCTTGATGTCTTAGAGTGAAAAAAGTTGTCTGTTTTCCTGACTTTTGAATCAGAATTTGTTGTTGTTTGTTTTGAGTTGGAGTCTCACTCCGAAGCCCAGGCTGGAGTGCAGTGGCACACTCATGGCCATCCCAGTGTCGACTCCAGCGATCCTTCTGCCTTCGCCTTCTAAGTAGCCGGAACTACAGGCGTGCGCTATCATGCCCAACTATTATTTATTGTAGAGACAAGGTCTTGCCAAGTTCTCTGTGCTGGTCTTGAGTCCATGGGCTCAGGAAATCCACTTGCCTCGGCCTCCCAAAGTGCTGGGATTACAGGCTGAGCCACCGAGCCCAGCCCAGAATGTTTTTAAAATTTTTAAATATTCTATAAATCTAGATGTGTTTTTTTTCTGCTTGTGAAATTAATGGAAATAATGACGATTTGATGCTAAATATGGGCTTTTGTTCCAGTAGTTTCCGTTTCACTATTGGAATGTCTTTATTTTATTTGTTTATTTAATTTTTGAGTCGGAGTCTCACTCTGTTGCCCAGACTGGAGGGCAGTGGCATGCTCTCAGCAACCACAGCCTTGACCTGCTGGGCTCCGGCGATCCTTCTGCCTCAGCCTTCCAAGTAGCTGGAACTACAGGCGCGCGCTACCACGCCCAGCTAATTTTTGATTTATTGTAGAGATGAGGTTTCGCCAAGTTGCCCGGGCGCATCTCTAACCCGCGGGCTCAGGCAATTCACTCACCTCAGCCTCCCAAAGTGCGGGATTACAGACTGAGCCACCAAGCCCGGCCGGAACATCTTTATTTAAAAGCTATATGCTATGGAAACAGATTAGAAGTTAATGTTCCTAGAGGTATGGAAAAATGTGTGGAAACTTTGTAAGTATTCACTTAACCTCTTCTGAATAGGCTGACAAACCGAGGGGCTTTGCAAGAGGTCTTGATCCTGAAAGAATAATTGGTGCCACAGACAGCAGTGGAGAACTGATGTTTCTCATGAAATGGTAAGTAAACATAGTTGATATATTTCAAAAAGTAGATTGGTTTGGTTTTTTTCTTAAAGAATTTGTGAGACCGGGTGCAATGGTTCAAGCCTGTAATCCCAACATTTTGAGAGGCTGAGGCCAGAGGATTGCCTAAGCTCAGGGGTTCGAGATCAGTGGGCAACTTGGCGAGACCTCGTCTCCACAGTAAATCAAAAATTAGCCAGATATGGTAGTGCACGCCTGTAGTTCCAGCTACAGAAGTATTGCCTGAGCCCAGCAGGTTGAGGCTGCGGTGATGGTTAGCAGCGTACCACTGCACTCCAGCCTGGGCAGCAATGAGACTTGGACTCAAAAAAAAGAATTTGTGAAGTAAATTGTTTCCATCATGCGGTAGAGAATAGCTGTCTGTCGAAAGGATATTCTGATTACTTTTGCTAGTGATGTTTTAAAGCAAAGGTCTGCAAATGGTGGCCTGTTTTGGAAAATGAAGTTTATTAGAACACAGCTATGACTAATAAGTAAAATCCTGAAGTACTTAACTACCTTTTGTTTCAATTGTTATTTCTTAAATGTTTGTCAGTTGACATGAATAATTTAGACTTTTAACTGGATTTCTTGCCCCCTGCCCCACAGGAAAGATTCAGATGAGGCAGACCTGGTGCTGGCGAAAGAGGCAAATATGAAATGTCCTCAGATTGTAATTGCTTTCTATGAGGAGAGATTAACTTGGCATTCTTGTCCAGAAGATGAAGCTCAATAATTGTTTGCGTTGCTTTTTATATATATTTATATATATATATAAAATCTGGGTCTTGGTTTTCGATATCCTAGTATGACGAAATAACTGCATTCTAATGAAAATTAAGTTTGATAAGTTTGTTTTGAAAGTAGTTTTGGGAGAGTTGTTGCGGGGGGGTTGCATCAGTAGCACTGGTTACTTTGAACAAATAAAACTTTCTGTAGTTGCTTCCTTTTTCAGAAAATAACATTTGATACCATGGTATATTATTTCCTCTGCATTAGAGAACAGCTTTTCTAAATGTTGGGAGAAATTTCCATAGTCATTACTCAATCAGAATTTGTGTTCTCATATGCCTAAGGACCATTCTGGATTTTTTGTTTTGTGTGTGTATACATAAAATACATATGCAGATGGTTTTCCTTTTCGTTATTGTTTTTAAATATTAACCAGAACAAAAATTTTGGGTAAGCCCTTGTTTCTGAAATGCCGTCATTATGAGCAGCCTAAGAAATAAATCACTTAAATTGAAAATTTTTTTGAAGCCAAACATTTCAAGTTAAATAGATGATTCTGGGATTAATAGAATAGTTTAAATTGGATGATTTTAACAGCAGCCAAATAAGAATTAATATGTATAAGTGTAGTGGTTTGTTTGCAAAATGACTAAAAGGGAAAAATTTTATCACTACTAACAATTTCACCATTCAGATAAGGAAACTAGAAAAATCTTGGTGTGTTTTAATTAGCTAAATAAGACTTAATTAAATGGACATTTAACAATTCCTCTAGCAAGCCATTCCTTAACAAAAAGTTGAAATCTGTGTGCTATATTGACTGAAAGGTTGTGATTCATGGGATGTCTAAGACTTGGCTCATGGAAGCCTAGTCAGACATTTAGAAATATTGGTGGTTTAGGGCCTGCTGTCATAAATGGGTGAACAAACTTGTAATCTAGACTAATTGACATGCATGTTTTTTCTTTACCCCAACTCATTCCTTACATGTAGTCCTTTCAGTATTGGCTTTACTGGTTCAGCAGCAGCCAGGAAAAACAACTTTGTGGTAATCAGAATGTTATCCAACTGTATATTGTTTACTTTATTGTAAATACTGGTGAACAGTGGTCAATAAATAGTTTTATATTCCTTTATGCAATTAGACTTGTTTCTCTTTATCTGATTGCCATTGTATTGTGTATGCCTACACACAGACACACTCATTGAATTATTTTTACATTTATAAATTGGTTGATACCACGAAGACACTAGCGTACATATCCTAGGTCCTTGAAACAACTGGAATATGTAATTTCCACAGGAATGTTTCAAGTGAGGAAGAAAAGAATTAGTTTTCATGATTCCTAGGGTGAATTTGTCTCATTAAAGTGAAATTTTACAATCTAGTTTGTTGGAACTGTCCTCTAAAAAAAGTAAGTTCTGAGCCGGGCTCGGTGGCTCAGCCTGTAATCCCGTGCCTTGGGAGGCTGAGGTGAGTGGATTGCCTGAGCCCGTGGTTTCGAGACCCGCCCAGGCAACTTGGTGAGACCTCATCTCTACAATAAATCAAAAAATTAGCCGGGCATGGTAGCGCACGCCTGTAATTCCAGCTACTTGGAAGGCTGAAGCAGAAGGATCACCAGAACCCAGCAGGTTCGAGGCTGCAGTGGCCGGGAGTGGCCACTGCATTCCAGTCTGGGCGACAGAGTGAGATTCCAACTCAAAAAAAAAAAAAAGTTCTGGTAGGGTTGACTGTTGCTAAGCATAACAGTTTATACAGGAAAAGGGAAATCATATCTGTGTTAATTAAGCAACACCTTACAAACCTACCTATCACTGTTTTCAGCAGCGGATTCACAAAAGATACAGAATCCTTTTCATATCAGCAGTTAGTGGTTCTACATTAAATTTTAGTAAGGGCACTTCTGAAACTATATTATCCTTTTTATTATCTTTCAGTTGTATTAGTATTCTTTTGGTGCTGTTAACAAATGACCACAAATGTAATGACTTCAAATTGGCCGGGCATGGTGGTTCACGCCTATAATTCCAGCACTTTGAGAGCCTGAGGTGAGAGGATTGCCTGAGGCCACAGGTTCAAAACCAACCTGTACAACTTGTCGAGCCCTCATCTCTACAATAAAAGAAAAATTAGCCAGGCATGGTGGCCCATGCCTGTAGTTCCAGCTATTTGAAAGGCTGAAGTACAAGGATCACCTGAGCCTGGCAGGTCAAGGCTGTGGTGACCATGAGCATGCTGCAAGAAAAATGTCCCTCAGTAGAGAGGGTGCCATCTTAACTCTCAAACACAGTGGATGACATCTTAAGAGCGATGGAAAAGGTGTACTAGCTACAGGTTTGAATCCTGTCTCCTCTACTTGTTCAAATCATGAAATATCTCAGAATCATAGAAAGTGCCTATAAAAATTTCTGCATCACACAAATGGTAAAATGTGACCGGGGGTGGTAGCTCATGCATGTAATCCCAGCACTTTGGGAGGCAGAGGTGAGAGGATGCCTGAGCCCAGGGGCTTGAGACCAGTCTGGGCAACATGATGAGACCTCATCTCTACAATAAATCAAAAAATGAGTTGGGCTTGGTGGAGCACGCCTGTGGAAGGTTGACATGGAAGGATTGCCTGAGCCCGGTAGGTCAAGGCTGCAGTGGCTGTGAACAGCACGATGGTGCACTCCAGCCTGGGCAACAAAGTGAGACTTCTATTAAAAAATGAACCCCTCAAATTTATTAACAGTTCTGAAAGAAGTTCAAAATCAGTCTCACTGAGCTAAAGTCAAAGGTCAAGGTATCAGGGTGATTCCTTTTGGAGGCTTTGATGGCAGGATTCATTTCCTTGTCTCTTCTATTTTTAGAGCCCATCTATGTCCTCTGGCTCCGGCCCCTTCCATTAAAATCAACAAGCTATTTTTTTTTTTTTTTTTTTTTTTTTTGAGTTGGAGTCTCACTTGGTTGCCCAGACTGGAGTGCAGTGGCTGCTCCCGGCCACCGCAGCCTCGACCTGCTGGGCTCCGGCGATCCTTCTGCTTCAGCCTTCCAAGTAGCCGGAACTACAGGCACGTGCTACCACACCTGGCTAATTTTTGATTTATTGTAGAGATGAAGTCTTGCCAAGTTGCCCAGGCGAGTCTCGAACCCACGGACTCAGGCAATCCACTCACCTCAGCCTCCCAAAGGCGCGGGATTACAGGCTGAGTCACCGAGCCCGGCTCAACCAACAAGCTATTAACAAGGGTGCCTGAACGATACACATTTGTATACCTAACCCTTAACTCTACCGCACAATTTTATAATAAAAAATGTTTAATATAAAAAAAACCAACAAGCAGTGTAGCATCTTGCATTCTCTCTCTCCCTCTTCCCATCTCTCCTGACTACTACAGGTGTATTATGAAAATATTAAGCCAGATCATTTTTTCAGGTTCTTAAATTCCTGAATCTAGATCTTTAGCTGAAGAAAAAACCTTTTCCCATGATTTCTACCCTCTGATGTCCAATTACGTAAGAAAAATGGGCTTCTTGTAACAAGTTAAATGCTATAGAAGTAAAACAACCTCATCAATCTCTTCCCCTCTCAAACTCAAAGTAGTTCAGTTGATAGACATTTGTCTCTGCTTATGCTACTTCATGTATTTAAATACTGTTGTTTTTATTGGTATTCATGCAGATTGCCAAGAAGAGAAGTGCTGTTGCTTTTAACATAAACAAGATTACATATTTTGCAATTAATTTTTCATCAAACTCATCTTGGGCCTTACCTAGATACATTGAAATCTCTGTTCTAGCAAAGCTGCTAACCACTCCAGCCAAATTGCCTGGGTTGGAATCTGCCATTCTTTGAGCAAATTAACTTCATCTCTCTCTGCCTCAGTTTCCTTATCTATAAAATATTCTTCATGGGCTGCTGTGAGAATGAAATGTATGCATGTGAGCTGCTTAGAACAATGCCTTGTACTAATTTAGTTGACAGTAGGTGGTGGTATCTGTTATTTTTAATACGGACGTAATAGGCTATTTTGTATGGCAGTTCCCCAACTTAACCAATAGCTAGGCACGAGTACTTAGTTTGTTGGTGGTTTTCTGCTATTAGAGTAATGTACTGAACATTCTTTTGGGGGGGGTGGGGTTGAGTTGGAGTCTCACTCTGTCACCCATTCTGGATGACAGTGGCACGCTCACGGTCACTGCAGCCTCGACCTGCTGGGCTCAGGTGATCCACCTCAGCCTTCCAAGTAGCTGGAACCAAAGGAACATGCCACTTGCCCAGCTACTTTTTGACTGATTACAGAGATGAGGTCTCGCCAAGTTGCCCAGGCTGGTCTCGGACACGTGGGCTCAGGCAATCCTCTCACCTCTGTCTCCCAAAGTGCTAGGATTCTAGGCGTGAGCCACCAAACTTGGCCCATTTTACTCATTTTTTTTCCTTAGTTGGTTAGGAGTTCATTTTGTACTAAAGATTTTAAGATAGGTTTTTTTGTGTTGCAAATATTTTCTCCAGTGTTTGTTTTTTAACATGGTTTATATCTTTTTGTTGTACCACATTTTTTTGGCAGTCAACTGTCAGTCTATGTCTTCTGGATTTCCTGTCTTGCTTAAAAATACCTCTCCCATCCTGAAATTGAAGTTATACAAATATTGTAAATTTTCTTGTTTTCATCGAGTTGCTTTTTATAGTCAGGTCTTTACCTGAGATTTCATTGGCTATTGTGATGAAAAATTCTGATTTTTGTTTCCAAAGATGGACATTAATAGCTCTGCTGAAGAAATCAGATGTGTAAGTAACAGTGTCCCAAATCCTATGGAAAAAAAAAAAAGTATGTTCCTGCAGAAAAAGTTGGTCAACAGAAACTCAAAGCTTTTGTTTTTTATTAAGGGCCCGAAATCTGCTTAAATACCTGGGGAAGTATTGATTGGTTTGGCAAGGTCCCTGAGTTTAATACCATTGAGAAAAAAGCTGCTTTTATAACTTCTCAAGTATTCACAGTGTTTTCCCTACTACTTTTTCCCCTGCCTGTGTTTTCCTACTACTATTAAAAAAAAAAAGTGTCTCTTACTTGTAAGCCAGAGATATGGTTCTTGGTAGTGTTTTTTTCCTTTCATATTGGTTGTGTTGAAGATTAATACACAGACATTTTGATGTGCACACAATTCTTAGAATTCATACCAAAAATCTAAAAAGCCATGTATTGCAATTCTTTAAACAGTTATTCCAGTGACTTTCCAGCTTAAAGTTTGGGGACAAATTTTCTTTACGACCATATCAAGTACCAATATCTTAAAATGTTGATAGTTATGCCGGGCTCGATGGCTCAGCCTATAATCCCATGCCTTGGGGAGGCTGAGGTGAGTGGATTGCCTAAGCCCGCAGGTTCGAGACCGCCTGGGCAGCGAGACCTCTCTCTACAATAAATCAAAAAATCACCGGGCGTGGTAGCGCATGCCTGTAATTCCGGGTACTTGGAAGGCTGAGGCGGAAGGATCGCCGGAGCCCAGCAGGTCGAGGCTGCAGTGGCCAGGAGCGGCCACTGCATTCCAGCCTGGGCGACAGAGTAAGACTGCAACTCAAAAAAAAAAAAAAAAAAAAAAGTTGATAGCTATTATATACCTCCCACCAATTCACAATAATAGCATATACACTGCAAACTCACATTTCTCTATTTTAACAAAGTTGTCAGGAAAATAGCACTACCACAACCAATGACGTTAAAGAGTGTGCACAATTCTGATGATGGTTTTCTTTAGGAAACGATTCTAAAAAAAAAACAACATAGGGATACAAGTAATTCAAAACACTCAAGACATTAAATGCAGGACTGTGACTCCATATTGTCAGTATGCCTTGTGTAACAGGATATAAAAGCTAACTCCTCATCTATGGAATGTTAAACTAGGATAATCAAAACCTCCTGTAATTTAATATCCTGCTATTTTCTGATTGTACCAAAAATAACCAGAAAATGATTTCCCCTCTTAAAAAAAAAAAAAGCATTTACTCTTAGAAATGAAATGAAATGATGTGGGATTTCTTCTTTTTTTTTTTGGTAAGGGCAGAGACTCACATTCTTGCTCAACTTGGTCTCAAACTCCTGGCTTCAAGTGATCCTCCTGCCTCAGCCTCCCAAAGTGCTTGGGATTATAGCCATAAGCCATAAACCACTGTGCCTAGTCGGAATCCTTCCTTCTTAAAAATGTTTCTGCCGGGCTCGGTGGCTCAGCCTATAATCCCAGCGCTTTGGGAGGCCGAGGTGAGTGGATTGCCTGAGCCCGGGGATTCGAGACCCGCCTGGGCAACTTGGTGCGACCTCATCTCTACAATAAATAAATAAAAAATTAGCCAGGCATGGTAACACATGCCTGTAGTTCCAGCTACTTGGAAGGCTGAGGTGGAAGAATCGCCGGAGCCCAGCATGTCAAGGCTGCGGTGGCCAGGAGCGTGCCACTGCACCCCAGTCTGGGTGACAGAGTGAGACTCCAACACACACAAAAAAATGTTTCTAAAGCTACTAAAAATTGCATTTACAAAATAGTTGATAAAAATACTCCTCTCCAAAAAGCAAAGCAAAAAGCAAAAAAGACAAAAATTAAAAAAGAAATAAAAAAAAAACTCCTCTGCGCCAGGCACATGGCTCATGCCTATAAATCCCAGCACTTTTGAGAGGCAGAGGCAAGAGGATTGCCTAAGTCCAGTCAGGAGTTCAAGACTAGCCTGGGCAACTTGGCGATACCTCATCTCCACAATAAATAAAAAAATTAGCCAGGCATGGTGACACGTGCCTGTAGTTCCAGCTACCTGGAAGGATGAGGCAAAAGGATCACCTGAGCCCAGCAAGGTCGAGGCTGCAGTGGCTGTGAACATGCCACTGCACTCCAGCCTAGGTGACAGAGTGAGACTGACTCAAAAACAAAACAAAACAAAAAAACTCTGGATTCTGGATTGTACAAGAATGGAGACAGGGACCAATGATAACGGCATAGTATTGATATTAATAAGACTTGACCTCTTTCCTGCTTCATCAGAGGCTTTTTTCAAATTTTTGTCTGAAGATTTATCCTTTACTTAACAATGATGAGCTTAAGAGTTATCCAAGAACTCCGCAGTGTCCAGAAAATTAATCTTGCCTCTTTTGACGGTTTTGCAACACTACATTTCTACCTTTCTTGCTACTTTTTTGGGCTTTGTTTCCACTTTTGCAGGAGTAGGTTTAGCTGACAACTGCACTGATCTCCTCTTGGGCTTCTCCTGAGCATCTTGGCAACTGGGAGGGTGTATGCCATGTGCCTGCAGGCAGCAGCCTGCCTAGAGCCTTCGTGAAGCTGGGCTGCCTGGCCACTGCCACTCCTGCCACCGGAGCAGTTCTTGGTGATTCTGACTGGACCTGCCAACAGCCTGGTTTTAAAAGATTAGTTATTGGTAGACACAGTACAAGGGTGCCTGTGTAGTAAATGTCATGGACAGCAGTTGAAAGTTATTAAAATCAAAGGAAATAGTATTCTAGGGTAACTGTCAAGTTACAAATAGTATTTACAAATACTATCTCCCTACCTTTTGATCTGAACCCTTACTAGGCACTGAAGATTTATGTTGGAGAGGAAAATTCAAGGAAATCATGGATTTCAACTTGATAATTATTAAATCTTTTTTCTGTCACAAAAAGAGCCTATAGGCTCCTGGTTGGGCTCATGTGTATGGCTCTATACCTCCAAAAGGCTAATGAAGACAAGTTATAGCAGAAAAAGTTGAAAGAAGATAGGCGCGGTGGCTCAAGCCTGTAATCCCAGCACTTTGGGAGACCGAGGTGAGAGCATTGCCTGAAACCAGGGGTTTGAGACCAGCCTGGGCAACTTGGTGAGACCTCATCTGTACTAAATCAAAAAAATTAGCCGAATGTGGTGGCCTGCACCTGTAGTTCCAGCTACTTGGAAGGATTGCCTGAACACAGCAGGTCGAGGCCACAGTGGCCGTGGGCTTGCCACTGCACTCCATCCTGGGCTACAGAGTGAGACTCCGGCTCAAAAAAAAATTAAAAAAAAAAAAGAAAAAGCTGAAAGACTGTCTTACATTATATGTGATCCTTACAGTAGGCATTCTTTGTGTTTTATTAAGCCAATATGGGCCAGGCACGGTGGCACACACAAGGCCAGTAGTTTAAGACTAATCAATCTCTAAAAAAATACAAAATAAAAAAATAGCCAGGCATGGTGGTGCATGCTTGTATCCCAGTTACTCAGGAGGCAGAGGTGGATCGCCTATAACCCCAGGACTTTGGAAGGCGGAGGTGAGAGGATTGTCTGAGCCCACAGGTTCAAGGCCAGCCTGAGCAACTTGGCAAGCCCTTGTCTCTATGATAAATAAAAAAAATTAGCTGGGCATGGTAGCGCACACCTATGGTTCCAGCAATTTGGAAGGCTGAGGCGGAAGGATTGCCTGAGCCCAGCAGGTTGAGACTGCATTGGCCTTGGGCGTGCCACTGCACTCCAGCCTGGGCAACAAAGTAAGACTCCAACTCAAAAAAATAAGAATAAAAAAGAAAGCAGCCGGGCTCGGTGGCTCAGCCTGTAATCTCGCGCCTTTGGGAGGCTGAGGTGAGTGGATTGCCTGAGCCCGTGGGTTCAAGACCTGCCCGGGCAATAAAAAAAAAAAAAAAAAAATCAGCCGGGCATGGTAGCGCATGCCTGTAATTCCGGCTACTCGGAAGGCTGAGGCGGAAGGATCGCCGGAGCCCAGCAGGTCGAGGCTGCGGTGGCCGGGAGCGGCCACTGCACTCCAGTCTGGGTGACAGAGTGAGACTCCAACTCAAAAAATAAAAATAAAAAAGAAAGCAGATTTCTGCAGACCTTTATGCTGGTCACCTGGAGAAGTAGGAAATAGGAAATCGTGGTAATTTGGAGTCTTCATGTTCTTATTATGACTTCTTTGTTTGCCATGCAAGCAAACATAATGAAAATTCCCATGAACATGTGAGAATTCTCCCCATGACAGTTGTTCAGTTTCTAGGAGACATACCCAGCAGTTGTTTTGCACTGTCAGGCACAGTGCTCAGTGTTTTCATATGGATCTCATTTAATTCTGAGAGTAGGATTGACTGATCCATTTTACAGGTGAGGAAGCCAAGGCATAAAAAGGTTACTGATGATCAAGGACATGTGTATGAACTGGGGGCATTCGCTGGGGGGATGAAGGGGCATTGAAGATAGGGTTTTGTCCAATATGTGTTTGTAGAATAAAGTGGGTTGCGATATAAGACAGAGATAATGCGAGGGTGAGGAAGAAAGGGATCCGGCGAGACTTCAAGGTTTAATGTCATCTATGGTGGATGAAAATACCATGCAGTGAGAAATGAAACCTAGGAGAAATAAGCTAGAGAGGAAAGATAGGAAAGTGACTTTGGACGTATTTAGAATTGTGGATTCCTTTGATTCCTTTTATTAGTGCAGTACTTAGTATACATATGGTACACTTTACATAATTTGGCTGAAGGTGCAGATACTTGAACTCAAACTTGCTAAGATAAAGGAAACTACTGGCCTAGAAATGGAATAACAAGCTGGTTCAGAGCGCTGGTTCTGGAACTTGATCCCTGGGTTCAAATCCAACTCAGCTACTGTAGAAACATAGGTAGGCCTCAGTTTTTTAATCTGTAGAACAGGGAGGAGAATGATGGCACTCACCTCATGAGGTTTTCAAGATTAAATGAGAAGTGTGAAAAACACCTAGAACTGAATGTCTGGAACAGAATAATAAGGGCCAGGTAAGTCTCCACAGTGAGCCTCAGACACCTGGAAGTTTGGATAGTACAACCCCAAGACTTGCCCTCATGGTTTCTGCTGTGTTCTTTTTTTCTTTTTGGGGGGTGGGGGTGGGGTGGGGCGAATCTTTGTTGCCCAAGATGGAGTACAGTGATATGCTCTCAGCCACCACCACCTCTGCCTGCTGGGCTCAGGAGATCCTTCCGCCTTAGTCTTCCAAGTAGCTGGAAGTACAGGTGCATGGCACCACGCCTGGCTGATTTTTTTATTTATTGTAGAGACCAGGTCTTACCAATTGCCAGGCTGCTCTTAAATCTCTGGGCTCAGGCAATCCTTTCACCTGGGATTACAGAGGTGAGCCACCGCCCCCAGCTCTGCTGTTTTCTTTATGTTCGCTTTCTTCTTTGGGACTGAGCACAAACCACAGAACAACTTCCAAGTTTGCTCTAAAGAGATACTGAGGGCCTGGTGCAGTGGCTCATGCCTGTAATCCCAGCACTTTGGGAGGCTGAGGTGAGAGGATTGCTTAAGCCCAGGAGGTCCAGGTTGTGGTGAGCCATGATGGTGCCATAGCTCTCCAGCCAGAGCGCCAGTAAGACCTCGACTCAAATACAAATAATTTTAAAAACAGTGTCCAGTTAAAAGATCCTCTAAAAGATCTCTGGTTGGCTGGGCGCAGTGGTTCATGCCTATAATCCCAGCACTTTGGGAGGCCAAGGTGAGAGGATTGTCTGAGCCCACGAGTTTGAGACCAGCCTGGGCAACTTGACAAGACCCCTTCTCTACAGTAAATCAAAAAATTAGCCAGGCATGGTGGCACATGCCTGTAATTCCAGCTACTTAGATGGAAGGATCACCTGAGCCCAGCGGGTTGAGGCTGCGGTGGCCATAAGTGTACCACTGTACTCCAGCCTGGGCAACAGAGTGAGACTCCAACTCCAAAAAATAAAAATAAAAAATAAAAGATCTCGGTTGTCCTGGCGTGGGTCAGATCACCTCCCTGGTACCATCAACTGTAACCAGGTGGATGGAGTAAATGTAATTGGATCAATCACCAGAAGAGTGTTTTCCAGGAAAGGTGGATGTTTGTCTTAAATAAACAAAATATATAACTAGCGTACAGAGTTTTAACCAACTTGAAAATGCCTTCTTAAAATAACTTGTAGCCGGGTGCCATGGCTCACGCCTGTAATCCTAGCACTTTGGGAGACTAAGGCAAGAGGACTTTTGAGTTAGAGCCTCACTCTATCACCCAGGCTGGAGTGCAGTGGCATGCTCAAGCCACTGCAGCCTCAACTGCAGTCTTAGCCTTCCAAGTAGCTGGGACTACAGGCTGCGCACCACCACGTCCAGCTAATTTTTTGATTTATTGTAGAGAAGAGTTCTTGCCAAGTTGCCCAGGCTGGTCTAGAACCCGTGGGCTCAGGCAATCCTCTCACTTTCACCTTCCAAAGTGCCAGGATTACAGCATGCGCCTGGCTGAAAATACCGTATTAAGTAATCTTTCCTAGCAACCCTTTTTCCCTACAATATTTCCATTTCTACTATAAGGATTATTTGAGCTCAATGGTGTCTACCAGCTCCTACCTATTTTCCTGATACAATTATTGGATACTGATAACACACCAACTTAATACTCTGAACTGGTCATTCTCACATATTATTATTTCAGAGCTCTAACACCACTTTTTGTGTCAGTGCTCTTAGTCATTTCGATGAGGAGCAGTAGGGTAGAAACCAGTGAAATAAATCAAGAGAAATTAGGGGTCAGTTATCCAGGGGGAAAGTCAGTGGGAATGGGCACCAGGAAATTTGAGAATGAAATTAGTAAACCACAGAAGAAACATGCTATTCAGGATCCATGCCACCACTGAACAAGGCCTTGTTGGTATTTCAGTAACTGAACACTTCTGGGTAGATCTCAAGATGGACGCACTTTAAAGTGAGTTCATCTTTCTAGCAAATAGTGTTACAATTAAGTTTCTGTTATATCGTCTCACTTCTCTAGTCTCTTTGTTTAGCTTTCATGGATATCTGATTTCTCTGCCCCAGGAGAACTTTCTCAGTAATAGACATTTATTTCTGATGTGTTGAAAAGGATAAAAATGTGGACATTTTGCAGAGGGAATGCTACAACTTTCTTGAACTTTGTTATACAGAGTGGCACTACAACGAAAAACTCAGTTTTAATCAGAAATCCCAGTTGCCCTCCATAGAAAGCCTTACTCAACAACCTTCAAGCACACACTGTTGCATCTCAGAATGTTTACAATTACTTTACTAATTCAGGCACCTGACTTACCTACACTACAGCACTTTCAAGTTTAAAAATACACATAGGTCAGACTCAGTGGCTCAGCCTGTATCTCAGCACTTTATTTTATTTCATTTATTTATTTATTTATTTATTTATTTGAGTTGGAGTCTCACTCTGTCACCCAGACTGGAGTGCAGTGGCCGCTCCGGGCCACCGCAGCCTCGACCTGCTGGGCTCCGGCAATCCTTCCGCCTCAGCCTTCCGAGTAGCCAGAATTACAGGTGCGCACTACCACGACCGGCTAATTTTTTTGACTTTATTGTATAGTTGAGGTCTCGCCTGCCCAGGCGGGTCTCGAACCCGCGGGCTCAGGCAATCCACTCACCTCAGCCTCCCAAAGGCGCGGGATTATAGGCTGAGCCACCAAGCCCGGCTTTTTATTTTATTTTTTTGAGTTGGAGTCTCACTCTGTCGCCCAGACTGGAGGGCAGTGGCCGCTCCCGGCCACCACAGCCTCGACCTGCTGGGCTCCGGCAATCCTTCCGCCTCAGCCTTCCAAGTAACCAGAATTACAGGCATGCCCGGCTGATTTTTTGATTAATTGTAGAGATGAGGTCTCGCTGCCCAGGCGTCTGGAACCCGCGGGCTCAGGCAATCCACTCACCTCAGCCTCCCAAAGGCGCAGGATTACAGGCTGAGCCACCGAGCCCGGCTTCTCAGCACTTTAGGAGGCCGAGGCAGCGGGGCTCGGTGGCTCAGCCTGAAATCCCAGAGCTTTGGGAAGCTGAGGTGAGTGGATTGCCTGAGCCCACGGGGTTCGAGACCCACCTGGGCAACTTGGCGAGACCTCATCTCTACAATAAATCAAAAATTAGCCGGGGCGTGGTAGCATGCCTGTAGCTCCAGCTACTTGGAAGGCTGCGGCAGAAGGATTGCTGGAGCCCAGCAGGTCGAGGCTGCAGTGACCGGGAGCGGACACTGTACTCCAGTCTGGGTGACAGAGTGAGATTCCAACTCACAAAAAAAAAGAAAAAGGAGGCCGAGGCAAGTGGACTGCCTGAGTCCGTGGGTTCGAGACCAGCCCAAGAACTTATCTCTAAAATAAATTTTAAAAAAATTAGCTAGGCGAGGTAGCGCCTGCCTGCAGTTCAGGCTACTTGAAACACTGAGGCAGAAGGATCGCGGAGCCGAGCAGGTTGTCTTGTCTGCTTTCTCATCCTTTTAATAAATGTGCGCTCTAACAGTGCTCTGAAAATGGTACTCACACACCATGTTTCACTGTTGGAAAACAGGTGATCTGGAGGTTTTCATGCCCTGCAGTTCTGGAATCTCTCCTTTTATCTACTGCCTCTGTTTTTGTTGTTGTTGTTTTGTTGTTTTGAGCTGGAGTCTCACTCTGACGCCCAGACTGGAGTGCAGTGGCATGTCCCGGCCACTGCAGCCTCGACCTGCTAGGCTCTGGCGATCCTTCTGCCTCAGCCTTCCAAGTAGCAAAAACTACAGGAGTGCGCTACCACGCCCGGCTAATTTTTGATTTATTGTAGAGATGAGGTCTCACCAAGTTGCCCAGGACGGTCTTGAACCTGCGACCTCAGGCAATTCACTCACCTCAGCGTCCCAAAGCAGGGGATTACAGGCTGAGTCACCTAGCCTAGCTGCCTCTGTTTCTTATCTACTTTCTTTTGCTTTCAATTCCTCTCTACCTACTAATTTACATTCACCACTCCCTAAAGGAAATGCTTCCTCCCAGGAGCTTCTGACTCCACCCCATCATACTCTAACCCTAACCCTAACCCTAACCCTAACCCTAACCCTAACCTTAACCTCTTATCTTACAGTACTGTGATTGCTGACTCAGTTGCCTGACAAACTCCTAGGGAGAAGGGACTATATCTTGTTCACTGTTTTAGTCTCTCTGCCTGGAATACACACAGCTAGTTCAGATTAACCATTTGATAAGGCCTTGAGTAAAACCTCAACCTGTTGCTTGTCCAAGCACCACACACACCCATGTGCTCCCAGAGCTAAAGGTCATTTCCTACGTTCACAGGTTCATTCTTTGCAACGTCCTTACCTACCACTGACCAAAAATTCAACTCCTTTCACAAACAAGACACTTCCAGCCCTAGATAGGGGCAGTTTGTATGTGTATGTGATATCTTGTAAAATTAGAAATATCTGTCATATGACAGTTCATCTGTATCATACAATGGTTCTGTATCATAGCAACAAAGGAAACACTCGCCTATTTATTGACTTCCTATTAATAATTTATAGAGCCAGGATCGGTGGCTCAGCCTGTAATCCCACGCCTTTGGGAGGCTGAGGCGAGTGAATTGCTTGAGCCCACGGGTTCGAGACCCGCCTGGGCAGCGAGACCTCATCTCTACAATAAATAAAAAAATCAGCCGGGCGTGGAGGCGCATGCCTGTAATTCTGGCCACTCAGAAGGCTGAGGCGGAAGGATCGCCGGAGCCCAGCAGGCAAGGCTGCGGTGGCCGGGAGCGGCCACTGCACTCCAGTCTGGGTGACAGAGTGAGACTCCAACTCAAATAAATAAATAAATAAATAAATAATTTATAGCCCTTTTGCTTCTACCTACAGAATCACTGTTCAGGAAGAGCCATCATCTACATATTTTATTTATTTATTTATTTATTTATTTATTTATTTATTTATTTATTTTTAGTTGGAGTCTCACTCCTTCGCCCAGGCCGGAGTGCAGTGGCACGCTCCTGGCCACCGCAGCCTTGACCTGCTGGGCTCTGGCGATCCTTCCGCCTCAGCCTTCCAAGGAGTCGGAACTACAGGCACGCGCTACCAGACCCGGCTAGCTTTTATGTTATTGTAGAGACGAGATCTCGCCAAGTTGCCGGTGCTGGTCTAGAAACTGCAGACTCAGGCAATCTACTCTCCTGGGCTTCCCAAAGTGCTGAGATTACAGGCTGAGCCACCGAGCCTGGCCTATTTTTAAAAAATGGTTTTCAGTTTTTAATTTTAGAGTTGTGGGGTATCAGTGAGGATTTGCTACATAAGTAAATTATGTGCAAGTGAGATTTGGGCTTCTAGCAGGCCCTCTCTCCCCGGTAAAGGACCTGGGACCCAGTGTGTGGTTGTGGGCCCCTCATCCCTCCTCCTTACCTCTCTCCTTTTGCAGTGTCTAGTGTCTGTTACTCCCACCTTTGTGCTCATGTGACGAGTGACAGGGCCCGCTTATGAGTGAGAACATGTGGTATTTGTTTTTTTGTTTCTTTTTTTTTTTTTTTTGAGTTGGAGTCTCACTCTGTCACCCAGACGGGAGTGCAATGGCCGCTCCCGGCCACCGCAGCCTCGACCTGCTGGGCTCCGGCGATCCTTCCGCCTCAGCCTTCCAAGTAGCTGGAACTACAGGCGTGCGCTACCATGCCCGGCTGATTTCTTGATTTAATGTAGAGATGAGGTCTCACTGCCCAGGCGGGTCTCGAACCTGCGGGCTCAGGCAATTCACTCACCTCAGCCTCCCAAAGGCGCAGATTACAGGCTGAGCCACCGAGCCCGGCTTGTTTTTTTGCTTCTGTGATAGTTCACTCAGAATGATGGTCTCCAGTTGCATCCATGTTGCTACAAAGGACATGATCTTGCTCTTCTTTAATACTGTGTAAGGCCAGGCTTGGTGGCTCAGCCTGTAATCCCAGCTCTTTGAGAGGCGGAGGCAAGTGAATTGCCTGAGCTCACATGTTCGAGACCAGCCTGGGCAACTTGGCGAGACCTCGTCTCTACAATAAATCAAAAAACTAGCCCGGGCATGGTGGCGTGTGTCTGTAGTTCCAGCTACTTGGAAAGCTGAGGTGGAAGGATTGCTGGAACCCAGCAGGTTGCCACTGGGGTGGCCGTGAGTGTGCCACTGCACTCCAGCCTGGGCGACAGAGTGAGACTCTGACTCAAAAAAAAAAAAAAATCATCTATCTCAAGGATCATGACTGGGTGTCTTGATGGATTATACCTTCAATTTATCAACTCTATTTTTTTTTTTCCAGAAACAGGGAATTGCCTGGGATGGAGTGCAGTGATACAATAATAGGTCACTGTAACCTCGAACTCCTTGGATCAAAAGTCCTGCTTCATCCTCCCAAGTATTAATTGCTAGGATTACAGGCAAACCACCACACACAACTAATTATTTTAAACTTTATTAATTTTTTTGAAACATTAAGGTCTTGCTATATTGCCCAGGTTGGTCTCAAGCTCCTGACCTCAAGCAATCCTCCTGTCCCAGTCTCCCAAAGCATTACAGGGTTGAGCCACCAGGCCTGGCTTCATAGACTGCATAGAATATGTTTCTCAAACATTTTGATGGCAAATCATAATAAGAAATAAATTTTACATTAGGATATAATATAAACATCACCACACACCTGAAAGTAAAGCTTTACAAAATACTTCTACATGTTTTCTAATCTTTTTTGTCTTTTATTATTATTATTACTGTTAATGTTGTTTTGCTGGTTCCTGACAGCTGCTAACTTCTTTATTTTATTTTATTTTTTTTGAGTCAGAGTATCACTGTGTCCCCAGGCTGGAGTGCAGTGGCATGCTCATCGTCACCACAGCCTCGACCTGCTGGTCTCAGGCGATCCTTCTGCCTCAGCTTTCTGAGTAACTGAAACTACAGGCATGAGTATCACCACATCTGGATTATTTTTATTTTTATTTTTTTGTAGAGATGAAGTCTTGCTCTGTTGTCTAGACTGGTCTTGAACCCCTAGGCTCAAGCAATCCTCCCACCTTGGCCCCTCAAAGTGCTGGAATTACAGGCAGGAACCACCACACTCAGTCAAAATGTTTTTTGGTTTTGTTTTTTTTTTTTAGTTGGAGTCACACTCTGTCGCCCAGGTTAGAGTACAGTGGCATACTCACGGTCACCCCAGCGTCGACCTGCTGGGCTTTAGGCGATCCTTTAACCTTAGCCTTCCAAGTAGCTGGAACTACAGGCACATGCTACCACACCCGGCTAATTTTTTATTTATTGTAGAGAGCGTTCTCGCCAGGTTGCCAGGGCTGGTCTTTAACCTGCGGGCTTAGGCAAGCCACTTGCCTCGGCCTCCCAAAGTGCTGGGATTACAGGCTGAGCCCCAAAAATGGTTTTTATTTATAGTTCTTTTTCAGTTGTAATGAGTGATTACCCAAGATTGCATCATTACCATCACAGTTAATATCCTTTATTGGGCATTTGCATCCTTTATTGAGAGACAGTATGCCTAGAACCATATGCTACAATATGAAAACAGAAGTGTTATTTTTTTCAGGCTCTTTCATCACTTTTTGTAGAATATTGGTTGTAGAACTTTTCTTTTTTTGTTGTTTTTTTTGTTTTGTTTTGTTTTGTTTTTGAGTTGGAGTCTCACTCTGTCGCCCAGACTGGAATCCAGTGGCCGCTCCCGGCCACCACAGCCTTGACCTGCTGGGCTCCAGCGATCCTTCCACCTCAGCCTTCCAAGTAGCTGGAACTACAGGTGCATACTACCATGCCCAGCTAATTTTTTATTTTTTGTAGAGATGAGGGCTCACCAAGTTGCCCAGGCAGGACCCAAACCCACGGGCTCAGGCAATCCACTCACCTCAGCCTCCCAAAGCGCAGGATTACAGGCTGAGCCACTGAGCCCGGCTGGTTGTAGAACTTTTCATCCAGATTTTTTTTTTTGAGTTGGAGTCTCATTCCGTTGCCCAGCCTGGAGTGACGGCCACCCCAGCGTCGACCTGCTGGTGGGCTCAGGTGATCCTTCCACATCAGACTTCCAAGTAACCTGAACTGCATGTGTGTGCTACCACGCCCAGCTAATTTTTTGACTTATTGTAGAGATGAGGTCTCACCTTGTTGCCAAGGCTGGTCGTGAACCTGTAGGCTCAGGCAATCCTCTTACCTTGGTCTCCCAAATTGCTGGGATTACAGGCTTGAGCCACCGTGCCCAACCTCATCCAGATTAAGTTAAATTGTGGGTTAGCCAATAGAAGCTTTTATTTAGGCATAGGCAGATTTAAGAATAAATTATATAGCTGCATTCTTATATTCATTCAAGTGCCCACAATAGTATTGGTGTTTCTTTTCTAATATACTGGGATATATGAATTTAAACTCACAGTAAAACAGAGAATCTATGAAAAGATGTCATAATTATTAACAAAAAGTTGGAAGCCCGCAGGAGAAAAAAAGTATTTAGTGTAAAAATAGCAGTAATCTTGTAGAGGGCTGGTGGAATTTTATAAAAAGGTATTTGCGCCGGGTTCGGTGGCTCAGCCTATAATCCCACACCTTTGGGAGGCTGAGGTGAGTGGATTGCCTGAGCCTGCAGGTTCGAGACCCGCCTGGACAGTGAGACCTCATCTCTACAGTAAACAACAACAACAAAAAATCAGCCGGGCGTGATAGCGCGCACCTGTAGTTCTGGCTACTCGGAAGGCTGAAGTGGAAGGATCGCCGGATCCCAGCAGGTCGAGGTTGTGGTGGCCGGAGCGGCCACTGCACTCCAGTCTGGGCGACAGAGCGAGACTCCAACTCAAGAAAAAAAAAAAATGCCGGGCTCGGTGGCTCCGCCTGTAATCCCGCGCCTTTGGGAGGCTGAGGTGAGTGGATTGCCTGAGCCCGCGGGTTCGAGACCCACCTGGGCAATGAGACCTCATCTCTACAATAAATCAAAAAATCAGCTGGGCGTGGTAGCGCATGCCTGTAATTCTGGCTACTCAGAAGGCTGAGGCGGAAGGATCCCTGGAGCCCAGCAAGTCAAGGCTGCGGTGGCCGGGAGCGGCCATTGCACTCCAGTCTGGGCAACCGAGTGAGACTCCAACTCAAAAAAAAAAGGTAGTTGCTTCAATGGAGAAATAAAGACTATTTCAAAGATCAAATAAACACAATAGAAAATGTGGCAAAGTGCTGATTAAATACCACTGAGAGCAAAGAGGAGTGTACAAGGCGTGACCCCCAAAAATCCACAGAATTATTTTTTGGAGGGCAGACCCCTTGTAGTTCAGACTTCCCTGCTAGGTAAGTGTTCTAGGAACCCATCGGCATCAGTGTACCCGATAGCACTGTTGTGAGAGGCAGTATTTGGCTTCAGTGAATTTTTTGGAGATTCTTTCAATGCGTTTGCGATTTTGTGATGGGTGATTCACGAGTGCACCTGCCCACACCGCACTGAGTGTTTAGCAGTTTTTGACAAAAAATGATACGACCTCATTATTCACTCAGTCTTGCCCTGAGCCACTTTTTTTGGTTTGATTCCCCAGATGAAAAAAGTTGTCAAAGAAAAATGTTTTGTTGATATGGAAGAGGTGAAACAAAAAATGGCAGAAGCACTAAAAGGCATCAAAATTGATGAGCTCAAAAACTGTTTTGAGCAGTGGAAAAAGCATTTTGATAGGTGTATTGCATAGAACAGAGAGTACATTGAAGGTGACTGAAGTTTAAACATGTATGAATAAATATACAATTTTTAATAAATAAATTCCAGAGTTTTTGGTTCCCCATCATACAGTCACTTCCTTTAATACATACCTCTACAAACCATATAGGACTTGGCAAACCATGGGTGAGTTTACAATTTTCAGAGTGAAGGCCGGGCGTCATGGCTCAAGCCTGTAATCCCAGCACTTTGGGAGGCCGAGGCGAGAGGATTGGCTGAGCTCAGGGGTTCAAGACCAGCTTGGGCAACTTGGTGAGACCTTGTCTCTACAATAAATTTAAAAAAAAAAAAGCCGGGCTTGGTAGCATGCGCCTGTAGTTCCAGTTACTTGGAAGGCTGAAGCAGTATCACCTGAGCCCAGCATGATCTCACTCTGTTGCCCATACTAGAAGGCAGTGGCATAACATAATCACAGCTTACTGCAACCTCAACCTCCTGGACTCAGGTGATCCTTCTGCCTCAGTCTCCTGAGTAGCTGGAACTACAGGCACATGTCACCATGCGTGTTTTGTGTGTGTGTGTGTGTGTGTGTGTGTGTGTGTGTGTGTGTGTTTGGTAAAGATGAGATCTTGCTATGTTTCCCAGGCTGGTCTTGAACTCCTTGGCTCAAGCATTCCTCCTGCTTTGGCCTCCACAAATTTTGGGACTACAGGTGTGAGCCACTGTGCCCAGCCAAGAAGCTTATCTTTTTTTTTTTTTTTTTAGTTTTTGTAATTTGTTTTCACATTGAAAACCTGTCAGGTCTGTTTCAGCCTCAAAGAGCATGTTTATGTAAAATTTAATGAACGTGGCAGCGAGCTGCATTGTTTTCTAAATGGGTAAAGGATCAAAACCTAAGTTTTACAGAAAACCACGTGGCTGCCTCCGTACCAATCTCTGCATGGCCTCCTCAAGCCACACAGGTATGCTTTTAGCAACATAATTTTCCCCTGTTTACTAGGGACAGTAGAGCCAGTAAGCTGAAGGACATCTATAAAAGGCTGGACTTTCCCTGCCACAAGCCTCTTTGCTCCTCATCTCTCCCCTCCTCCCCACAAGGAGGCTGCCAGGCACTTACTTTCGTAAACACGTCCAGTGCGGCCCCAGCACACTGACCAGACTGCAGAGCCTGGAGCAGGGTGCCCTCATCCACAATCTCTCTGCAGGTGCAGTTCACCTCACACACCCCCTTCTTGCACTGGGCCAAGGTGCCATCATTCAGCAGACCTGTTGTGGAGAACAGCAGAGGTATGTACACAGTGATGAAATCATAGAGAGTGGCTGGGCACGGTAGCTCAACCTATAATCCCAGCACTTTGGGAGACTGAGGCAAGAGGATTGCCTGAGCCTAGGGGTTTGAGACCAGCCTGGGTAACTTGGTGACCTTGTCTCTACAATAAAATCACAAAAACTAGCTGGGTGTGGTGGCATGCATCTGTAGTTCTAGCTACTTGGAAGGCTGAGGTGGAAAGGATTGCCTGAGTTCAGCAGGTCAAGGCTGCGGTGACTGTGAGTGTGCCACTGCACTCCAGCCTGGGCAACAAAGAGTGAACTCTGACTTAAAAAAAAAAAAAAAAAGAAATCATAGAGAGGCCAGATCTCCTCCAGCTGTCCCCAAAGGAGACACCAAAGGAGGCCAAGACCTCTGAAGAAATGATGGGGTCATACCCCATAGTCTTCGCCCAAAGGACTACATCTGAGGGCCACCTCTCACCCAATCCTGCCCAGGCCAAGAATTCCCAGGTCTTTCCATTCAGCCCTGTTCCCATGAACTTCTTTCGCTGACATTTGCCAGCCTTCATAGAAGTCATCGCCTGGGAATCTGCCTGGTCAGGCACATGATCATCCCACAGGTGAGCTCTGCGGAACTGAAGCCGTTCCCATTGGGAGTGTTCATCACAAGGATGCCTTTCCTTGTTACGGCCTTCAGATCTAGATCTACATTGTTCATGCTTATGCCAGCCCTTCTCATCACCTGAAGCTTCTTGGCAGTGTTTGTGACATCAGCGGTCACCTCGGTGGCCTAATGAACGATAAGACCTTTGCAGTCCTGCCCTCCACTTTTCAGAATCTTCTGGCAACAAGGAAGCACTTTCCGGAGACTTGCAAAAGCCCTGGCTGGACTCGGCCTCAGAATCGGCCACTCTCTATGCACACAACCGAAGCCAGGAAGCTGCTATGCAGGCTGGTGGACTTGTGTAATTTGGCAGGATTCTCGATCTACCACTCCCCCTTAGTCTCCCCTCTTGCTCCTACTGGCTCCTTTTTTCTTTTTTTTTTTTGAGTCAGAGTCTCTGTCACCCAGGCTGGAGTGCAGTGGCACACTCATGGCCACCGCAGCCTCGACCTGCTGGGCTCAGACGATCCTTGTGCTTCAGCCTTCTGAGTTGCTGGAACTATAGGCATAATTTTTTGGTTTATATAGAGACAAGGTCTTGCCATGTTGCCCAGGCTGGTCTCAACCCACTGGACTCAGGCAATCCTCTTGCCTCAGCCTCCCAAATTGTTGGGATTAAAGGCGTGAGCCACCGCACCTGGCTGAAGCTCATAATTTAAAAGTGCAATTTTGTTTCCCTGTTTTGACTGATCTTTAGGAAATAAGAGTAGGTATTGGTTGGATGCTGTGATAGCCAGCCTCCAAGATGACCTCCTGCTCTGCCTCCAAATAGTCACATCTGCTGGTAGTCCTTTCCCACACTCTACCAGCCTTGATCTGTATGACCAAAAATATACAGCAGTCAGACAGTATGTCACTTCTAAGGTAGGTTATGAAAGACCGCAACTTCCTTCTTGTATGTGTTCCTCCACCCCCAGTCTCAGAGCCCTTGCTCTGGGGAAGGCAAGCTGCTAGGCGATGCAAAGCCTTCCTGGTGAGGAAATGAAGACTTCAGCCAACAGACAGTGAACAACTAAGACCTGCTAACTGCTGTATGAGTGGGCTTGGAAGTTGATTCCCCAGCCACAGTCTAGCCTTGAGATGATAGCAGCTCCAGCCAACTGCTTGACTACAGCATTGTAACAGACATTCAGAACCACTCAACTAATGCTATGCCTGCACTCCTGATTCTTAGAAACTGTGTGGGATAGTAAATGGTTTTTTCATGCTGCTGCATTTGGAGGTAATTTATTTTTAACTAAAAAAAACTTTTTTGAGTCAGCATCTCACTCTGCCGCCCAGGCTGGAGTGTAGTGGCACTTCGGCAATCTTTCCACCTCAGCCTTCCAAGTAGCTGGAACCACAGGCACGTGCCATTATGCCCGGCTAATTTTTCTTGATTTATTATAGAGATAAGGCGTCGCCATGTTGCCCAGGCTGGTCTTGAACCCGTGGGCTCAGACAATCCTCTCACCTCGGCCTCCCAAATGTGCTGGGATTATAGGTGTGAGCCACTGAGCCCGGCCCAGGAGGTAATTTATTGTGTAGCAGTAACATAATACAGATGTCTTCTGCAATGAACTGAATGTTTGTGTCTCCCTCCCCCAAATTTGTGTGTTGAAATGCTAACCTTTGTTCACAGTGGCTCAAATTCTGATCTTAGCTCTGTCACTAATTGGGTGTATCCCAGGCCTCTGAATCCTTGCTTCCAAAAGGGCTTAAAACAGTGACCTAGTAGACAGGTGCAGTGGCTCATGCCTGTAACCCCAGCACTTTGGAAGCCCGAGGCAGGAGGATTGCTTGAGCCCAGGAGTTCGAGACCAGACTAAACAACATAGTAAGCTCTCGTCTCCACGAAAAAATTAAAAAATTAGTTGGGTGTAGTGGTGTGCGCCTGTAGTCCCAGCTACTCAGGAGACTGAGGTGGAAGGATTGCCTGAGTCCAGGAGATCTAGGCTTTGGTGATATGTGATTGTGTCACTGCACTCCAGCCTGGGTAACAGAGTGAGACCCCAACTCAAAAAAGACAAAACGCCAGGCGTGGTAGCTCATGCCTATAGCCCCAGAACTTTGGGAGGTGGAGGCGAGAGGATTGCCTGAACCCAGGGGTTCTTGACCAGCCTGGGCAACATGGCAAGACCTTGTCTCTACAATAATTCAAAAAATTTGCCGAGCATGATGGAACTCACCTGTGATTCCAGCTACTTGGAAGGCTGAGGTAGAAGGATCGCCTGAGCCCAGCAGGTTGAGGTTGTGGTGGCTGTGACTGTGCCACTGCACTCCAGTCTGGGTGACAAGAGTCAGATTTCCAACTCAAAACAAAAAACAAAAACACAAAAGAAAACCAAAAAAAAATAACCTTCAAGGTGATGATGTTAGGATGTGTGGCCTTTGGGAGGTGATTAGGTCATGGGGGCAGGGATTAGAGCCCTTAAATAAAAGGTCCCAGAGAGCTCATTAGCCTCTTCTACCATGTGAGGTTACAGTGACAAGATGGCTGTCAGTGAGCCAGGAAGCCAGCCTGTAGCAGACACCAAATCTGACTTGATTTCCCGGGCACCACAACTGTGAGAAATAAATGTCTGTTGTGTATAAATCACTCAGTTGTGGTTTTTCTTTTTTCAGAAACTTGCCTGCAACAGGTCTTTCTGCCATGAATCTTCCTTTTTCCTTCTCTTCTTCACGCTAATAAACTGTTTTAAAACTTTGCTGGATGCTCTAAAATTCATTTTAGGGATGAGCCAAAGAATCTATGAGTTTTGTGCTGCACCCTACCCAGTATCAATGTTGTCTCCTTCTCAGTGCATCATATCGAAATCCTAGCAGCTAATCTTAAAAGTCTGATTGTAGGACCCTCCTGCTTGGGGTAGATCCATAACCTGACTGCAGTTGAGATAACACTAACCAGACCTCCAGAAGGAACGCCACCCAACATGAGCCATCAAGACACACTCTGATCACCATACACAAAAAATTAACTCTAAATGGATCAAACACCTAAGCGTAAAACCTCAAACTATAAGAATCTTAGAAAATGCAGGAGACACCCTTATGGAAATTGGAACTGACAACCAGTTCCTGATCAAAACCCCAAGTGTCCATGCCATAAGAGATAAGATAGAAGAGTGAGACCTCATCAAACTGACAAGCTTCTGCAAAGCAAAAGAAACCATCAAGAGAGTGGGGAGACAGCCCACAGAATGGGAAAAAAATATTTGCCAACTGTATATCTGACAAAGGCCTAACATCTAGGATTTACAAGGAACTCAAATGCGCTGAAAGGAGAAAAGCAAACAGCCCCATTAAAAGGTGGGCAAAAGGCTGGGCACACTGGCTCACGCCTATAATCTTAGCACTTTGAGAGGCTGAGGTAAGAGTATTGCCTGAGCCCACGGGTTCCAGACCATCCTGGGCAACTTGGTGAGACCTCATCTCTATAATAAATCAAAAAATTAGCCAGGCGTGGTGGCGCGTGCCTGTAGTTCCAGCTACTTGGAAGGTTGAGGCGGAAGGATCACCTTCCCAGCAGGTCGAGGCTGTGGTGGCTGTGAGCATGCCACTGTACTCCAGCCTGGGCGACAGAGTGAGCTTCCAACTCAAAATAAAATAAAGTAAAGTAAAAATAAAAAGTGGGCAAAAGACATGAATAGACATTTCTCAAAAGAAGATATACGGGCAGCCAACAGACACATGAAAAAGTGCTCAGCCTCACTAATTATCAGAGAAATGCAAATCAAAACTATGTTGAGATATCACCTAACCCCAATAAGAATGGTCATTATTAATAAAAGAAACAACAGATGCTGGCGAGGATGTGGAGAAAAAGGAACACTTCTACACTGCTGGTGAGAATGCAAACTAGTGCAACCTCTTTGGAAGACAGTGTGGCGATTTCTGAAAGAATTAGAAATTGACCTTCCATATGACCCAGCAATCCCCCTTATTGGAAATATACCCAGAGGAATTCAAATCATTCTACCAAAAAGATATCTGCACATGCATGTTTATTGCAGCTCTATTTTCAACAGCAAAAACATGGATCCAACCATGCTGCCCATTGAAGTTGGACTGGATTAAAAAATGTGGTACATACACACAATGGAATATTATGCAGCCACAAAGAAGGACAAACATATGGACTTTGCAGCAACTTGGATGGATTTAGAGTCTGTCATACTCAGTAATCTAGCACAGAAACAAAGAACAGAGTACCATATGTTCTCACTCATAGCGGACCTTGAACAATTATAATAATAGTATAAGAAAGGGATGGCAGTAGTGGGAAATTGCCTGGGGTGGGACGCACCTCACACTTCATCAACAAGAATACCTGCATAATGAACATGTGTATACCTAACCCTGAATTGTATCCCACATCTTTAAAATAAAAAATTTAAAGTTAAAAAAAAAGAGAGACACACGCTGGGTCATGCCTGCATACCAAGTTCCCCTTCTTAAACCCTTGCACTCAGCGAAAAAATCTGATACAGTTTCTTTGAGCCATGATCATGGTCATTTCCCTATCTGCTGACTTTTGGAATAAAGTCACTTTCCTTCACAAACAAACAAAAACAAAAACAAAAACAAAACAACCACCCAGTTTACAGTACTTTGTAACAGCAGCCTCAATGGACTAGGACAATTTCCTTGTTTTTCAGAGGGAGAGAATACTGTTCTAAAAGAGGAGATGAGGCCAGGTACAGTGGCTCACACCTATAATCCTAGCACTTTGGGAGGCTGAGGTGAGAGGATTGCCTGAGCCCAGGGATTTGAGACCAGCCTGGGCAACTTGGCGAGACCGTGTCTCTACAATAAATCAAGAAAAATTAGCAGGGCATGGTGGTGCACCTGGAAGGCTGAGGTGGAAGGATCACCTGAGCCCAGCAGGTTGAGGCTGCAGTGGCTGTGAGCATGCCACTGCACTTCAGCTTGGGCAACAGAGTGAGACTCCAACTAAAAAATAAGGGGGTGGGGGATGAAACTAGTTTTGTTAATCTGACAGATCATCAGCATGTGGGTGGGAGGGGGGAAACAGGAGAGAAAATCAAGCAAGTGACTAATCCTTGAAGGAGAACTGGTCGCATTTCATTAGATGACTCTTTTAGTGCTTATCCCTTTATTAATGAAGTATTAGTATTCAAGTCAGTCTTCAAAAGAGTCTCAGTATACCCTTGAAACTATGCTAGGTTTAGGATGTCTGCTGAGGCAGAGGAGAGAGGAAACACTTAAGCAGCTCCTTCCAGCTGCCTTCAGGGGATTGGTGACTCAGTCAATAACTGTCTACTGAACTTCTACTTCTATAAAACGATTAAATGATGTATAAAGGGCCGGGCTCGGTGGCTCAGCCTGCAATCCCAACGCTTGGGGAGGCCGAGGTGAGTGGATTGCCTGAGCCCCCAGGTTCGAGACCCGCCTGGGGAACTTGGTGAGACCTCATCTCTACAATAAATAAAAAAATTAGCCGGGCATGGTAGAGCACGCCTGTAGTTCCAGGTACTTGAAAGGCTGAGGCGGAAGGATCGCCAGAGCCCAGCAGGTTGAGGCTGCAGTGGCTAGGAGTGGCCACTGCACTCCAGTCTGGGTAACAGAGAGACTCCAACTCAAAAAAAAAAATGATGTATAAAAATGAAGTTCAGCCGGGCTCGGTGGCTCAGCCTGTAATCCCGCGCTTTGGGAGGCAGAGGTGAGTGGATTGTCTGAGCCCGCGGGTTCGAGACCCGCCTGGGCAACTTGGAGAGACCTCATCTCTACAATAAATCAAAAATTAGCCGGGCGTGGTAGTGCATGCCTATAATTCCGGCTATTCGGAAGGCTGAGGCAGAAGGATCACTGGAGCCCAGCAGGTTGAGGCTGCGGTGGCCAGGAGCGGCCACTGCACTCCAGTCTGGGCAACAGAGTGAGACGCCAGCTCAAAAAACAAAAAAAAAGAGTGTTGGGATTACAGGTGCGAGCCACCTTGTCTGGTCCTTGGTCAGCTTTTAATCCTTCTCTTTCTCAGTTTGGTCATCTGTAAATTAAACACCTTGCTGTTTTCAGAATCTACAGTACTCTAAGAAGGACATAAGAACCTGTGTGTAGGCCGGATGTGGTGTCTCAAACTTATAATCCCAGCAGTTTGGAAGGCAGAGGTGAGAGGGGTTTTGTTTTTTTTTTTTGAGTTGGCGTCTCACTCTGTCGCCCAGACTGGAGTCCAGTGGCCGCTCCCAGTCACCGCAGCCTCGACCTGCTGGGCTCCAGCGATCCTTCTGCCTCAGCCTTCCAAGAAGCTGGAACTACAGGCGCGCGCTACCACGCCCGGCTAATTTTTGATTTATTGTAGAGATGAGGTCTCGCCAAGTTGCCCGGGCGGGTCTTGAACCCGCGGGCGAGAGGGGGTTTGAGATCAGCCTGGGCAGCTTGGTAAGACCTTGTCTCTACAATAAAACAAAAAATAAGCCAGGTGTGGTAGTGCACACCTGTAGTTCCAGTTACTTGGAAGGCCGAGGTGGAAAGGATTGCCTGAGCCTAGCAGGAGGAGGATATGGTGGTCGTGAATGCCTGAGCAATATGGTGAGACCTCATCTCTACAATAAATCAAAAAATTAGCTGGGCGTGGTGGTGCACCCTGTGATTCCAGCTACCTGGAAGACTAAAGTGGAAGGATTGCAAGAGCCCAGTAGGTCGAGGTTGCAGTGGTCGCGACAGTGCCACTACACTACAGCCTAGGGAACAGAGTAAGACCCTGACTCAAAAACAAAAACAAAAACCAGCCTTGACAACTTGGTGAGACCTCATCTCTACAATAAATAAAAAAATTAGCCGTACATGGTGGCGCATGCCTGTAGTTCCAGCTACTTGGAAGGCTAAGGTGGAAGGATGACCTGAGCCCAAGTAGGTCGAGGCTGCAGTGGCTGTGACCCTGCCACTGTACTTCAGCCTGGGCAACAGAGTGAGACTCCAACTCAAAAAAAAAAAAAAAAAAGGTTTGGAAAGAGCTGTTAAATGGTGTTATCTAGATCAGAGGCACTATTCTGAACAGTGGGGAGACCTTAATAGGTCATTGGTTTTTTTTGTTTTTTGAGTTGGAGTCTCACTCTGTTGCCCAAGCTGGAGTGCAATAGCACGCTCACAGTCACTGCAGCCACGACCTCCTGGGTTCAGGTAATCCTCCGGCCTCAGCCTTCCAAGTAGCTGGAACCACGGGTGTGTACCACAACACTTGGCTAATTTTTTGGATTTGTTGTAGAGATGAGGTCTCACCAGGTTGTCCAGGTTGGGCTTGAACCCTTGGACTCAGGCAAGTCTCTCACCTCCGCCTCCGAAAGTCCTGGGATTACAGGCGTGAGCCACCACACCTGCCTACTAGGCCATTGTTTTAAGTACTTTTGGAAAATAGGGCTCAGAGACCTTGGACACACCCAATTAATGACAGAGTTAAGATCAGAATTTGGGCTAGGGCTCTGTGTCACTTCCACGTTTGACCTTCACATCGCCAGATATCTCGTAGCTTTATGACTAAATAAAGAACAATGAAGGCATACAATACTCTACAAGAACCATTATCAAATTTTCTTTCATTGACATTTTTTTTTCTAAAAGGACTACTTTGTCTCAGAAACTATAGAATTATTTTTATACTATCTTGTCATTGAACACTTTTAAGCCAACTTAGTGTCATCTATATCCATGACAACAGGTTCCAATGCCTACCTCTGCCTTCACCATGGAAACATGGAAAACCGCAAGCATAACTGAGAGAAAAATCTCCAGAAAGCTGAAAAATTTTTTTTTTTTTGCGTAAAAGTCTCACTCTGTCGCCCAGGCTGGAGTGCAGTGGCATGCTCACAGCCACCATACCTTCGACTTGCTGGGCTCAGGTGATCCTCCGGCCTCAGCCTTCCAAGTAGTTAGAACTGCAGGCACAGTCCACCACGCCCGGCTAATTTTTTGATTTATTGTAGAGATGAGGTCTCACCAAGTGACCCAGGCTGGTCTCGAACCCATGGGTTCGGGTAATCCTCTCACCTCGGCCTCCCAAAGTGCTGGGATTATAGACATGACCGCTGTAGCACATTTTAACTGATCCACAGGTCAGGTGCAGTGGCTCATGCTTATAATCCCAGTACTTTGGGAGGCCAAGGTGAGAGGATTGTCTGAGCTCACGGGTTCAAGACCAGCCTGGGCAGCTTGGTGAGACCTCATCTATACAATAAATCAAAAAAATTAGCCAGGTGTGGTGACATATGCTTGCAGTTCCAGCTACTTGCAAAGCTGAGGTGGAAGGATCACCTGAGCCCAGCAGGTTAAGGCTGCAGTGGCTGTGTGTGTGCCATTGCGTTCCAGCCTGGGCGATATAGTGAGACTCCAACTGAAAAAAAACAAACTGATCCATACTGGCTTCTTACTCAATATCTCAAAAATATAATTACAACATTCTTTTCAGCTGCATATTGTTCTATCATATGAGTGATACAGTCTACGTAACTATCTTTTATTATTTGACATTTTACTGGGCCTTTTTTTTTTGTCGGAGTCTCACTCTGTCACCCAGGTTGGGATGCAGTGTCCTCCGCAAGGCCACTGCAGCCTCGACCTGCTGAGCTAAGGCAACTCTTCCATCTCCGTCTTCCAAATAGCTGGAACCACAAGCATGCACCACCATGCCCAGCATGCCAGTGTTGGCCGGGCACGGTGGCTCATACCTATAATCCCAGCACTTTGGGAGATTGAGGTGAGAGGATTGCCTAAGCCCACGGGTTCGAGACCAGTCTGGGCAACTTGGTGAGAACTCATCTCTACAATAAAAAATTTTAAAAATTACCCGGGCATGGCGGCTCATGTCTGTAGTTCCAGCTACTTGGAAGTTTGAGACAGAAGGATCGCCTGAGCTCAGGTGGTAGAGGCTGCAGTGGCCGGGAGTGTGCCATTGCCCTCCAGCCTGGGTGACAGAGTGAGACTCCAACTCAAAAAAATAACTAAATAACTAAATAAATAAATAAATCACCAGTGTTAGAGACTACCTTCTCTCCCTCTCTGGTCTAATAATACTACTTATAGTATTAGCTTTTATTTTTTGAGCGACGAGGTCTGGCTGTGTTGCCTAGGCTGGTCTTGAACACCTGGACTCAAGCAATGCTCTTTCTCAGCCTCCCAAAGTGTTGGAATTACAGGTGTGAGCCACTTTGCCCACCCAATAGCTGTTTCTGAGTTGTTACTATGTGCCAGAAACGAAATTCCCTTCAACCTTCTGAATATGAGTAGGTGCTGTTTATGATCCTCATTTTTCAGTTGAGAATATTGTATCACAAAGAAGTTCAATAATTTGCCCAAGCCGGGCTCGGTGGCTCAGCCTGTAATCCCGTGCCTTGGGAGACTGAGGTGAGTGGATTGCCTGAGCCCACAGGTTCGAGATCCGCCTGGGCAGCGAGACCTCATCTTTACAATAAAGCAAAAAATCAGCCGGGTGTGGTAGCGCATGCCTGTAATTCTGGCTACTTGGAAGGCTGAGGTGGAAGGATCGCCGGAGCCCAGCAGGTTGAGGCTGCGGTGGCTGGGAGCGGCCACTGCACTCCAGTCTGGGCAACAGAGTGAGACTCCAACTCAAAAATAAATAAATAAATAAAATAATAATAATAATAATTTGCCCAAGGTTAACATAGTTTAGCAATGGAAATGGAATTCAAACCCAGAAGATCTGGCTCTCCTGCCTGTTTGTTTAATCTAATCACACCACCCTAAATTCTTTTCATTGTAGTGGAGTAGAAATTTCTGGACACAAAGAGATAGGGGCCAAAAGGCTTTGCATTATTCCCTGTAATAGGTGATACTGATTGGCGCTGTGGCTTGCACCTGTAATTCCAGTACTTTGGGAGGCTGAGATTAGGATTGCTTGAGCCCAGGAGTTCGAGATCAGCCTAGGCAACATAGTGAGACTTCATCTCTAGAGAAATTTAAAAAAAAAAAAAAAATAGCTGGGCATTTGGCCCACACTTATAGTCCCAGGTATTTGGGAGACTGAGATGGAAGGATCGCTTACACCAAGGAGGTTGAGGCTGTGTGATCCGTGGTCATGTCACTACACTCCAGCCTGGGCAACAGAGTGAGATCCCGACTCCAAAAAAAAAGGTGATACTAAGCAGATTTTATGTACCTGATCCCTGAACTGGTATGGTTCCCTGGGTGGTAGAGGTGGACCCAAGTGGTTTGCCCGCAGTTGCCCACTGTAATCCTCTTTTATATGTCCTTCCTGGGATGTATAAATACAGGAATTATCTCTCTGTATAACTGTGACCAAATGATTAAAATTCACTTTGAAAATAATTTATTTTCAGTTCGTAACTCTTTCTTTTGGAAGAAGTAGGGTCTCACTAAGATGCCCAGGCGGAGGCAGTAGCACAATCATAGCTCATTGTAGTCTCAAATCCCTGGGCTCAAATGATCCTCCTACCTCAGCCTCCTGAGTAGCAGAAACTACAGGAGCACACCTCCTTTCCCTGAAATTTTTGTGTACTTTTTGTAGAGATGAAGTCTGGCTATGTTGCTCAAGCTGGTCTCAAACTCCTTAGTTTAAGAGATCCTCTCAGCCGGGCTGAGCCTGTAATCCTGCGCCTTTGGGTGGCTGAGACGCTGCCCAGGCAGGTCTCGAACCCGCAGGCTCAGGCAATCCACTCACCTCAGCCTCCCAAAGGCGCGGGATTACAGGCTGAGCCAGCGAGCCCGGCTTCCACATAATTCTACAATGAATATCCTTGAATATAATTCCTTTGCATAAGTAAAAGGTGTACTATATTCCTAGTAGTGAAATTATCAGATCAAAGGATATGTGAATTTTTTTTTTTTTTTGAGTTGGAGTCTCACTCTGTCGCCCAGACGGGAGTGCAGTGGCTGCTCCCGGCCACCACAGCCTCAACCTGCTGGGCTCCGGCGATCCTTCCGTCTCAGCCTTCCAAGTAGCCGGAATTACAGGCATGTGCTTCCATGCCCAGCTGATTTTTTGATTTATTGTAGAGATGAGGTCTCGCTGCCCAGGTGGGTCTCGAACCCGCGGGATTACAGGCTAAGCCACCGAGCCTGGCAGAAATGTAAATTTTAAAGTTTGTTAATTTTAAAGATTGTACTTAATTGCCCTTCAAAAGTGTTCTATGTACATCCCACCAAAAGTGTACATAAATATACCTTTGGCCTGACACTACCTCATCCCCACAATCCATACACCGATTCCATTTTTCCAGGCAGCTTTTTGGTCAGTAATTCTGGTTATAGGGCAGAAAAGAAGAACAGTGGATACAGGATATGCCTATACCCTTCAGAACAAAGCTGTATCTTCTCCATCATAACAAATAGACATGATCATGGTTAATATCCACCTACTCAATTCTGGGCTATGGACACCAGCAAGTTTCCGGCCTGGTACAGTGGCTCATGCCTATAATCCCAGCACTTTGGGAGGCTGAGGTGAGAGGATTGCCTGAGCCCATGGGTTCGAGACCAGTTTGGGCAACTTGGCAAGACCTCATCTCTACAATAAATCAAAAAATTAGCCAGATGTGGTGGCGCATGTCTGTAGTTCCAGCTACTTAGAAGGCTGAGGAGGAAGGCTCACCCTAGTCCAGCAGGTCAAGGCTGCAGTGGCCGTGAGCATGCCACTGCACTCCAGCCTGGGTGACAGAGTGAGACTCAGACTCAAAAAAGCAGGTTCTCAGATCACAAATCTCTGCAAGAATTCCCAGAATGCTGTGACCCTACCAAAGCACCGATGGGTCTTATGGTGCTTGATGGTAAGTTTTATTTATTTATTTATTTATAAATAAGTTTTCTAAACAAAGTTTATTAGAGAAAGAAGAGAGAAAAGGCAGGGTGACATGCCAGAGTTGGCATGGGTGAAAGAAACTGATGATGGTAAATTTTAAAGCTGACATGGAATGGAGGTATGTGAGGGTAAAACATGAGAGCCTTGGCGATCATTGGGAGGACCTACACCTCTACTCTGTTGGAAAACTATGGAAGAATTTCCATCTCAAGAAAATATATATATATATTTTTGGAAGGGGATGACAGAGCCTCGCTCTGTCACTCAGGCTGGCGTAGAGGCAAGATTATAGCTGACTACAGTCTCGAATTCTTGTACTCAGGAGGTTGCCTGACCAGCCTCCCAATAGCTAGTACTACAAGTGCAAGCCACCACTCCTGGTTTGAGGGATTTTTTTTTTCTTTTTTGAGTCGGGGTCTCAGTCTGTCACCCAGGCTGGAGAGCAGTGGTGGCACGATCACAGCTCATCACAGCTTCAACTCCTGGGCTTAGGTGATCCTTCCATTTCAGCCTCCCAAGTAGCTGGGATTGTAGGCGTGTGCCTATATTAATGGCTAATTTTTTGATTTTTCATAGAGACAAGGTCTTGCTATGTTGTCTAGGCTGGTCTCAAACTCCTGGGCTCAAGCTATCCTCTTGCTGTAACCTCCCAGAATGTGGGATTGCAGGCGTGAGCCACAAAGCCCGGCCGAGAAAGATCTTTAAAGGGGGGAAGTACAAACAAATTATTTTTCTCTCTTTATTCTTCTCTCCTTGATCTCTGATATGAAGAAGTTTTGTGAGAACCTGTGTTGTGACTTAGGATCTTTATTTTTTTATTTTAAAGATGTGGGGTACAATTCAGTTTTGGTATACAACTGTTCATTATGCAGGTACCCTTGTTGATGCTTTTTTTTCTTTGAGTCAGAGTCTCACTGTGTCACCCAGGCTAAAGTGCTGTGGCATGCTCATGGCTACCACAGCCTTGACCTGCTGGGCTCAGGCGATCCTTCTGCTTCAGCCTTCCAAGTAGCTAGAACAACAAGTGTCTGCCACCATGCCCAGCTAATTTTTTGACTTATTGTAGAGACAGGGTCTCACCATGTTGCCCAGGCTGATCTCGAATCTGTGAGCTCAGGCAACCCTTTCGCCTCTGCCTCCCAAAGTACTGGAATAGTACTGGGTTTACAGGCATGAGCCACTGCGCCTGGCTGACTTCTCCATCTTTGAGATGGAGAGCATCCCTCCAATGATGAAGAGAGACACAAGATGGAAATAAGCATATTATTACTTACAGGCCCCGGAGGAGGGCACATGACATACTTGGAGGTCACACACATGGAGGTCAGAGCATACAGGTAGGAAATGAAGAGAGAAACCCAGGGGATCAGCGTCCTTATTGGTTTCAGAACACTATCCAAACAGGTTTCCCGGGGAAAGCTTTACTTGGTGGATTTAGAGCCAGGATCATTTTTCAGATCTGGTGTTCATGTCGTATAGGCTCAGCTGTGGCTGGATCTGTTCCATTAGGAGATTGAGACATTGCCTGATGGATAATTTCACCACTGTTCTGTTTGAAGAAGCAAGGCCCTGGTTTTGAGTTATTAGTGGAACCACTTAGACTCTGGGCTGAATCATTCCTTTAGGTGTCATTAATCTATGTTTTGTTCTCCTTGATTTCTCTTTCCTGCACTCTGAGCAAGTAGTTGGGCTCTTTATATGTCTTTGTCTTATGTCTTTTTTTTGTAGGACTTGAAGAAAAAGCTTCAAAATGGCTCTTCCTGTCTTTTGTGAAGAGATTTTACAAGGAATCCAGGAAAAGGAAGGAAGGAAAACGAATCTGGCCTACAGGAGGTATGTGGAATAGATCCCAAACTTGGTGTGCCTCAAGTTAGAGCCAGGCAGGCTGGTCTCCAACACAGGAATCCTCGCCTCTGCAGGAATTTCTGTTTCCCTGCCCCATTTTGCAGGTTGACCAGATGAGACAGGAGCCATGTGGCTTGGAAATGAGGACATGACTGTGACTGATGGAGTGGAGATGTCCTGGGAATTTGAAGTCTTCCAGTATTTTCCAGATGCCCCGGAATCCTCAGATTTCTGTACAGAAGGTGCTGTGGTTTGAGTGCTTGAAAACTCATGTGAAACTTAATCCCCAACGTGGTGGTGTTAAGAGGTGGGGCCTTTAAGAGGTAATTGGATCATGAGAGCTCTGCCCTCATGAATGGATTAATCCATTCACAGGCTAATGGATTATCAGGAGAGGGGAAGTGGCAGCTGCAAAAGAAGAAGAGAGCCTGCTGGTAGTATGTGTCTGTAGTCCCAGTTACTTGGGAGGCTGAGGTGGGAGATTCGCTTGGGCCCAGCAGTTCGAGTCCAGCCTAGGCAACATAGTGAGATACACCTCCGAAACACATGTTAAAAAAAAAAAAACCGACCTCAGCTAGCACATTAGCCCAGTTGTGATGCCCTGCACCTCCTTAGGCTTCTAGAGAGACCCCACCAGCAAGAAGGCTCTCATCAGATGCAGACCCTCAATCTTGGATTTTTCAGCCTCCTTAACTGGATAAATGACCCACTTTCAAGTATTCTGTTATAAGTAACAGAAGGAACCAGGAGCAAAAGTTTTCATACATGTAATCCCAGCATTTTAGGAGGCTGAGGCTTGATGTTTGCTTGAGTCCAAGACCAGCCTGGGCAACATAGCAAGACCTAGCCTCCGTGAAAAAAAATCCAAAGATTAGCTGGGTGTAGTGGCGTGTGCCTGTAGTCTCAGCTACTTGGGAGGCTGAGTTGGAAAGATCTCCTGAGCCCAGGAGGTCGAGGCTGCAGTGGCTGTGATCATGCTCTTGTACTTCGGTCAGGGTGAGACTCCAACAACAACAAAAATAGTGACCGAGAATGAATTTCTTGCCAGGCTGGTAGGATGAGGACTCAATACAAATTAGATTTATTTAGAGAAAATAAAATATTGCAATACTTTTGCATAACTTTAGCAAGAATACCGCATAAGTGATATTGTGTGCTTCTGACTGCATCGCATGCTTTGTATGTTTGTTTACACAGGGATTTAGCCGTGTGCCCTTGAACAAGATACTTAAACTCTATGATCAGTATTCTCATTTTTTTTTCTGAATTGGAGTCTCACTGTCACCCAGGCTGGAGTGCAGTAGCACACTGCTCATGGTCACGCAGCCTCAACCTGCTGGGCTCAGGCCATCCTTCCACCTTAGCCTTCTAAGTAGCTGAAACTACAGGCATTCGCCACCATGCCCAACTAATTTTTATATTTATTGTAGAGATGAGGTCTCCCCAAGTTGCCCAGTCTGGTCTTGAACCCGTGGGTTCAGGCAATTTTCTTACCTCGGCCTCCCAAAGTGGTTGTCAAATGACCATTTTTATTTGATTTTTTTGAAAAATTAAAGAAATATTTAATATTTTGAAGATGTGCAGGCAGATTTTCCCTTATCTGTATAAAGACCTGTAGGATCTATCAGAGAGAACAATTGTACACCTCCTCCCTTCCCCACCCTCCCCATCTCAAAGGTCTTTCAATGCTCTCTAAAGCTCTCTTATCTGTCCAGACATACCAAAGAAGAAAAGAATGTCCTGTGGTCCCTTCCCTGAGCTTACATTAACTGAGTTCTTATCATTGGAAGAAACGCTGAAGTCCCTCAACAAACCTGGATAGATTTTTGTCACAAACAATTCTCTGCTCTGTATGCCCAGCAGACTTTGTCCCAGGCCACTATATGTTCAAGCCCACTGAATTTTCCTAGAACTCATTTACTATCCCTTTAAAATCATGCACACTTTTCTGCCTTCTCACCTCCTCTAAAATAAGGGTACATGCTATCAGGGCCTCATTGGGATACTGAATAACCACTTGCAATTCTCCCTTGTGTGTGTATTAACAAATGTGTCTTTTCTCCAATTAATCTGCCTTTTGTGAATTGATTTTTCAGAGAACTTACTGAGGGCAAAGGGGAAATGTTCACTTTTTCCCTACATTTTCTTTTTCTTTCTTTCTCCTCCCTCCCTCTCTCCTCCTCCTCCTCCTCCTCTTCTTCTCTCTCTCTCTCTCTCTCTCTCTCTCTCTCTCTTCTTTCTATCATAAGGGTCTTACTCTGCAGCCCAGGCTTGAGAACAGTGACACAAACCCAATTCACTATAGCCTCAACTTCCTGGGCTCAAGTGATTCTTCAGCCTCAGTCTTCCAAGTAGCTGGAACTACAGGCACACGCCATCATGCCAGGCTAATTTTTATATTTTTTATAGCGAAGAGGGCTCTCTATGTTGTCTAGGCTGATCTGAACTCCTGGGTTCAAGGATTCCTCCCGCCTTGCCGGAGACCAGCTCCAGCTGGGTTCAGGGTACCCCAAAGGTGGAGACAGCATCAGTGATTGGGGGGAAGAAGAGAGAGAAAGAGACTGGACTCCAGTCTAGTGCAGAAGCGATGTGTGTTATTGGGAATTACAACGGGTCTTTTATACACAAAGTCAGATGTGGGAGGGGCATCCCCCACCCACTAGAAACCTTAATCCATGAAAACTTAATCAATGATTGCCTTTAAACCCTTTTCATATGATAATCTTAAAAATCCCATAACGAAGGATAACCTAATCTGTGACTGACATATTCTATAAACCTTTTTCATTCTAAGCTGATTGATTTATGCCAAGTTAAACAATTCTATAGAAGCTTAAGTATTTACTTTACAAACGAAAGTGGCCCATCCCAGAATGTTTGGAATGTGGCCCAGTTCAAAGTTCACAGTGGGCTACCTGCAAGTAACCCAGCCGCATTCTTTCAACAAAATGGCTGTCTTCTAAAACTGTATTCTACAATTTACACCTTCAATAAATCCTAAGATCATGACCCAGAAGCCTGTGACCAATACTAAGACTCTTAGATGTGACACAAGTTTGAATTATAAGTTGTGTGAAAGCCAAAACTGCAGTTTGCGGATGAATGGGAGCAATGAGCTTCTAAAGTTAGCTTGTGTTAGTCCCAGTCTCAGAGTTTTTATGTTTTGAGCTTAATCTGGTTAGTGCTGAGTAGAAAAGGAGAGGAAATGGGGTCAAATAGCTCCCAAACGCATCCTAGTGGTCTCAGGGTCAACGGCCCTTCCTGATCCCTAACGTTCAGTGGGCCTCCATGGCTAGCTCCCAATACCGCCTCAGCCTCCCAGAGTGCTGGGATTACAGGTGTGAGCCACTGCATCCAGCCCATGTATTGTCTAAACCCACATATGAAGGGGGACCCAAAAAAAACCGAAAAAGTTTTTGGAGGGCAGGACCCTTGTAGTACAGGCTTCCCTCACTAGGTAAGTGGTTTTTTGTTTTATTTTGAGTCAGAGTCTCACTCTGTCGTCCAGGCTGGAGTGCAGTGGCACACTCACAGCCACTGCAGCCTCAGCCTGCTGGGCTCGGGATCCTTCCTCCTCAGACTCCCAAAGTGGTGGGATTACAGGTGTGAGCCACCCGCCCAGCATAGGTCAGTGTTTTAGGAACCCATCAATACCAGTGCACTAGCTAGCGTTGTTGTGAGAGGCTGTGATCAGCTTCAGTGAATTTTTTTTTTTTTTTTTTAGTTGGAGTATCACTTTGTCACCCACACTGGAGTACGTAGCTGCTCCCAGCCACCGCAACCTCGCCTGCTGGGCTCTGGCAATCCTTCTGCTTCCGCATTCCAAGTAGCTGGAACTACAGGCGTGCACTACCACGCCTGGCACATTTTGATTTATTGTAGAGATGAGGGCTCGCCAAGTTTCCCAGGCAGGTCTCGAACCCGCGGGTTCAGGCAATCCACTCACCTCGGCCTCCCAAAGGCGCGGGATTACAGGCTGAGCCACCAAGCCCGGCTTTGCAGTGAATTTTTTTTGGAGACTCTTTCATTGCATTTGCCCATTTCATGATGGGTGACTTCCTTCACCCTATTCACCTGATCTTACCCTGAGCGACTATTTTTGTTTCCCTGATGAAAAAAGTCCTCAGCCATTGCTTTGTTAAACTGGTGTCACCACGTGGCTCTTTGAGCTATGGATACCTTGTTTTCTTAGCTTTGGCCCTCTCCCCTACCTTGTTGAGGTGAATCGCCCCTTTCTCTCTAATTTGCATTCTAAATAAACTTTGTTTGAAAATTTTTTTTAAAAGTTTTCAAGGGAAACTTTTTTTTTTGAGATGGAGTCTCACTCCGTCGTCCAGACTGGAGTGCAGTGGCCGCTCCCGGCCACCGCAGCCTCGACCTGCTGGGCTCCAGCGATCCTTCCACCTCAGTCGTCCAGGTAGCTGGAATTACAGGCATGCGCTACCACGCCTGGCTGATTTTTTGATTGATTGTAGAGATGAGGTCTTGCTGCCCAGGCAGGTCTCGAACCCGCGGGCTCAGGCAATCCACTCACCTCAGCCTCCCAAATGCGCGGGATTACAGACTGAGCCCCCGAGCCTGGCTGGGAAACATTTTTTCAATGTGGCACAGGTGAAACAAAAATGGTGGAATCACTAAAAGGCATCAAAATTGATGAGTTCAAAAACTGTTTTGAGCAGTGGAAAAAGCATCTTGATGGTGTATTGCATCAAATGGAGAGGACTTTGAAGGTGACAAGCTTACAGATGTAAGAATAAATACGCAAATTCTGGGGTTTGTTTTAATTGCCCTCATATGTAGTCATTTAATGTTAATTTGAATTGTTTAATGTTGTAAAACATTATAAGCTGCCATGAGCAATGGCTGCAAATGCCTTATTTCTTTGTTTGTTTGTTTATTTTTGAGTTGGAGTCTCACATTTCACCCAGGCTGGAGTGCAGTGGCACACTCGCGGCCACCACAGCATCGACCTGCTGAGCTCAGGTGATCCTTCCACTTCAGCCTTCAAAGTAGCTGGAACTATAGGTGCCACACCACATCTGGCTAATTTTTTTTTATTTTTTGAGTTGGAGTCTCACTCTGTTGCCCAGGCTGGAGTGCAGCGGCATGCTAACGGGCACCACAGTCTCAACCTATTGGGCTCAGGCAATCCTTCTACCTCAGCCTTCCAAACCAGATAATTTTTTGATTTATTGTAGAGACAAGGTCTCACCAAGGTGCCCAGACTGGTCTTGAACCCCTAGGCTCAGGAAATCCTCTTGCCTCTGCCTCCCAAATTGGTGGAATTACAGGCATGAGTCATTGTGTCCAGCCTGAAAATGTTTTATTAATTCTTGGTACCTCCTAAACATCATTTGAAACATAAAGAGAAGATGAATACCTGGTACTGAAAGTGATAATTCCTGCTATCTGGAAGGAAGGATCTGAGAGGTGACTAATTTGTCTTGTGGAGTATTCAAACTTACTATTGTTTCTCAAATTCTCCTGTGCTTGGAAGTAGCGAGTCTCTGATTTTGGCAATGACATAACCCACAGAATAACCTACAAACCTCACCTTATTGAAATTTAACCTCCTTTGCTTTTGTTTTTTTGTTTTTTGAGTTGGAGTCTCACTCTGTCGCCCAGATTGGAGTGCAGTGGTTGCTTCCGGCCACCGCAGCCTTGACCTGCTGGGCTCCGGCGATCCTTCCGCCTCAGCCCTCCAAGTAGCTGGAACTACAGGCGCACGCTACCACACCTGGCTAATTTTTTGATTTATTGTGGAGTTGAGGTCTCACCAAGTTGCCCAGGCAGGTCTCAAACCCACGGGCTCAAGCAATCCACTCACCTCAGCCTCCCAAGGTGCAGGATTACAGGCTGAGTCACTGAGCCCGGTTAGCATCCTTTGTAAATGGAAATGTTACATCATATATATATGATGATATATATGTGTGTGTATATACATATATATATATATATATATATATTTTTTTTTTTTTTTTTTTTTTTTTTTAAGAGACAAGGTCTTGCCAAGTTGCCCAGGCAGCTGGTCTTGAAACCCTGGGCTCAGGCAATCCTCTCGCTTCCAGCTCCCAAAGTGCTGGGACTGCAGGTGTGAGTCACCACACCTGGTCACATAATATATTTTACCACATCAAAAACCAACTAGTGTTTATCCATATGGTCAAGTCAACTTATTTTGTATAGATTGCAGAATAAAATTTGATGTCAGTCTCATCATAAAAAGTTCAATTATTTCAGATAAAGGAACTGTCCTCTATGGCAGGAGTCCCCGATCTCTGGGCCTCGGACCGGGACTAGCCCGTGGTCTGTGAGGAACCATGCCACACAGTAGGTGGTTAGCCTCGGGAAAGTGGAGCTCCATTTGCCTTTAGATCAATGGCAGCATTAGATTCTCACAGTTGTGAACTGTGCTTGTGAGGGATCTGAGTTGCACACTCCTTATGAGACTCTAATGCCTGACGATCTGAGGTGGAGCTGAGGCGGTGATGCTAGCGCTGAGGAGCGGCTGTAAATACAGATTAACATCTTCACATTCTCCCTCCTCCCCAGCCTTGGGAAAATTGTCTTCCATGAAACCAGTCCCTGATGCCAAAAAGGTTGGGGACTGCTGCTGTAGGGGCACAGATTATGATTGTGCAGGTTTTGTCATGAACAACCAGTCCATTCACAAGGCAGTCCATTCTTACTTTTTAAAATGATATTTTCCATGCCAGGCTCGGTGGCTCAGCCTGTAATCCCGCGTCTTTGGGAAGCTGAGGTGAGTGGATTGCCTGAGCCCGTGGGTTCGAGACTCGCCTGGGCAGGCGAGACCTCATCTCTACAATCAATCAAAAAATTAGCCGGACGTGGTAGCGCGCGCCTGTAATTCCGGCTACTCGGAAGGCTGAGGTGGAAGGATCGCTGGAGCCCAGCAGGTCGAGGCTGCGGTGGCCGGGAGCGGCCACTGCACTCCAGTCTGGGCGACAGAGTGAGACTCCAACTCAAAAAAAAAAAAACATATTTTCCAGCAGATGGCAGTAAATTGTCTGAAAGAAAGGGGACCTTTACAAAATTCTCTCAAAGGTGTTATGTGAGCTAGCAACTGTGCTGAATCATTCTTCTCCCCAGATATGACCTCTTGTAAACATTTGAAGTTGTCCTTCTAGAACACATATTCACATACATAAATATATGTAAACATATGAATAGAAGAAATTTTATAATTTTAAGACTTTTTTGTTGACTTGGGGTCTCACTCTGTGGCCCAGGCTGGAGTGCAGTGGCACCACTCATGACCACCTCAACCTCAACCTGCTAGGCTCAGGTGATCCTTCCGCCTCAGCCTTCCAAGAAGCTGGAAGTGCAGGGACATGATCACAGCTCCTGGGCTCAGGTGATCCTCCTACATCAGCCTCTTGAGAAGCTTGGGCTACAGGCACATGCTACCACAATAAGCTAATTCTTGCAACACTTGAGCTCAAGCAATCCTCTCGTCTCTGCCTCCCAAAGTGCTGGGATTACAAGGGTGAACCACCGCACCCAGCAAAGCTCCTTTTATGTTAATGGTAGCACATTACATTTTCTGTCTTGCCTTTCTCACTTAAAATAGCTTAAAGATCTTTCAGTGTCAATGCATATATGTAACTCTGGAGCTAGTTCAATCTGTTTCATCTTTGTCAGCAAACAAATGGATCTAAATGATGAATTGTTTTTCAGCTAGGAAGGATCCCTAGGTTGCAAGTCACATAACCCGAGCATGTCTGGATGTACCAAGTGTGCTGGTATAGTGATTGCTCAGAATGCCAGAATGAAAAAGCCAACCATAGGTGGAAACTAAGTGCTTGGACCAAGGCACCGGCATGGAATTAAGAAGCAAGGAAATGCAAAAATTAGCTGGTTTGGTGGCATGTGCCTGTAGTCCTAGCTACTCAGGAAGCTGAAGTGGGAAGATCACCTGAGCTCAGGAGTCATGATCATGTCCCTGTACTCCAGCCCAGGTGACAGAGTAAGACCCTGTCAAAAAGAAAAAAGAAAAAAAAAGAAAGAGAAAGAAAGAAGGAGAAAGAAAGCAGCAAGGCCTGGGCACGGTGGCTCACACCTGTAATCCCAGCACTTTGGGAGGCCAAGGCGAGATGATTGCCTGAGTCCAGGGGTTTGAGACCAGCCTGGGCCACATGGCAGGACCTCATCTCTACAATAATAATTTTTTATTTTTATTTTTATTTTTATTTTTGAGTTGGAGTCTCACTCTGTCACCCAGACTGGAGTGCAGTGGCCGCTCCTGGCCACCGCAGCCTCGACCTGCTGGGCTCCGGCGATCCTTCCACCTCAGCCTTCTGAGTAGCTGAAATTACAGGCATGTGCTACCACGCCCGGCTGATTTTTTGATTTATTGTAGAGATGAGGTCTCGCTGCTCAGGTGGGTCTCGAACTCGCGGGCTCAGGCAATCCACTCACCTCAGCCTCCCAAAGGCGCGGGATTACAGGCTGAGCCACCGAGCCTGGCTAATTTTTTTATTTCTATTTTTATTCTTGAGTTGGAGTCTCACTCTGTCACCCAGACTGGAGTGCAGTGGCCGCTCCTGGTCACCACAGCTTCAACTTGCTGGGCTCCGGCGATCCTTCAGCCTCAGGCTTCCAATTAGCCAGAATTACAGGCGCACGCTACCACGCCCGGCTGATTTTTGATTTATTGTAGAGATGAAGTCTTGCCAAGTTGCCCAGGTTGGTCTCGAACCCGCGGGCGCAGGCAATCCACTCACCTCAGCCTCCCAAAGGCGTGGGATTACAGGCTGAGCCACCAAGCCCGGCTTACAATAATAATTTTAAAAAATTAGCTAGGCATTGTGGTGTGCACCTGTGGTTCCAGTTACTTGGCAGATTGAGGCAGAAGGATCACCTGAGCCCAGCAGGTCAAGGCTGTGGTGGCCATGAATGCGCCACTACATTGCAGCCTGGGTGACAGAGTGAGATTCCTACTCAAAAGAAAGAGAGAGAGAGGGAGAGAGAGAGAGAGAGAGAGAGAGACTGCGGTGGCCATGAGCATGCCACGACACTCCAGCCTAGACGACAGAGTGAGACCCCCCCAAAAAAACCCAAAGACCCAACATCACCTTAGGTGACCCGATCAGACCACGCCCTATCTCATCTTCATATCTCCCCCATTGTTTCCCTCACCAGTGACAAATGCCCCAGACCCCAGCTCAGGGACACAGATTTGAGCATTGCCTCCTGGGACCTTGCCAGTCAACTTGCAACAAAGCTTTTTCTTTTCTCAAAAAACCGATGCTGTGGTATTGGCTTCTATGTGCATCAAGAAGCAAGTCCATTGCTTGGTAACATATTGATGTATCTCACATTTTAATTTGAGGCATAATATTCCACACTAGGAATGGACTCTAGATTATTGAAACATTCCTATATTGGTGAGTATTGAACTTATTTCCACTTTTTTGCAATGTCCATCCTTGTACATATCTTCTCTGGCACACATGTGAGGATTCTGTGGGAGAGATGCTGAGAAGTGGTAGTGCATATATGCAACTGGGTGCGGTGGCTCACCCCTATAATCCCAGCACTTTGGGAGGCTGAGGTGAGAGGATTGCCTGAGCCCTAGGGTATGCACAATTTTAGTTTTGATACAGCACTGCCAAACTGCTTCCAAAACTGCTTTTCCAATGTACACTTTTATGAGCAAAGCATAAATACACTTCTTGTCAACACATCATGATCTTAATTTAAAAATTTTTTTTCAGTTGGAGTCTTACTCTTGTTGCCCAAGCTGGAGTGCAGTGGTACCCTCATGGCCACTGCAGCCTTGACCTGCTGGGCTTAGGCAATCCTTCCGCCTCAGCCTTTCAAGTAGCTGGAGCTACTGATGCACGCCACCATGCCCAGCTAGTTTTTTTGTGATTTATTGTAGAGATGAGGTCTTACCAAGTTGCCTAGGCTAGTCTCGAACCCCTGGGGCTCAGGGAATCCTCTCGCCTTGGCCTCCCAAAGTGCTGGGATTACAGGCTGAGCTATCACACCCGGCCAATTAAAACATTTGACTTGGCTGGGCATGGTGGCTCACACCTGTAATCCACGTGCTTTGGGAGGCCAAGGTGGGAGGATCACTCGAGGTTAGGAGTTCATGACCAGACTGGGCAACAAAGTGAGACCTTACTACGTGATTGACTCTAATTGTTTCTTTGGATCTTCATTCTCTTATGGGAGCTCCTGTGTCACGTAAGATTTGTAATAAGTACATTTGTACACTTTTCTCCTGTCAATGTCCAACTTAATTCTCCAGCCCAGCATAAAAGAGGATGGAGGTGGAGCTTTGCCATCCAATAATACCTCCAGTGTCTCTTTATTTATATGTTTTTGAATGCACTTTCAAAGAAATTTTGTGCATATACATGGGCCAGTTGTTTAAACAAAATTTAGTCCTGTGTATGTTCACTTATTTTTAATTTTTTTTTTTTTTGAGTTGGAGTCTCACTCTGTCGCCCAGACTGGAGTGCAGTGGCCGCTCCCGGCCACCGCAGCCTCGACCTGCTGGGCTCCGGCGATCCTTCCGCCTCAGCCGTCCAGGTAGCTGGAACTACAGGCGCACGCTACCATGCCCGGCTCATTTTGATTTATTGTAGAGATGAGGTCTCGCCAAGTTGCCCAGGCAGGTCTCGAACCCGTGGGCTCAGGCAATCCACTCACTTCAGCCTCCCAAAGGCGTGGGATTACAGGCTGAGCCACCAAGCCTGGCTATTTTTTAAATTAAAAAATTTTTTTTCGTGTTGGAGTCTCACTTCATTGCCCAGGCTGGAGTGCAGTGGTACGTTCACTGCCACCACACCCTTGACCGGCTGGGCTCAGGTGATCCTTCCACCCCAGTCTTCAAATAGTTGGAACTACAGATGCTCGCCACCATGCCTGGCTAGTTTTTGTGATTTATTGTAGAGAGGAGGTCTCACCAAGTTGCCCAGTCTGATCTTGAACCTGTGGGTCCAGGCAATTCACTTGCCTCAGCCTTCCAAAGTGCTGGAACTATAGGCTGAGCCACCGAACCTGGCCTGTGTATGTCCACTTATAGAAAATCATAAACATGAGTGTAAGTATATTTTCGTTTTTGGGGGGTGAGGTTGGAGTCTCATTCTTTGTCGCCCAGGTTGGAGTGCAGTGGCATGCTCACAGCCACCACAGCCTTGACCTGCTGGACTCAGGCAATTCTTCCACCCCCACCTTCCATGTAGCTGGAACTTACAGGCATGCACCACCTTGCCTAGCTAATTTTTTTCGATTTATCGTAGAGATGAGGTTTGTCTTAAAACCATGGCCTCACACAATCCTCTCACCTCTGCCTCCCAAATTGCTGGGATTATAGGCGTGAACCACTGGGCCCAGCCTCTAAGTATATTTTCTCTAGGAGAGTTGTCACGATGAGATTTGGATATTATACATTTATTCAGGAAAGATGAGATGTACATTAAAAACAATAATATCAGCCGGGCTCGGTGGCTCAGCCTGTATCTCGCACCTTTGGGAGGCTGAGGTGAGTGGATTGCCTGGCCCGCGGGCTCGAGACCCGCCTGGGCAGCGAGACCTCATCTCTACAATAAATCTAAAAATCAGCTGGGCGTGGTAGCGCATGCCTGTAATTCTGGCTACTCGGAAGGCTGAGGCGGAAGGATCGCCAGAGCCCAGCAGGTCGAGGCTGCGGTGGCCAGGAGCGGCCACTGCATTCCAGTCTGGGCGACTGAGTGAGACTCCAACTCAAAAAAAAAAAACAAAAACAAACAAACAAACAATAATATCAGCCGGGCTCGGGGGCTCAGCCTGTAATCTCGCACCTTTGGGAGGCTGAGGTGAGTGGATTGCCTGAGCCCGCGGGTTAGAGACCTGCCTGGGCAGTGAGACCTCATCTCTACAATAAATCAAAAAATCAGCTGGGCGTGGTAGCGCATGCCTGTAACTCCAGCTACTCGGAAGGCTGAGGCAGAAAGATCGCCGGAGCCCAGCAGGTCGAGGCTTCGGTGGCCGGGAGCGGCCACTGCACTCCAGTCTGGGCGACAGAGTGAGACTCCGACTCAAAAAACAAAACAAAACAAAACAAAACAATAATATCAAACTGGGCATGGTGGCTCATCCCTATAATCCCGGCACTTTGGGAGGCTGAGGGGTGAGAGGATTGCCTGAGCCCACAGGTTCGAGACCAGCCTGGGCAACTTGGTGAGACCTCATCTCTACAATACATCAAAAAATTAGCCAGCCATGGTGGCACATGACTGTAGTTCCAGTTACTTGGAAGGCTGAGGTGGAAGGATCGCCTGAGCCTGGTAGGTCAGGGCTGTGGTGGCCTTCAGCATGCTACTGCACTCCAGCCTGGGTGACAGAATGAGACTCCAACTCAAAACAAACAAACAAACCAAAACAATAATATCTGAGGAATATTTATGAAGCTTTTTCTTACACTGCTGCAGTATTGGGCTAAGTCATTTATATCTATCATGTCCTATTTACCACCCTGTTGGGTAAGTTCTATTTCACAGATAAGAAAACGGAGGCTTGGAGAGGTGAAGTGACTTGTTTAAGGTTCTCTAGCTATTAAGTAAAAAAGTTGGGATTAGAACAAAGCTTTTGGGGGCTGAAATCTGAGCCTTAACCACTGCACTCTACTGCCTCCACAAGGTTACTGGCTGTAATGCACCCAATATAGAGAACAACTACTGGGCGTACTAAATCCTTAATACTTGTACGTGTCTACTTAGTACTAGTACCGTGTGTACTAAGGTTGCAGTACAGGTAGAGCCTGAACTCTCAGTTGCTCCATACAAGGTGATGGCGTCCCCTCTTTTTTTTTATTTTTTGAGTTGGAGGCTCACTCTGTCGCCCAGGCTGGAGTGCACTGGCACGCTAATGGCCACCCCAGTGTCGACCTGCTGGGCTCCGGGTATCCTTCCACCTCAGTTTTTCAAGTAGCAGGAACTACAGGTGCGCGCTACCAGGCCCGGCTAATTTTTGTTTTATTGTAGAGAAGAGGTCTCACCAAGTTGCCCGGGCTGGTCTGGAACCTGTGGGCTCAGGTAATCCACTCGCCTCGGCTACCCCAAAGTGCTGGGATTACAGGTTGAGCCACCGAGCCCAGCCTAATTTGATTTTCAAAAGTGTTCATGGTTACATTCACTTGCGTGTTATGACTTGGGTGCATTGTTAGAAAATTAAATAGCGGTGATTCAGGGTCAGTGACACAAGTTCAGGAGCAAGATGTCAAGACACAACGTTGTATATTTAGAAGTTTTGCCACGGAGTCTCTGTAGGTGGAGCATAGAGACATATTCAGGTGAGTCTGGAATGGTCTTAAGGAAAATCAGCGGCAAGCTGTGTCTAATGGGAAATCCATGCTCGAACAATGAAATACTAGTCTATGCTTATTATTCTATGTCATTTAGTCGCCCGTTAGCAGCTTAAGTGATACAGGTGGATCAGACTCTGCCCAAGGGGCCACTGGGAAGTGCTTTACTGATTCAGGCCCTTGGCAGAGCTCACAGCTTTCCCCCCAAAATGTCTTATTATGAGAAATTTCAAACATACGGAGAAGTCGAGAGAATTTTTCAGCAAACATCCACACGCCCACCATCTAGATTCCCCTGTTGCCATTCTGCCATTCTTGTCCACCACATACCTTGTCAACCCCACCCTCTCCCCATGGGCCATCCTCCGCATTACTAAGGTCACGGGATCAGGAAGCTTAAGGTGGCTTCCACGTGGTGACTCCCAAGGGTGCCGCTCGCACACCTTCAGCCTCGGGGTCCGGGTAACGGGGGCGTTTCCTTCCCGACCCGATTTCGAGGACCGGGGTGCGGGATCCGGAGCGCGGCGAGAGGGCGCACCCCGGCTGGCGGCGCGGGCGGCGGGGCTGGGCGCGGGCGCGGGGCCGCTGCGTGCGCGGGGAGCGCGGGGCTGCGCTCGGGGGCGCTCCTGGGCGCTCGCCGCCGCTGTCGCCGCGCCTTTGAGTCAGCAAAGTCCGCCGCCCGCCCGGCCGCCCGCACGCCGGCCCTGCCCTGCTCCGCCCGGAGCAGCCGCCGTAAGTGACCAGAGCCCTGCCGGGGAGGCCGCCCCTGCGCCGCCGGGGTGGGGATCGCGGCCGGGGTGCTGGGGAGCCGGTTCCCCCCTCTTTCCGGAGGTGCGGGCCCTGCCTCTGTGCCCAGGTGTCCGCCTTCCCGCGGGCTCGAGAGGTCTGGGTCCTCAGGGATTGCCTCCTTTCCAGCCGAGGTGTGCAGGGAGGAGGAAGGGGCACGCTTGTTTGCTTGGGGAGGGGCAGGATGGGGGGATGGGCCGTGGCGACCCGGGGGGGGCGGTTCCAGGCCAAAAAGACACCCCCGGGGAGAGGGTGGAGCAGAGATGGATTTCTGGAAACCAGAAGAAGTGGCACCTTACACCCAGCCGGGTGTTTCTTTTTGTTTTTTGTTTTAAATGTATAAAAGGGTATCTTTGAGTTTAGAAATTGGGAGGGGTAGGCAGGGATTTTTTTCGTGGGATTGAAGGAAAAGGCCCGAGGGAAAATCCACATTAACTAGTTATCAGGTTTGATCATAAGGAAAGCAACAGCCTGTTTTTCTGTTCTGGCTGCATCATACTCTTCTAAAATTACACGGATTATTTAGGGGGATGGGCGGTCATGAGGGCAACATGTCCTGCTTGGCAGGAAGGGCTTCTATTTCTGCAAGACGTCGTTACATGTAACCATGATGGAATTAGAAATTTAGAGCAGGAGGGAGGCTTGCACATGATCTCCATCAAAGCTTTCGTTTAACAGACAGGGAGGCTAAGCCGGAGGTGGGGAGTGTGGTGACCAGCCTGGTTCAGCCAGATGGGAGCAGAAACAGGCCTAGAGCCTAGTTGGCTTCTGACTTCCAATGTAGAATCATGCCCACCATTGGGATCGTGGGACCTGGGCTTGGGTGGCATAAACTCCCCCTCCTCTCCTGGAGTAGACTGGGCAGGAGGGGCTGAGGCATTCTTCAGTGAGAATGGGGGACTGTTTGGACTCCTGGCCAGCCTCTGCAAGAGAGTGGATGTAGGGACTCCTGCCTTGCTGCATCACTCCCAGTGATGCTTATTCCAAAGGCAGGTACATAGCTGGACATTTTGTATCTTTTTTTTTTTTTTTTGAGTCAGAGTCTCACTCTGTCACCCAGGCTGGAGTGAGTGCGGTGGCTCACTTCAGCCTCCACCTGCTGGGCTCAGGCGATCCTTCCGCCTCAGGCTTCCAAGTAGTTGGAGCTACAGGTATGCACTACCACGCCTGGCTAATTTTTTGATTGATTGTAGAAATAAGGTCTCAAACCTGTGGGTTTAGGCAATCCTCTTGTCTCTGCCTCCCAAAGTGCTGGGATTACAGGCATGAGCCACTGTGCCCAGCTTTGTATTTAATAAAGGAATGGTAGACTTGAGATTGTGACTAGTAGGACTGTTTTTAATAAAAAACACTACAATAAAATTCAGTGGTGGTTCATGCCTGCAGTTACAGCACTTTGGGAGGTTAAGGCTGGAGGATTGCTTAAGCCCAGGAGTTTGAGAGCAGCCTGAGCAACATAGCAAGATCTCATCTCAATTATAAACATAAAAAAATTTAGAGTAACTGTGTGAAGATATGAAATAACTTGATTAGCACTGATTCAACTGGTCATCCTCTTTCTTCCGTCGGTCCATTTTTTTGAGGTTACTGTTTCTTTCTTTCTTTCTTTCTTTTGAGTTGGAGTCTCACTCTTGTCTCCCAGGCTGGAGTGCAGTGGCATGCTCATGGCCACCACAGCCTCCAGCTCAGGCGATCCTTCCGCCTCAGTCTTCCAAGTAGCTGGAACTACAGACGCATACCACCATTCCTGGTTAGTATTTGTGATTTGTTGTAGAGATGAGGTCTCACCAAGTTGCCCAGGCTGGTCTCAAACTCCTGGGCTCAGGCAATCCTCTTGCCTCAGCCTCCCAAAGTGCTGGGATTACAGGCTAAGCCACTGCAGCCGGCCTACTTATTTCACTGGTGAGGACATAGGACTTACTCAGGCTGACACTGCCTCACCATGGGTCTCTTGACAGGTATGCTGCTTTTCTCCCTACTCTCTGGGCTGGGGGACGCACTTCCTCTTATTTTACTAATGGGAAGGCTCCTGAGTTTGGTATCCTGAAAATAGAAATAAACACCTTCATTCTTTTTAAAATAAAAGTGTATTAGAGAGTAGCATCCGTGTTCTTCTACAGCGCTTGGAAGCACTTGGTATCTTTTCTCAGCCCTAGGATCACTGCTTTCATGTTAAGGATTCACGTTGCTAGCTAGGCTGCTGGGGGAAATAACCTTTTTCCTCTTTTGGTGTCAGCTGTAGTTTCACAGTGGCTTGTGAAAGTCAGAGAACTAACTCGGAACAGGGCCCAGCTTACATGGGCTTTCATTTCCAAGAGTGGCAAAGAAAGGTTTGTGGCCAAGGTCATGGTTGACTTTGTGGAGAGTCCCCCCAGTTTTGCACTGTTATCGCCAAACATCTTTCTTACTCTTAGTAATCTGGTAAATATGAGTTAGTACTGCTGTTCTCTAAGCCTTGTTCAAGCGAGAGTTTTGTAGGGTAGTGGCCACAGCTTCTGACTTCCATCTGTGTTGAATTTTTTTTTTTTTTTTTTTTTTTTTTGAGTAGGAGTCTCACCTGCTGGGCTCAGGTGATCCTTCTGCTTCAGCCTTCCAAGTAGCTGGAACCATAGGCGCGTGCTGTCATACCTGGCTAATTTTCTTTTTTTTGGTTGGAAAATATAGTTTGTTTAAAAAGTAAATTAGAGAAAGAGGAGATTCACCTCCCCAGGGCAAGGGGGAGGGGGCCAAAGGCAGGAAGCGTGGCGACAGCCATATATCAAAGAGAATATGACCACAACAGAGTCTAGTAAGGCAATGGCCTAATTTTTTTTTTTGTAGAGATGAGATCTCGCCAAGTTGCCCAGGCTGATCTTTAATCCTTGGGCTCAGGCAATCCTCTCGTCTCCGCTTCCCAAGTGCTGGGATTACAGGTGTGAGCCCGGCTCACTCTTATTTTCAAAAACTTTTGGTAGGCCTTGGTGACCTTGATCCTGCAGATACAGAGATTGTATTTATGGGGTCTGTGAATCCCCTACAAATAAACTATTTCTTTCTTTCTTTTTTTTTTTTTTGAGTTGGAGTCTCACTCTGTCACCCAGACTGGAGTGTAGTGGCCGCTCCCGGCCACCGCAGCCTTGACCTGCTGGGCTCTGGCGATCCTTCCGCCTCAGCCTTCCAAGTAGCTGGAACTACAGGCGTGCACAACCACGCCCGGCTAATTTTTGATTTATTGTAGAAATGAGGTCTCACCAAGTTGCCCAGGTGGGTCTCGAACCCACGGGCTCAGGCAATCCACTCACCTCGGCCCCCAAAGCACGGGATTACACGGAGCCCGGCTAAACTATTTCTTTCTTTCTTTCTTTTTTTTTTTTGAGTTGGAGTTTCACTCTGTCGCCCAGACTGGAGTGCAGTGGCCGCTCCCGGTCACCGCAGCCTCGACCTGCTGGGCTCTGGCGATTCTTCCGCCTCAGCCTTCCAAGTAGCCAGAATTACAGGCACACGCTACCACGCCCAGGTGACTTTTTGTAGAGATGAGGTCTTGCTGCCCAGGCGGGTCTCGAACCCGCGGGCTCAGGCAATCCACTTACCTCAACCTCCCAAAGGCGCGGGATTACAGGCTGAACCACCGAGCCCAACTAAACTATTTCATATTCATGTGCAAAAGTGTATTATCCTGGAGCCCGGCTAAACTATTTCATATTCATGTGCAAAAGTGCATTATCCTGGGGGAGAGAATCCATAACTTTCTTCAGATTCTTACAGGGTCACCCATGGTGGAAAGGTTAGTCATGACTATTGTGTTCCAGTAATCTCATTTTACAAATGAGGCCACCTAGGCCGATGGAGAGGCAAAATAATTTAATCTGAACCACAGAGCTCATGAGATGTAGAAAGGGGACTCAAACTCAGGTTTCCCGACAATCGGTCTCATAGTCTTCACATTACACTCCGATATGGAGTAAATGGTTCCAGGTGAATGAATTATAAAATGTCAGAGACCCACAGCTCTCCCTCAGGCTGCCACAGTGCCACGCGGGAGAGACCAGCAAAGCTTCCTGGAAGTGCCTGTCAAAATACAGTGTCCAGGCTGGGGGCGGTGGCTCACACCTGTAATCCCAGCACTTTGGGAAGCAAAGGCGAGAGGATTACCTAAACTCAGGGATTGGAGACCAGCCTGAGTAACATGGCAAGACCTTGTCTCTACAATAAATTTTTTAAAAAATCAGCCAGGAATGGTGGTGCACACCTGTGGTTCCAACTACTTGGAAGCCTGAGGCAGAAGAATCACCTGAGCCCAGCAGGTCGAGGCTGCGGTGGCCATGAGCATGTCACTGCACTCCAGCCTGGGTGACAGAGTGAGACTCCAACTAAAAAAAATAAAATAAAGAAACATTATACTTCACTTCCAGCAGATCTTTTGAACATGTCCCTTGGCTACAATGTCTCGTCTTCACAGCCCAAGCACCCCAAACCTGTCCTTTCTTCCCAGCAGCCTAGCAGGTGGGGTTGGCTCCCAGGTCATCCTGCCTCTATCTTTCCCCACATCTTTCTCCCTCTGCGAGAAACAAGTTTTTCAGGGCTTTCCATACCTGCCCCTTTCTTTGTCTGTCTTTTTTTTTTTAGTTGGAGTCTCTGTCGCCCAGACTGGAGTGCAGTGACCGCTCCCGGCCACCGCAGCCTCGACTTGCTGGGTTCCGACAATCCTTCCGCCTCAGCCTTCCAAGTAGCTGGAACTACAGGCGCACGCTACCATGCCTGGCTAATTTTTGATTTATTGTAGAGATGAGGTCTCACCAAGTTGCCCAGGTGGGTGTCGAACCCATGGGCTCAGGCAATCAACTCACCTCGGCCTCTCAAGGTGCGGGATTACAGGCTGAGCCATCGAACCCGGCTGTCTGTCTTTTTAAAAAAGTAATATTTTTATTTTTTATTTATTTGAGTTGGAGTCTCACTCCATCACCCAGACTGGAGTGCAGTGGCATGCTCACGACAACCCCAGTGTCCACCTGCTGGGCTCCAGCGATCCTTCCGCCTCACCCTTCCAAGTAGCTGGAACTACAGGTGTGCGCTACCACGCCCGGCTAATTTTTTTTTTTTTAATTTATTGTAGAGGCAAAATCTCACCAAGTTGTCCGGGCCAGACTTGAGCCCACGGGCTCAGGCGATTAATCCTCTTGCCTCGGCCTCCCAAAGTGCTGAGATTACAGACTGAGTCACCAAGCCCGACCTTAAGTAATATTTTTAGAAATGCATGTAAAATACCAAGAAATAATATGTCTATGTTCCTGCCACCTCTCTGTCATCTCTTCTTTCTTTCTTTTTTTTTTTTTTTTGAGTTGGAGTCTTACTCTGTTGCCCAGACTGGAGTGCAGTGGTCGCTCCTGGCCACCGCAGCCTCTACCTGCTGGGTTCCAGTGATCCTTCCGCCTCAGCCTTCCAAGTAGCCGGAACTACAGGCGTGCGCTACCACGCCCGGCTAATTTTTTGTTTTATTGTAGAGATGAGGTCTCCCCAAGTTGCCCAGGCGGGTCTCAAACGCGGGCTCAGGCAATCCACTTACTTCAGCCTCCCAAAGGCGCGGGATTACAGGCTGAGCCACCGAGCCCAGAAGGCTCATTTCTTATTTCATAAAAATGGCTCAATGTTTGTTAGGTTGATGACCTGAGCCGATGCCATGGGTATGCAAAGAATTGCCTAGAAATTAGATTAGAAAAGAAAATTGAGACAGAATAGAAAAGAGTGTATTCACTTCCCTAGGGAGAGAAAGGAAACATGACAGAAAATGCTTGAAGTCGCAGACTTTTTAAGACTTTTAAAATTTTATTCTGAAGATGTGGGGTACAAACCAGTATTATGTACAAGAGTAAACTACTTACAGGTGAAGTTTGGGCCTCCAATTGGTCCTTACTTCCTCTGGTTTAGGACCAGGTACCCTTTGTGTTGTTATGTGCCCTCCCTTCCCTCCCTCCCCTGGCAGTGCCCAGTGACTGCTGATCCTTTCCTTGTGCTAATGTGATTAATGTCCCACTTATGAGTGAGAACATGAGGTATTAAGTTCTTTGTTTCTGTGTTGGATCACTAAGTATGATTGTCTCCAACTCCGTCCAATTTGCTGCAAAGTCCATGATTTTATTCTTTATGACTGTGTGATACTCCATCATGTATAGGTACCATTTATTCTTTATTCAGTCCACTTTCGATAGGCAGTAGGGTTGGTTCCATGTTTTTGCTATTGTGAATAGTGTGGCAATAAACATACATGTGCAGGTGTCTTTTTTGTAGAACGACTTCTGTTCCTCCCAATATATTCCCAGAAGGGGAATTGCTGGATCATATGGAAGGTCAATTTCTAGTTCCTTTAGAAATCACCACACTATTTTCCATAGAGGTTGGACTAGTTTGCACTTCCACCAGCAGTGTAAAAGTGTCCCCTTTTCTCACTTGTGTCAGCATCTGTTGCTTTTTGATGTATTAATGTATTTTGATGTATTAATGATGTATTAATGATTAATTCTTTACTAGAATTAGGTGGTATCTCACTGTGGTTTTGATTTGCATTTCTCTGATAATTAGTGAGGCTGAGCATTTTTCATGTATCTGTTGACTGCCTGTGTATCTTCTATTGAGAAGTGTCTGTTCATGTTTTCTGCCCTTTATTTTTTTGAGTTGAAATCTCACTCTTGTCGCCTAGGTGCAGTGCAGTGGCACTCACCTGGCCACCGCAGCCTCGACCTGCTGGGTTTAGGCGATCCTTCTGCCTCAGCCTTCCAAGTAGCTACAATTACAAATGCACGCCACCACGCCTGGCTAGTTTTTGTGATTTATTGTAGAGATGAGGCCTCACCAAGTTGCCCAGGCTGGTCTCGAATCCCCAGGCTCAGGCAATCCTCTCACCTCAGCCTCCCAAAGTGCTGGGATTATAGGCTGAGCCACCATGCCCGGCCTCTGCTCATTTAAAATTTTATTTTATTATTATTTTTTGAGTTGGAGTCTCTCTCTTCACCCAGGCTAGAGTGCAGTGGCATGCTGGCGGCCACCGCAGCCTCGACCTGCTGGGCTCAGGTGATTCTTCCGCCTCAGCCTTCCAAGTAGCTGGAACTACAGGCACGCGCCACCACGCCCGACTAATTTTTTGATTTATCGTAGAGATGAGGTTTGGCCAAAATGCCCAGGCTGCTCTTGAAACCATGAGCTCAATCATTTCTCTCACCTTGGCCTTACAAAGTGCTGGGATTATAGGTGTGAGCCACTGTGCCCAGCCTTCTGTCCATTTTTTAATAGGCTGTTTTTTTCCCTTTTAGCTTGTTTGAGTTCCTTGTAGATTCTGGATGTTAGGCCTTTGTCAGATTTACAATCAGCAAATATTTTTTTCTGTTTTGCAGGTTTTCTCCCCACTCTCTTGATGGTTTCTTTTGCTGTGCAAAAGCTTTTCAGTTTGATGAGGGCCCACATGTCTCTCTCATTTTTTTGTGGTATTTGCTTTTGGGAATTTGATTAAGAATTGGAGCAGGGTGTGGTGACTGGAGCTGGGCGCAGTGGCTCAATCCAGTAATCCCAGCACTTTGGGAGGTGAGAGGATTACTTGAGCTCAGGGGCTTGAGACTAGCCTGAGCAACATGGCGAGACCTCGTCTCTACAATAAATCAAAAAATCAGGCCGGGCTCGATGGCTCAACCTATAATCCCAGCACTTTAGGAGGCCGAGGCTAGAGGATTGCCTGAGCCTACGGATTCGAGACCCCTTCCCGGGCAACTTGGTGAGACCTTGTCTCTACAATAAATAAAAAAAAAAATTAGCCGGGCATGGTAGTGTGCTCCTGTAATTCCAGCTACTTGGAAGGCTGAGGTTGAAGGATTGCCAGAGCCCAGCAGGTCGAGGCTGTGGTGGCCATGAGCAGTGTTCCACTGCCCTCCAGCCTGGGTGACAGAGTGAGACTCCAACTGAAAAGAAAAAAAATCAACCGAGCATGGTGGTGAATGCCTGTGGTTCCAGCTACCTGGAAGGCTGAGGTAGAAGGATTGCCTGAGCCCAGCAGGTCGAGGCTGCGGTGGCTGTGAGCAGTATTCCACTGCATTCTAGCCTGGGCAGCAGAGTGATACTCCAACTCAAAGAGTAAAAAACAAACAAACAAAACAAACCAAAATAATTTGTTGCCTACTCCCATGTGCATATGGGTGTTTTCTACCTGTTCTTCTAGCATTCTTACAGTTTGAGGTTTTACATTTAGGTCTTTGATCCATTTAGAGTTGATTGTTGTGTGTGGTGATAGGTAGGGTTCTGTTTCATTCTTCTGCATATGGCCAGCCAGTTTTCCCAGCACCATTTGCTAAATAAGGTCTCTTCTCCCCTGTGGTTGTTTTTTTTTGTTTTTTTTTTTGAGTTGGAGTCTCACTCTGTCACCCAGACTGGAGTGCAGCGGCCTCGACCTGCTGGGCTCTGGTGATCCTTCCGCTTCAGCCTTCCAAGCAGCTGGAATTATAGGTGCGCGCTACCACGCCCGGCTAATTTTTTGATTTATTGTAGAGATGAGGTCTCGCCAAATTGCCCAGGCCGGTCTCAAACCCCTGGGCTCAGGCAATCCACTCACCTTGGCCTCCCAAAATGCTCAGATTACAGGCTGAGCCACCAAGCCCGGCCCCCTGTGGTTGTTTTAAGGCTTTCAATTATCAGGGCAGATAAGCATTCTTGGATGAGATAACACAGGCACTGTCGCCATGGTGATGGGTTGGTGGTCTGTTTCTTGCATCTCTGGTAGCAGTTGAATGGGTGGGTTAGTCAGGAATACATTGACAAAGGTGGGCTGGTAGCTGGATGGTTGGGTCATTCATAGGCACATAGACAAAGGGTGGGCCATTAACTGGAAGGCAAGTCCTTGAAACAAATATGTTAATCTTGATGTTAATCTTGACTGATTATTGTCTCGTGTGAGCTCAAGGATGCTGCAAAGGTGTTAGGTCAGAATCCCAGTGGGGCCTCCAAGATGCTAGATCAGACCAGAGAATGTGACCAGAGAAACTCCATTTTGGGCTCTGTCCTTTCACTGTTGTTTTACATGCCTTAATACATTTTATGGAGATTATGCATGCTATAAATGTACATGTAACATTAAAAAATAAGGAAATAGGTGCCATAAAGTTACAAAACAGAAAGCATATAGTTGCAATGTATATAACAGACACGAACTCTTAGAAATCAGTAGAAAAAAATAATTCAGTAAGAATTGGGCAAATGTGATGCTTCGGAAAACTCCCTAAACTGGGTTTTTCCTCTGCTCTTACACCACCACAGTCATCAATGCAGAGGAAGACTTATGTGACCAATTGTAGGGTTTTTTACCCGCACACCAAGCAGTGGACACTACCTGGGTATTTTCCCATTCAATTCTGATACTACCTACCTGGAGATAATAGTGTCAGATGGCACAGATTGAGGACTCAGAGCTCGGTCCCTGAGGCTACCCAACTTCTACCCCAGGCACCAGTGGCAAGTCCAGGCATCCAGAACTTCTGACAGACTGGCTTTAAATTGGGGTTCCCACAACCTCCTCTTTGGGTTTGACTAATTTGCTGAGTGACTTATAGAACTCAGGGAAACACTTACATTTGCTGGTTTATTATAAAGGATACTGCAAAGGTGATAGGGCAAAATCCCAGCGGGGCCTCTAAGAGGTTAGGTTAGACCCCAGGTGGGGGGACGGTGTCTGTGATCGGGTGCTGTGCAAAAGATGCAAACAATTGCACAGAAGTTAGATTGGAAAACATAGTTTATTTAGGAAAGTAAATTAGAGAGAGAATGAGAGAGAGAGAGAGAGAGAGAGAGAGAGGGGAGAGAGGGAGAGAGAGGAGATTCACCTCCCCAAGGTAGGGGAGGAGGCCAAAGCTTTGGAAAACATGGTGGCCATAACTCAAAGAACCACATGGCCTGGCCAGTGCTTTACAAAAACAGTGGCAAATGGCTGCTTGAGGTTGAATGCTTTTAAACCTTCCCTTTAGCTGGGTGCTGTGGCTCAACACCTGTAATCCCAGTACTTTGGGAGGCCAAGGCAAGAAGATTGCCTGAACCTATAAGTTCCACACCAGCCTGGGCAACTTGGTGAGACCTCATCTCTACAATAAATCAAAAAATTAGCCCGGCGTGGTGGTGCATGCCTGTAGTTCCAGCTACTTGGAAGGCTGAGGCAGAAGGATCACCCGAGTCCCGCAGGCCGAGGCTGTGGTGGCCATGAGCATGCCACTGCACTCCAGCCTGAGTGACAGAGTGAGACTCCAACTCAAAAAAAAAAAATGAGCATGTAGTGTTGAAAAAAACCCCAAAATAATACTTAATGCCTAAGAAAAAATAACAAAATGATTTAAAGTGTTAATAGGGCTCTAGGCTGAGTGTGGTGGCTCATGCCTATAATTTCAGCTTGAGGTGAGTGGATTGCCTGAGCCTGCAGGTTTGAGACCAGCCGGGGCAACTTGGCGAGCCTCATCTCTACAATAAATCAAAAATTAACTGGTCATGGTAGCGTGCGCTTGTAGTTCCGGCTACTTGAAAGGCTGAGGTGGAAGGATCGCCTGAGCCTACCAGGTCGACGCTGGGGTGGCCGTGAGTGTGCCACTGCATTCCAGCCTAGGTGAGACTCTCTCACTTAAGAAAAAAAAGAAAGAAAGAAAAATAGGGTCCTGCTGCTTAGAGCCTCTGAGCTGAGCTGCCTGGGTGAGGGAAGGTCTTGAGTGGAGAACCCCACCCTTGGGATTTCCAGTTGCCTTTTCTGTTACTCAAAGTTTTACGCCAGTGTACGCCCCTGAAGGCAGCAGCTGTATGCAACAAGCATATTGCTCCATTCAGAAGATGATTTACCCTGGATCATGTGGTCTTGAAGCACTGAAAGAAAAAAAAGTCTTTGCTTGTCTTAGTTCAGTTTTGCTTCCTGGGTGTAGCTGAAAATGAGTTTTGTTTCTCCATCATTGGTGTTCATTAGTGTTTTCTCAGCATGACCCCCACCTCCCAGTGCCCACTTCCTCCCACAAGGACTAGCTAACCTGGGCATTTTGGTATTAACAAGTCCAGATCTTATGTTATTTACTTGTGTAGTTAAAAATGTGTATATTCTTTTGCACTCAAGAAATCTGACTGAGCCGGGTGTGTGGTGACTCACACCTATAATCCCAGCACTTTGAGAGACGGAGGCAAGAGGTTTGCCTCAGTCCAGGGGTTCGAGACCAGCCTGGGCAACTTGGTGAGACCTGGTCTCTACAATAAATAAAAAAAATTAGCTAAGCATGGTGGCACGTGCCTGCGGTCCCAGGTACTTGGAAGGCTGAGGTGAAAGTATCACCTGAGCCCAGCAGGTTGAGGCTGCAGTGGCCTTGAGTGTGCCACTGCATTCCAGCCTGGGCGGCAGAATGAGACTCTGAGTCAAAAAAAGAAAAGAAAAGAAAAGAAATCTGGCTTGTTAACTGTGGAAGTATTTTTTTTTTTGAATTGGGATCTCAGGCTGGAGTGCAGTGGCACGATCACAGCACACTGCAGCCTCGGCCTCCTGGGCTCAGGTGATCCTTCCCCCTCAGTCTTCTAAGTAGCTGGAACTACAGGCATGTGCCACCATGCCCGGCTAACTTTTTGACTTATTGTAGAGATGGAGTCTCGCCAAGTTGCCCAGGCTGGTCTGGAACTTGAGGGCACAGGCAGTCCTCTCACCTCGGCCTCCCAAAGTGCTGGCATTATTGGCATGAACCACGGCACCTGGCCGAGGGAACGATTTTAAAGCCATACTAGGTACATTATTAAATATAGGACTCTGAGGTTTCCACTTCTGATCCTCAAATGGATTCCATGTAGGTTATTTTTAAAAGGCTGTAATTTGGAGACTGAGTTATAAATTTTTTTTCAGACACCATGGTTAAGCAGGGCTCCTGGTTTATTTAGAAAAACCATGAGGTGGATGTAAAACTTCAGAGCATTCTAACTTTAAGATCCATGTGCAGGGTTATTTTCATGTCATTTTCTCCATCTTCCTTTCTTACTTTTCCATCTTCGGTGTGCATTTTCCTTCTTTGTGCCTTTTTTTTTGACTTGTTGTCTCACTGTGTCACCCAGGCTAGAGTGCAGTGGCACACTGTTCATAGCCACTGCAGCCTTGACCTGCTGGGCTCAGGCGACCTTTCCACCTCAGCCTTCCAAGTAGCTGGAATTACAGGTGTGCACCACCATGCCCGGCTAATTTTCTGACTTATTGTAGAGATGAGGTCTCCCTAAGTTGTCGAGGCTAGTCTCGAACCCTTGGGCTCAGGGAGTCCTCTCATCTTGGCCTCCCAAAGTGCTGAGATCATAGGCATGAGCCACCGTGCCCGGCCTTCCTTATGCTTTTATGGCGTTTCCTTGATTCTGTAGCATTCGGCCAAAGTTCCTTGGGTATCAGAAAAAACGTGGAAAGATGCAACTCACATCGTGTGGGTGCAGAACCTTGTATGGCTGTTATCATTGTGGGGCAGTAGCCCTGACAGGGCAGTGGAAACCACCTCCTCTGCAGCCTGGGACACCCCACTGGACACTATTTTCCATTCCAATGGCCTCCCTTTTCTGCCACCAACTTCTCTTTTGCATGGCTGCGCAGTTTCTCTCTTGAGCACTGCGCAACTCCACCAAACTGTGTGTCTACCACGCACAGCCCAGGCCCCTCGTGTGAGCTCTTAGGCATCTTGGGTGTCCTGTGCTCTCATTCTGTATTTCCTTCCTTCCTTCCTTTCTTTTTTGAGTCAGAGTCTCACTCTGTTGCCCTGTTTGGGGTGTAATGGCACGCTCACAACCAACTGCAGCCTTGACCTGCTGGGCTCAGGCGATCCTTCCACTTCATCCTTTCAAGTGGCTGGAACTATAGGCATGTGCCACCACTCCTGACTAATTTTTTGATTTATTGTAGAGGTGAGGTCTCACCAAGTTGCCCAGGCTGGTCTTGAACCTGAGGCAATCAGGCAATCCTCTCACCTCGGCCTCTCAAAGTGCTGGGATTATAAATGTGAGGCACCTTGCTGGCCCATCCTGTGTTTTCTACAAGGCACACCTGTGATTTCTGCTCCTCCCTGCTCCCCGCTTCCTGTGAGCACTTTTACTGCACACCTGAAAGGGCTGGGCTTGGAGCCTGGACCCCACTTGTGCCATCTCGAGGTAAAACCTCTTTCTGATAGTTTCAGAAACATGAGAGAGGGGGAGAGAGAGGAGAGAGAGAGAGGAGAGAGAGAGAGAGAGAGAGCGCGGGGGAGAGAGAGGGAGAGGAGAGAGAGAGGGAGAGAGAGAGAGAGAAAGGGGAGAGAGAGTGCCCTAAAGGAAGGGAGTTCAGAGGCAGTAATTTGATAGAGAGAGAGAGAGAGAGAGAGAGAGAGAGAGAGAGAGAAAAGAGAGAAGGAGAGAGAAGGAGAGAGAGGGAGAGAGAGAGTGCCCTAAAGGAAGGGAGTTCAGAGGCAGCAATTTGATTTGGATTCTCCTCAGCTAAAATCTGCTACTTGGTTGGGAGGGGGAGCACAGGTCATCAACAAGGATACCTGCATAATGAACATTTGTGTACCTAACCCTGAATTATACCCCATATCTATATTTTATTTTTGAGTTGGAGTCTCACTCTATTGCCCAGGCTGGAGGGCAGTGGCATGCTCATGGCCACTGCAGCCTCAATCTACTGGGCTCAGGTGATCCTTCCGCCTCAGCCTTCCAAGTAGCTGGAACTTCAGGGATATGCCACCACACCCGGCTAATTTTTTTGATTTATTGTAGAGATGAGGTCTCACCAAGTTGCCCAGGGTGGTCTGGAACCAGCGGGCTCAGGCAATCCTCTCACCTTGGCCTCCCAAAGTGCTGGGATTATAGGCGTAAGCCACAGCACCTGGCGACCCCACATCTTTAAAATAAAAAAATTGAAAAAAAAATCTGCTACTGGGCATTAGAAAGCATCAGCTCCAGCTCTGTCATGACAGATCACCTGCAGACTTTAAAAGATTTTATCACTCTTCTTTCCACACTTAGAGAATTCTTGCTAATTCATCCCTTTGCTCGTTATAAGGAAGAGAGACCCCCTCAAGTAAGCATTTGGAGATGAAGGGCTTATATTGTAAGGATACGGCAGGCAACTCAGAGGCAATGGCTTGGAGCTAGAGAGTTAAATTCAAGTTGCCCTTTCCCTCATCGCCCAAGGGCTGCCAGGTCTCCACTCCTCTTCTCTTTGTCTCTCACTGGGGCTTCCTCTCTGCCTGTTGTGGCTCACCCTAACTGCACAGGGTTTTCCATTCAGGTACTCAGTCTTCCTTTGATAGGGTCTCTTGGGACTCCCCTCACCCCTACCTTAAACGTTTTCTTTTTGTCTTCATGACGCCACTCGCCTCAGCTTTCCTCTGCTTCTCTGACCACTTCTGCCATCCCTGTCCCTCAGATCGGCTTCTCCTTAGGGCCTGTCCTGGGTCCTCTGCTCTTTCTCTACACTCTCTCCCCGGATCTGTAGTTTGGGGACATTTTAATGCATAGGAATTTTCTGGGAAACCTGTTAAGGCAGATTTCTGGGCCTCAGTATTCTAGTTAAGTAGGTCCGGGCTGAGACCTGGGAAGCTCTATCTGATTTCTCTGGTCACCCAGAGGCTGTGACCAACACTGGACAAACTGGTTTTATTCCATGACTTTAAGTATTGTTGATAAACCATTCTCTGATGTAGATGTCTAACTGTCTTTTGAGAACTCACTGGAAGAACTTGGGTACTCTTGAGCCCTGTGAATACTAAGGGGGATGGATGCCCCTGAATACTTTACTTTTCAGGACGTTCCTGTTGTATTTAGTTGTTAAAATAGTACAGTCAGACTAAGTTTACTTACTTTTGGGGACGAAAGACATATTCTCTCTCTCTCTGTCCCTTTTTTTTTCTTATGAGTCGGAGTCTTACTCAGTCACACAGCCTGGAGTGCAGTTGCACAATCACAGCCACGGCAACCTTGACCTGCTGGGTTCAAGTGATCCTTCTACTCGGCCTTCCAGGTAGCTGGAACCACAGGCATGCCCCACCATGCCCTGCTGATTTTTTGATTCACTGTGGAAACGAGGACTCCCCATGTTGCTCAGGCTGGTCTTAAGCCCCTGAGCTCAGGCAGTCCTCTTGCCTCTGCCTCCCAAAGTGCTGGGATTACAGGCGTGAGCCACCGCGCCTGGCAAGGTACATTCTCTTAACCAAAGTGTCCTCCCCAGAGAACTAATTAACTAGCCTTAGTAAGAACCCACAGGTCCCATGGCTCAGGGAAATCTAAAGCACTGCCGGGTTTTCTGCCAATCCCCTAGGGTGCGGGTGGGGGAGGGCTTGCTCCTGGGGAGGACTCTTTGTGGTTTACCTAGACTGCAGCCCTGACAAACTCAGCCCCTCCCCTCACAGAGGGTGAAATCCACCCCCATGGCCTGTGTTGTCTGTTCAGGAGCCTTTCCGGGTGAGTGGAGAAGTCACCCTGAGGGACTCCTGTCCTCGTACCGCCTGCTGGGTCCCTCTCTCTCCCTCTCATCCCTGCCTTCCCTTCTCCCCTGGCTTTTCCTTGAGCACCTTTTTCCTCTGTGACTGTGGCTACTTCCCAGTTTCTCTCTTGAACCAAGTACCGGGCAGGACAAAGGGCTTTTTTTTTTTTTTTTGAGGTGGAGTCTTACTCTGTCGCCCAGACTGGAGTGCAGTGGCCGCTCCCGGCCACCGCAGCCTCGCCTGCTGGGCTCTGGCAATCCTTCCGCCTCAGCCTTCCGAATAGCCGGAATTACAGGCATGCCCTACCACGCTCGGCTGATTTTTTGATTTATTGTAGAGATGAGGTCTCGCTGCCCAGTCGTCTTGAACCCACGGGCTCAGGCAATCCACTCACCTCAGCCTCCCAAAGTGCTGGGATTACAGGCTGAGCCACCGAGCCCGGCCTGGAATTTTTTTTTCTTTGAGACAAATACTTGCTCTGTTGTCCAGGCTGGGGTGCATTTGTGCAATCATAGCTCACTGCTGTCTCCAACTCCAGGGTTCAAGCAATTCTCTTACCTCAGCCTCTTGAACAGCTGGGACTACAGGTGGGTGCCATCACTACTGGCTAATTTTTAATTATTTTTAGAGACGTGGCTTACCATGGTTTCCAGGCTAGTCTTGAACTCCTGGGTTTAAGAGATTCTTCCACCTTGGCCTCCCAAAGTGCCAGGATTATAGGTATGAGTTAGTGCACAAGACTCTCACCCACTTTTTAATTTTTAAGACAGAGTCTCACTCTGTCACCCAGGCTGGAGTACAGTGGCATGATCACAGCTCACCATAGCCTCACATTCCTGAACTTAAGGGATCCTCCTGCCTTAGCCTCCTGAGTAGCTGCCTCAGCCACTTTTTTTTTTTTTTTTTGAGTTGGAGTCTCACTCTGTCACCCAGACTGGAGTGCAGTGGCCGCTCCCAGCCACTGCAGCCTCAACCTGCTGGGCTCCGGCGATCCTTCCACCTCAGCCTTCCAAGTAGCTGGAACTACAGGTGCGCACTACCACGCCTGGCTAATTTTTGATTTATTGTAGAGATGAGGTCTCGCCAAGTTGCCGAGGCGGGTCTCAAACCCACAGGCTCAGGCAATCCACTCACCTCGGCCTCCCAAAGCGCTGGGATTACAGGCTGAGCCACTGAGCCCGGCCCTCATCCACTTTAAAAAGAACTTTGCATGTGATTTATCTTATGCTTTTTGGATCAAGGCCAGTCATTGGGCATCCATGAATAAGTGATCTGACTGTAGCAGGGAATGGCCACAGTGTGTGCTTTTACATGTGTGGGCAAGGCTTTAGAGTCTATAGATTTAAAATATTCTGTTTTCTGCTGGGCTCGGTGGCTCAGCCTGTAATCCCGCACCGTGGGAAGCTGAGGTGAGTGAATTGCCTGAGCCTGTGGGTTCGAGACCCGCCTGGGCAACTTGGCGAGACCTCATCTCTACAATAAATCAAAAAATCAGCCAGGTGTGGTAGTGTGCACCTGTAGTTCTGGCTACTTGGAAGGCTGAGGTGGAAGGATCACCAGAACCCAGCAGGTTGAGGCTGCGGTGGCCAGGAGCGGCCACTGCACTCCAGTCTGGGTGACAGAGTGAGACTCCAACTCAAAAAAAGAAAAAAAAAATTCTGTTCTCTAAATGTTATTATTCTAGCCGGGTGCAGTGACTCACACCTGTAATCCCAGCACTTTGGGAGGTGGAGGCAAGAGGATTATCTGAGCCCAGGGATTCGAGACTAGCTTGGGCAACATGGTGAAAACTAGTCTCTACAATAAATCAAAAAATTAGCCCTGGTAGTCGTGACACGCACCTGTAGTTCCAGTTACTAGGAAGACTGAGGCAGAAGAATCGCCTGAACCTAGCAGGTCGAGGCTGTAGTGACTGTGAGTGTGCCACACTGCACTACAGTCTGGGTGACACAGTGAGACTCCAAATTAAAAATGTATTGCTGGGTGTGGTGACTCACGCCTTTAATACCAGCACTTTGGGAGACCGAGGTGAGAGGACTGCCTGAGCCTGCAGTTTCGAGACCAGCCTGAGCAACTTGGCGAGACCTCATCTCTACAATTAAAAAAAAAAATTAGCTAGGCATGGTGTCGCGTGCCTCTAGTTCCAGCTACTTGGAAGGCTGAGACAGAAGGATTGCCTGAGCCCAGCAGGTTGAGGCTGCAGTGCCCGAGAGCGTGCCACTGCCCTCCAGCCTGGGTGACAGAGTGAGACTCCAACTCAAAAAAGAAAAAATAAAGCTGGGCTCGGTGGCTCAGCCTGTAATCCCACTCTTTGGGAGGCTGAGGTGAGTGGATTGCCTGAGCCCGCTGGTTCGAGACCCACCTGGCCAACTTGGTGAGACCTCATCTCTACAATAAATCAAAAAATTAGCCGGGCGTGGTAGCGCGCGCCTGTAGTTCCAGCTACTTGGAAGGCTGAGGCGGAAGGATTGCCGGAGCCCAGCAGGTCGAGGTTGCGGTGGCTGGGAGCGGCCACTGCACTCCAGTCTGGGTGACAGAGTGAGACGCCAACTCAAAAAAAAAAAAAAGAAAGAAAAGGAAAAAATAAAAGAATGTACAGCGAGAAGAACTGTACCTTGAGAGCCAGGCACAGCCTCCAGAGTACTCATGTGGTCTTGACAGCAGACCCATAAAGTTGGCAGTCATCCCCCTCTCTCAGGCGAGAAAACTGGCATGCAGATAGATTCCATAACTTGGCAAAAGGCGGGATGTGAATTCCCAGCCGGGCGGTGTGGAGTTCAGCCCTGGCACTATCCTTCCCGTTCCTTGTGCCCTTCCTGTTCATTTTGGGGGGGCACTTCTTACTCAAAAGTGGAATCTTCCTTCTTACTTATGCCTCACATTATTTACCAGGTCTTCAGATTTGGACTGATGTCACTTGGGTAGTTTTGAAATTGACCAGTGTTTCTTCCCATTCTAAGTAACCGAAACTGCTTCCCCAGAGGCAGCGAGTGCAGTGGAAAGAGTGTTATTTCCAGTGTGTCGCAATGCCTTTTCCTTGAGCTCAAGCAGTCCTCTCTCCTCAGCCTCCCAAAGTGCTGGTATTACAGGCATGAGCCACCACACCCAACCTAAAAGTAGAACATTTTTTTTTTGAGTTGGAGTCTCACTCTGTCACCCAGACTGGAGTGCAGTGGCTGCTCCTGGCCACCGCAGCCTCGACCTGCTGGGCTCCGGCGATCCTTCAGCCTCAGCCTTACCAGTAGCCGGAATTACAGGCATGTGCTACCACGCCCGGCTGATTTTTTGATTTATTGTAGAGATGAGGTCTCGCCACCCAGGAGGGTCTCAAACCCGCGGGCTCAGGCAATCCACTCACCTCAGCCTCCCAAAGGCGCGGGATTACAGGCTGAGCCACCAAGCCCGGCTAAAGCAGAACATTTTATGGTGAACCTTTTTCTCTAATTGGCATCCCTGTACCCCTTTCATATCTGAGCTCCAAATTCCTCTCCAGATGCCTGAATACCATCCTGTGTGATGGCCTCCATCACCCCACGTGTTCCCAATCGGACTCAGCTTCTTTCTTTCTTGCCTCTAAAAACAGGCCCCACTTTCCAACTTCCTCATTCTGCTGGACACCCATCTCCTTCCAGTCACCCGACTTGTGAGTCATCCTTGACTCCTTTTTCTCCATCATGCCATGTATCCAAGTTTTTCTTTTTCTTTTATTTTAATTGGAGTCTTACTCTGTTGCCCAGGCTGGAGTGCGGTGGCACGCTCCCGGCCACCGCAGCTCAATCTGCTGGGCTCAGGTGATCCTTCCGCGTCAGCCTTCCAAGTAGCTGGAACTACAGGCACTCGACACCACGCCTGACTAATTTTTTGATTTATTGTAGAAATGAGGTCTCACCAAGTTGCCCAGGCTGATCTTGAACCCGTGGGCTCAGGCAATCCTCTCACCTTGGCCTCCCCAAGTGCTGGGATTATAGGCATGAATCACCGCGCCTGGCCCAAGTTTTTCTTATTATTTATTATCTTTTTTGATTTTTATTTTTTGAGTTGGAGTCTCACCGTACCTGACTAATTTTTTGATTTATTGTAGCAATGAGGTCTTGCCAAGTTGCCCATGCTGGAATCTTTTTTTTTGAATCAGAGTTTCACTCTCAGCCAGGCTGGAGTGCAGTGGCATGCTCATGGCCGCTGCAGTCTTGACCTGCTGGGCTCAGGTGATCCTTCGTCCTTAGCCTTCCAAGTAGCAGGAACCACAGGAGCACACTACCATGCCTGACTCATTTTTAAATTTTGTGTGTGTGTTGGAGTCTCACTCTTGTTGCCCAGGCTGGAGTGCAGTGGCATGCTCATGGCCACCACAGCCTCGACCTGCTAGGCTTAGGTGATCCTTCCTCCTCAGCCTTTCAAGTAGCTGGAACTACAGACACATGCCACCATGCCCGGCTACATTTTTAATTTATTATAGAGATGAGGTCTCGCCAAATTGCCCAGGCTGGTCTCAAACCCTTGGACTCAGGCAATCCTTTTGCCTCAACCTCTCAAAGTGCTGGGATTACAGGTGTGAGCCACTGTGCCTGGCCTAATAAAGACTATTAAAGATAAATAAATAAGTGACTGTAGTCCCAGTGACTTAGGAGGCTGAGGTGGAAGGAATGCCTGAGCCCAGTAGGTTGAGGCTGTTATGAGCTGAATCATCATGATTGTGCCACTGCACCCCAGCCTGGGCAACAAAGTGCGACCTGACTACAAAAAAGAGTATTTTTTAGAGCTGGAGTTTTAGGTTCACAGCAAAATTCAACAGAAAGTACATAAGACATCCCCCCCTCCCCAATTCCAGAGGGTCCTGCCCTTTCCCCTGGGGGAAGGAATGCCATTCAGAGAGGACTGGAAGAATCAGAACAGACAGGTTATGCTGGATTTTCCCACACAGTTAGTATTGGATTATAGCCCTTTGTCCAATCCTGTCACTGCATGGCTGTCCATGCCCAGTCATGCCTGTCCAATGAAGTGTCCACACGAGACCCAAGAAGATGGAGCTGGAAGGGCTTTTGGAGAGCTGGACACGTGGAGGTTCCTGGAGGGTGGGGCGCCAGGGAAGCCCTCCAGCTCTGTGCCCCACTCCATACCTCACCCTGTGTGTCTCTTCATCTGTATTCGTTGTGCCATCCTATATAATAGACTAGTAAACATAAATGTTGCCCGAGTTCTGTGAGCCACTCTAGCAGATTAATCAAACCGAAGGAGGGGGTTTTGGGATCCCCAGGATGTAGCCGGCCGGTCAGAGGCACAGGTAAAACAAGTGGGGGCTTGAGATTGGCACTGGAAGGAGAGGGCAGTGTTGTGGGTCTGAGCCTCAGCCTGTGGGATCTGATATGGTCTCCAGGTAGGTGGTATTGGGGTGGAACTGGGTTCAAGGACACTGGCTCGTGTCTGCTGCGGGATTGACTGCTTGCTTGTCGGTTTGGTTACAAAAGTCTTCTGTGTTGGTCGTTGTTGAAGCAGAGGACAGAAAAAAAATGCTTTGAGTTTGGGTTTTCCTGTTCAGACAGCCCTTCAAGACAAACCTCCTGGGGATATTCTGCCATATATCCTTGGGATATTCTTCATTCTGGGGGCTGAGCCTTTCACTTCTTCCCAAAGCATTTTTACTTCATTTTATTTTATTTTATTTTTTGTAGAGAGATATCTTACTATGTTGTCTAGGTTGTTCTCAAACTCCTGGGCTCAAGCGATTCTCCCATCTCTGCCTCCCAAAGTGCTGGGATTACAGGCATGAGCCACTGTGACTTGCTAGTATTGTCTCCTTTCTGAAGGCTTTTTTGGGAGTCTGGCTGTTGGCTTTTCCCAGGTTTAGATGCAGGCTGGTCTGGTTTACCCAGGCTGGTCTCTTTTGCCGACTTCGTCCCACACCTCTAAAACATTTGAGCCTTCAGTAACTTGGTTATCGTCACTTCTTGCTATCTTTTTGTTTTTTTTTTTGAATTGGAGTCTCACTCTGTCGCCCAGGCTGGAGTGCAGTGGTCGCTCCCGGCCACCACAGCCTCGACCTGCTGGGCTCCGGCGATCCTTCCGCCTCAGCCTTCCAAGTAGCTGGAACTACAGGTGCGCGCTACCACACCCGGATAATTTTAATTTATTGTAGAGATGAGGTCTCGCCAAGTTGCCCGGGCGGGTCTCGAACCCGCAGGCTCAGGCATTCCACTCACCTCAGCCTCCCAAAGGCGCGGGATTACAGGCTGAGCAACCGAGCCTGGCACTTCTTGCTATCTTTTAAGCATGTGTTTCTTTTTCTTTCTTTCTTTTTTTTTTTTTGAGTTGGAGTCTCCCTTCGTGGCCCAGACTGGAGTGCAGTGGCTGCTCCCGGCAATTGCAGCCTCGACCTGCTGGGCTCTGGTGATCCTTCTGCCTCAGCCTTCCAAGTAGCCGGAACTACAGGCGCGCGCTACCACACCCGGCTAATTTTTGATTTATTGTAGAGATGAGGTCTCGCCAAGTTGCCCAGGCGAGTCTCGAACCCGCGGGCTCAGGCAATCCACTCACCTCAGCCTCCCAAAGGCGCGGGATTACAGACTGAGCCACCGAGCCTGGCTTTTTTCTTTCTTTTGAGTTGGAGTCTTACTCTGTTGCCCAGGCTGGAGTGCAGTGGCACTCAAGGCCACTCTCCCAATGTCGACCTGCTGGGCTCTGGCGATCCTTCCGCCTCAGCCTTCCAAGTAGCCGGAACTACAGGCGTGCGCTACAAGCATGTGTTTCTAGGGAGGATGCTCGGATACCCTTTGGGATGAAATGGGTACCATGTGGTAGAGCGAGGGCTCTTCTGGGTCTGTCTGCCTGGGTTCAGACCTGGGTTTCTTCACTAACCATCTGCATGACCTTGTGCACCTTTTCCTCATTTGTAGAATTGGGATAACAATGATACCTGGCTCGTGGGGCTGTCGTGAGAATTAGATGGGCTAATTCACACTATACGCTTTGCACAGTGTCTGGCACATAGTAAACAGTGTTTTTTTTGTCTGATGATATTTTGGATTTTTTTAAAATTTAGATTAATATATTATTATTATTTTAGAGACAAGGTCTTGCTCTGTCGCCTAGGCTGGAGTGCAGTGGCATGGTCACAGCTTACTGCAGCCTTGACATCCTGGACTCAAGTGATCCTCCTGCCTCAGCTTCCTGAGCAGCTGAGACTACAGGTGCATACCACTATACCTGGCTATTTTTATTTTTTATGTGTTGCTCAGGCTGGTCTTGAACTCCTGGGTTCAAGCAACCCTTTCGCTTTGGCCTCCCAAAGCGAAAGTGCTATAGATGTGAGCCACAATGCCCAAAGTGCTATAGGTGTGAGCCACAATCCCAGCTAATATATATATATATATATATATATATTTTTTTTTTTTTTTTTGAAGGAGTAACGCTCTGTCACTCAGGGTGGAGTGCAGTTGCATGCTCATGGCCACTGCAGCCTTGACCTGCTGGGTTCAGGTGATCCTTCCACCTCAGCCTTCCAAGTAGCTAGAACCATGGGTGTGCACTTCTAATTCTGGCTAATTTTTTGACTTAGTGTAGAGACAAGGTCTTGCTAAGTTGCCCAGGCTGGTCTCGAACCCCTGGAGTCAGGCAATTCTCTTGCCTTCGCCTCCCAAAATACTGGGATTACAGGTGTGTGCCACCATGCCTGGCTTATTTTGTATTTTTAATGTCTTGAACCTGCAGGCTCAGGAAATCCTCTCACTTTGGCTTCCCAAAGTGCTGGGATTATAGATGTGAGCCACTGCGCCTGGCCCGAGCTGTGGTCTTTAAGGCTGTTGCTGGTGGAAGGCTTTCTTTTCCCACAAGATGAGTGATTTACCATGAGTGGGCTCAATGTGGACTGGCAGGGGAGGCAGAGTATGCCATTCTTATGCCCAGCATGCCTTCCCAGGTGGTTGGTTTGCTTAGAAACTTGATGGAAGCCGGGCTCGGTGGTTCAGCCTGTAATCCCACGCCTTTGGGAGGCTGAGGTGAGTGGATTGCCTGAGCCCACAGGTTCGAGACCCGCCTGGGCAGGCGAGACCTCATCTCTATAATAAAATAAAAAAATCAGCCGGGCGTGGTAGTGCATGCCTATAATTCCGGCTACTCGGAAGGCTGAGGCGGAAGGACCACCGGAGCCCAGCGGACACTGCACTCCAGTCTGGGCGACAGAGTGAGACTCCAACTCAAGAAAAAAAAAAAAAAAAGAAACTTGATGGAGTGGCAGAAATGAAGACAATTAGCTGGAACTAATTCAATGATATTTCACTTATCCCATATTTATTGGGCACTGACAGTGTGCCAGTTACTGTGCTAATTGGTAAGTGCTAAGGTTATAGATCATAATTTAGACAAGGTCTCTGCCCTCAGCAGACTTTTGAGAGGACAGAATATACAAGAAAATAGATTTTCTCTAAGGAGAAAATCAGAGGATAGAACATTACTGGGGGAGTCTGCATTAGTGAGTGATCAGGGAAGGCCTCTCTGAGGAGGTGGCCTTTCAACCAAGACCCGAAGGATGGAAGGAAGCCACGTTGGTGAGTTGAGTGGGAGATGGAAAAGGCAGAATGTCGGATGGAACAAGAAGCACAATGGGCCTGAGGTAGGAAGTTTAGGGACTGAACTGGTTAGTGTGAATGGACACTGTGAACTTGAAGAGCTAAGTCAAGGGGACAGCTTGGGGACAGAAGGGTGTGGTTTCTAAGGACTGTATAATTGCAGACTCTGTCCTCCAGAATAGAGACCCTATCCTCTGGAGTAGAGACCCTATCTGCTGAAATAGAGACTGTAGTCTCTGGAGTAGAGATCCTATTCTCTAGAGTAAAGACCCTGCCCTCTGGAGTAGAGATGCTATCCTTTGGAGTAGAGACCCTATCCTCTGAAGTAAGAGACCATATCCTCTGGAGTAGAGACCATAGTCTCTGGAGTAGAGACCGTATCCTCTAGAGTAGAGACTGTATTTTTCAGAGTAGAGACTCTATCCTCTGGAGTAGAGACTCTATCTGCTGGAGTAGAAACCATAGTCTCTGGAGTAGAGACCCTGTCCGCTGGGGTAGAAACCGTATTTTTCGAGTAGAGACCCTATCCTCTGGAGTAGAGACCCTAGTTTTCAGAGTAGAGACCCTATCCTCTGGAGTGCGTACCCTGTCCTCTGGAACAGTGGCTTGAACCTTTTCCCATGATTAACACCCTTGAAGGGGCAGGAGATGCACTCCTGAGGTGGCACCCTTGTCCTTGAGGGAGAGTGTCAAGTACATGCGACTTGAAAAGAGCCCTGGGGATTTGGAGATCCTTGCCTTATCCATCCCCCAATTGAGAAGGACTGCTCTTTCCAATGCACTCAGAGTCCTTGGCGATCTGGGACATTTGCATCTCTTATGTTTAAATTGGTTGCATTTTGAAGGGCTACGTAGGGACACGATAGGAACATGGAATTCTGTCCGTTGGAGAGAACACGGGCTCAGGCCTTTGGGGATGAGTCACTGTTTCATTGGATCATTGGGGGTGATCAAAACAATAAATATTGTTTTGAAGAGAAAAGTTGTTTTACCCGGGCTCGGTGGCTCAGCCTGTAATCCTGCGCCTTTGGGAGGCTGAGGCGAATGGATTGCCTGAGCCCGCGGGTTCGAGACCCACCTGGGCGGCAAGACCTCATCTCTACAATAAATAAAAAAATCAGCCGGGCGTGGTAGTGCGTGCCTGTAGTTCTGGCTACTCGGAAGGCTGAGGCGGAAGGATCGCCGGAGCCCAGCAGGTTGAGGCTGCGGTGGCCGGAAGCGGCCACGGCACTCCAATCTGGGCGACAGAGTGAGACTCCAACTCAAAAAAAAAAACCAAAAAAACGAAAAGTTGTTTGGAAAAGATTGAGAGATGTCCTTACAATTTTTAATGCATGTGGATATTGTCCTTTTGTTGAAAGCAGTTTAAGGCGGAGGAGAGAACACCTAGGAGCCAAGAGTACTGAGTTTGCATCTGCACCATGCTGTGTGACTTTGGGTGGTCACTTAACCTCTCTGGTAAAATAGGACAGATAAGTCTTGTACCGTCTGTCTCACTGACTGTCATGGGATGGTTCTTTCTAAACTAAAGAAGAGCGGAAAAGTTACTTTTTTTTTGGTAATACATTTTATTTATTTATTTTTTTTTTGAGTTGACATCTCACTCTGTCTCCCAGGCTGGAGTGCAGTGACACGCTCACGGCTGCTGCAGCCTTGACCTGCTGGGTTCAGGCGATCCTTCTGCCTCAGCCTTCCAAATAGCTGGAACCACAGGCACGTGCCACCATGCTCAGTTAATTTTTCATGATTTATTGTAGAAATGAGGTCTTGCGAAGTTTCCCAGGGTAGTTTTGAACCCCTGGGCTTAGGCAGTTCTCTCGCCCTCTCGCCTTCACTTCCCGATGTGCTGGGATTACAGGCCTGGCTTGGTGATAAATTTTATGAAGCTTTTCCTTATGGCTTCTAAGTTTTACACCACACTTACATAGACCATTCCTGCTCCAAAGCTATGAAAACAATCTCCTTCAGATTATTCTAGATATTGTTCATTGGTGATCAGTGCAAAGTTCTGTTCTATGGTCATAAATTGCATCCTGGCCATAATATGCTACTGGCCATAATGTACAGAAATTAAATTAATTTTTTTTTTAAGTGATCTTTGTCTGTCACCTAGACTGGAGTTCAGTAACAAGATCATGGCTCATTGCAGCTTCTAACTCTTGGACTCAAGTGATCCACCCTCCTCAGCCTCTTGAGTAGCTGAGACTACAGACATGCGCCACTATGCCTGAAAAATAATTTTTTTTTTCTTGTAGATGTCTCACTACATTGTGCAGGCTGGTCTTGATCTCCTGGCCTCAAGCAATCCTCCCACCTCAGCCTCCCAAAGTGCTGGGATTACAGGCGTGAGCCATTGCACCCACTCTGAACAATTTGTATAAAACAAATCAGTGCCTCCCAAACACATGAAAAATGCTTGACTTCATGCATAGTCAAAAAAGTACCAACTAATCACAGTGAAATTGAGTATTTTTTGCCTGTCTAGGATTAACAAAGATAAAACATTTTGAAAACCAATCATGTTAAGGAGGATATGGAAAAACAACTCACTCATACACACTTGGTGAATATATATTAGTTCCCTGCAGAGGGCATCTTGTCAATATCTGTCAGAATTAACCGTTCACATGCTCTTGCTTGACTTCCAGAAATATCTCCTTCAGTATACTCACACAGATATTCACTGAGTACTGTCTATACTAACGCAAGAGTGTCTATCAGTGGGACCGGCAAAAGGAAGTATGGTACATCCACACGGTGTGTAGCCACCAAAAGGGATTGGGGCTAGCTAAAAACCATCTAGCAGATACCTGGTCTTTTTTTAAAATTTATTTTACATTGATTAGAACATTTCACAGGGATCTACCCTCTTATCACACTTTTCTGTGTGTACAATGATATTGTTAGTTGTAGGTATAATGGGGCACAGCTGATCTCTGGAATGCCTTCATTTAGGGCACATCAAATCTTGTTGAAACCTACACACTGAAGTCTTTGCTTTCCAAAGCTATTGCTTTGCATCACCTGATGTACCTTTCTTGGTTCAGCGTTTGTTTAACAGAGCTTTTCATGATTGTTTTGCCAGCATGAGAGGACCTGCTAGGTCTGAGACTTTCTAAAAAGAATATTCAGAGGAATTATATTCCTATTAAACTGCCTGTTAACAATGGGTTAATTCGTGTAGGCATTCAATGTATTTGAGGCTCTGCAAACCAGTGTGACCAAGTCTGACTTTTTCCTGAATGTCCAGGTGACAAAACCCCGCCTCCTCCTTGTCGCTGGAGCCTGTCTCCTCTGAAGGATAATTGTTCCCATGTGGCATGAAAATAAGAAAAAAGTTGGGCATGATGGTGGCTCAGTCCTGTAATCCCTGCACTTTGGGAGTCTGAGGCGAGAGGACTGCCTGAGCTCAGAGGTTTTGAGACCAGCCTGAGGAACGTGGCGAGACCTTGTCTCTACAATAAATAAAAAAATCAGCCGGGTGTGGTAGCACATGCCTGTGGTTCCAGCTACTTGGAAGGCTGAGGCGGAAGGATCGCCTGAGCCCAGCAGGTCGAGGCTGTGGTAGCCATGAGTGTGACACTGCACTCCAGCCTGGGCTACTGAGACCCCGACTCAGAAAAAAAAAAAAAGGAAAAGAAAAGAAAAGAAGAAAAACATTGTGAAACTGAATCTGTCTTCACACTGGTCATCAAATCCTGAGCCACTAAGCACCTGCATTTCTGACAGGTAGCAAATGCCATTTTCTTTTTAAAAAGGTGATTCCTTTTTTGCTTCATTAGACTAAATGGTGTGTCAGTGGGAGTATTTTCTTTTTTTTTTTGATTCAGAGTCTCACTCTGTTGCCCAGGCAGAGTGCAGTGTCACACTCATGGCTACCACAGTCTCGACCTGTTGGGCTCAGGCGATCCTTTCACCTCAACCTTCCAAGTAACTGGAACCACAGGCATGTGCCACCACGCAGGCTAATTTTTTTATTTATTGTAGAGACAATAAATAAATAATGCAATCCTCTCACCTCAGCCTCCCAAATTGCTGGGATTATAGGCGTGAGCCACCGATTCCGGTCTGTGGGAGTGTTTTCAAAGGCTAGTCCATTTTTGTAAAGGACTTAATGCTTCTACTGGTTCAGTATATTATGATTGAGTATAATATTGGTCCTGTGTTGCTTGTTGAAAACATATTGCTCTGAAACCCTTGGGTTTGTTCTTGTGACACTGACTTGGAAGAAGTGCTGAGGTTTAATAACCATTTTTGAGGCATAGGTAGTTTCCTTGATTTCTAGTGGCTTTCAGTTTCATAGTGGGGTGTCAAGAACATAGGCTGTGAACCACATGTGATTCTGCCTAAAGTATTTTTAGAAAAAAGATATCTGAAGAAGGGACTAGAAAGTAGATTAAAATAGCAGGAAAAGAATCAAAATCGAAAGAAGCCAACTGTAATGGAGAGTCAACCAAAGTGAATCAGAAAAGTGATTCAGACAAAATATTAATTAAATTGGTCAGAAGTAAATAATGACTTTGGGTGTTTGGGTGCACAGAAAGCCATATAGATGTGATTGTATTGTATTGTCTAATAATAGGTCCACATTACAATATCCACATTTGTTATTATTTTATTTTATATATATTTTTTGAGTCAGGATCTCACTTTGTCCTTCAGGCTGGAGTGCAGTGGCACAATCACAGTTCACCACAGCCTCTAATTCCTGGGCTCGGTCAATCCTTCCACCTCAGCCTCTCCAGTAGTTGGGACTTACAGGCGCAATCGCAACACCTGGCTGATTTTCCATAGAGATGACATCTTGCTACATTGCCCAGGCTGATCTCAAACTTGCGGACTCAAGAAATCCTCCTGCCTTGGTCTTCTAAAATCCTGGGATTACAGGCGTGAGCCACTGCTCCTCGCCGTTATATTTATTTATTATTTTTGAATGAGAGTCTCACTCTGCCACCCAGGAGACTGGATGTTATACCTTTTAATACTCACAAAATAACTTTTTTTTTCTGAATTGGAGTCTCACTCTGTTCCTCAGGCTGGAGTGCAGTGTCATGCTCACAGCCACTGAAGCCTCGACCTGCTGGGTTCAGGCAATCCTTCCATCTCAGCCTTTCGAGTAGCTGGAACCACAGACATGTACCACCACATCTGGCTAATTTTTTTGATTTATTATAGAGACGAGGTCTCGCCAAGTTGCCCAGGCTGGTCTTGAACCCCTGGGTTCAGGCAATCCTCTCACCTCGGCCTCCCAAAGTGTTGGGATTACAGATGTGAGCCATTGTGCCCGGCAATACTTAATATTTTAAAATTCTATACCTTCAGGGAAATGACAGAAAAATATTTAATTGCAAGATAGCTAATATAATACAAAATTAAGTGAGTTCATATTTACTATTAGGAAAGGGATTTTTAAAAGGGATACTTTCTTTTGTGTAACTAGAATTGAAGCTGCCAAATTGGAAATGTTGATATTTGTATCAAATTTATATTTATAATGTATCTTTTGCAATTTCTTTGCTTAATATTACACCTAGAGTGAAAAAAAAAGAAGTTCATTTCTTTTTTTTTTTTTTTTGAGTAGGAGTCTCACTCTGTCACCTAGGCTAGAGGGCAGTGGCACACTCCTGGCCACTGCAGCCTCCACCTGCTGGGCTCAGGCGATCCTTCTGCTTCAGCCTTCCAAGTAGCTGAAACTACAGGCACATGCCACCATGCCCCGCTAATTTTTTTGATTTATTGTAAAGACGAAGTCTCACCAAGTTGCCCAGGCTGGTCTCAAACCCGTGGGCTCAGGTAATCCTCTCAGCCTCCCAAAGTGCTGGGATTATAGGCGTGAGACACCAGGCATGGCCTCAGAAGCTCATTTCAATGCAGCAGATGATAATTTGGGATTCTTGGTCCAACTTAATTAGTAAATTGGCTTAGAATCACATGATTTCAGACCTGAAAGTAACCCAGGCTTTTCCGGAAACCCAGGGGGTATGGACGGGAACAATGAGTCATTGGTGTAATTACCTTATCCTTTTAACTGTAATGGGTTTGCCTTGCAGTAAGGACCAGAGGAAAGAAAGCCCTTGTTCCTTCGCTCTTTTTTTTTTGAGTCCGGGCTCTGTCCCTCAGGCTGGAGTGCAGTAGACCTGGGCTCAAGTGATCCTCCAGACTTAGCCTGCCTGGTAGCTGAGACTACAGGTATGCACTACCATGCCCAGCTAATTTTTTTGATTTTTTTGTAAAGATGAGGTCCTGCTATGTGACTGAGGCCAATCTCAAACTCCTGGGAACCACTGTGCCTGGCTGGTTCCTTCACTTTTGTGACTTTTCGACACCTATGTTCACTGGGCTCATTTAGTGCCACCACACTCAACCACCAGGCTGCTCTCGAACCCATGGGCTCAGGCAATCCTCTCATCTTGGCCTCCCAGTGTGCTGGGATTAAGGCATGAGCCACTGTGCTGTGCCTCCAATTTACTTTCTAAATTTTATTTTCTAATCTAAAAACAACAACAAAAAACAGCAATCGTGAAGAGTGCTATCTTACACTCCTTGTAAGTGGAACTTACAACTTGGTGGGGAGATGGACATTAGTTCAATAGTTCAATATATACCCTAATAAGGGTAATGATATTTTTATTCTTAGACTAATCTTATGATCACAGTTACAGAGAAAGAAGCTGGTGCAAGGGAAGTATATTAGAGGCTTTGACCTTGTTGAGGGGGCATTAGGGCAAGCTCACCTGTATTAGTGAGATCATATCCCAGCACTTTGAGAGGCAGAGGTGAGAGGATTGCCTGAGCCCACCAGTTTGAGACCGGCCTGGGCACTGGGCAACATGGTGAGACCTTGTCTTTACAATAAAAATAAAAAAATTAATTGAGTGTGATAGCGCATGCCTGTAGTTCTGGCTACTTGGAAGGCTGAGGCAGAAGGTTCGCTTGAGCCCAGTGGGTTGATGTTGGGGTGGCCGTGAGTGTGCCACTGCACTCCAACCTGGGTGACAGGGTGAGACTCCAACTCAAAAATAAAAAATAGGCCGGGCTTGGTGGCTCAGCCTGTAATCCAGCACTTCGGGAGGCCGAGGTGAGTGGATTGTCTGAGCCCGCGGGTTCAAGATCAGCCCGGGCAATTTGGCTTGACCTCATCTCTACAATAAAAAAAAAAAAAAGTAGCTGGGCATGGTGGTGCACACCTGTAGTTCCGGCTACTTGGAAGACTGAGGTGGAAGGATCGCCTGAGCCCAGTGGGTTGATTTTGGGGTGGCCGTGAATGTGCCTCTGCACTCCAGCCTGGGTGACAGAGTGAGACTCCAACTCAAAAATAAAAAATAGGCCGGGCTCGGTGGCTCAGCCTGTAATCCTAGCACTTTGGGAGGTCTAGGTGAGTGGATTGTCTGAGCCTGCAGGTTCAAGACGAGCCCGGGCAACTTGGCTTGACCTCGTCTCTACAAAAAAAAAAAAGGAACTCGGCATGGTGGTGCGCGCCTGTAGTTCCAGCTACTTGGAAGGCTGAGGTGGAAGGATTTCCAGAACCTAGCAGGTTGAGGTTGCGGTGCCGAGAGTCATGCCACTGCCCTCCAGTCTGGGTGACAAAGTGAGACTCCAACTCAAAAAAAATAAAAAAATAAAAAAGTTGTTAATCCATGAATGTACAATGTAAAAAAAAAGTCCCCTCCCCCGCTTCTATTAGCTTTGGCACATATTCTTCTAGAATCTCTGCCTATGCATGTAAGTGTGTATACATATATGTATGCACTTAACAATGGGATTACACTCGGTATTGTTTGGCAGTTTGCCGTTTCCACTTGGTGCATCATGGACATCTCCCCATCTCAACACATATGGGTTTAGCTCTTAGCTCTTAGCTTTGACTGACAACACATGCTACTTGGTCTCCTCACTTCCTTACTAATGGGCCTTTGGGCTCTGTCTCAGCCTTTCCCGGTGTACACATGACTCGGTAAGCAGCCTTACGCGTGTGGCTTCGCTTCCGGGTGCTGGTCTTTCTAGGATGTCATCCTAGAAGTGGGGATGCAGAGTCAAAGGGTATGGCAGCACCACGTGTGGATAAGGTAGAAGGGTGGACACTGGCCTGTCTCAGATGGAATTGCATCCTGCATGCCGATTTTCTGTTTCCACGAGGTGGGCAGGACATTGTGAAGCTCAGAGCCTCTGCCTGGGCAGTGTTATTTGATGGGGATGATACTTCCCAATATCTCATCCGTTCTGAATTTATGAAGGTTAACAGCTTTTTTTTCCTCTTTCTTTCTTTTTCTTTTGAATCAGGATCTTACTCTGTCACTCAGACTGGAGTACAGTGGCACCGTCATGGCTCACCACAGCCTTGACCTCCTGGGCTCAGGCGATCCTTCCACCTCAGCCTCCTAAGTCCTGGGACTACAGACATGTGCCATCATGCCTGGCCAATTTTTTATTTTTTATTTTTTTAATGTTTTTTTAGTCTGGGTCTCACTCTGTTGCTCAGGTTGTAGTGCAGTGGCATGCTTACGGCCACAGTAGCCTTGACTGGCTGGGCTTAGGTGATCCTTTCACCTCAACCTTCCAAGTAGCTGGAGCTATAGGCATGCACCACCACGCCCAGCTACTTTTTTTTTTTTTTTTGGTTTATTGTAGAGATGAGGTCTTTCCAAGTTGCCTAGGCTGGTCTTGAACCTGTGGGCTCAGGCAATCCTCTCACCTCGACCTCCCAATGTGCTGGGATTATGGGTATGAGCCACTGCACCTGGCCCCGATTTTTTATTTTTCAGTAGAGATGGTGTCTTGTGATGTTGCCCAGGCTGGACTCAAACTCAAGAAATTCTCTCATTTCGGCCTCCCAAAATGCTGGAATTACAGGCATGAGCCACCTCACCTGGCCGATAACAGCTTTTGATCTTGAATCTTGCTTCCATCCAGATATGTTCACAAAGCACTCTGGTGTGTCAGCCCTGGAATGAGGGCAGCCTTTATTTCTTTCCTATCCGCAGTGCATTTGTTTTCCTTCTGGGCATTCTGTGGATCTTTGGACTTTGAATTACTGACAAGATCACGAGATTACCTTTCTCTGAAGAGGGCTCCCGCTGGCTTTGTTTAATTTGGTCAGTTTTGTGACTCCTTCCCACTGAACCTTTTCCTGGCCACGGTTGCTTTCCAGGTGTACTTCAGACCCTTGGTGTCACGGCTTTAGCACTGGTGGCTTCCGAGGTTTTGTTGAGGCAGGAAATGAGTCAGGTACCAGGAGGGAGTGAGTGAGCCCTGCTGGTCACTGTCAGACACCCTCCTGACTTCATGTCCTTTCCATTAAAGACTGCATAAACCAATTTTCTCAGTAATACTTTTCCAAATTTTTTTTTTTTTTTAAAGAGATGGGTCTCAGCTGGGCACGCTGGCTTACGCCAGTAATCCCAGCACTTTGGGAGGCAGAGGCGAGAGGATTGCTTGAACCCAAGAGTTTAAGACCATCCTGGGCAACATAGCAAGTCCTTGTCTCTACAATAAATAAAAAAAAAAATTAGCTGGGCATGGTGGCGTGTGCCTCTAATTCCAGCTACTTGGGAGGCTGTGGCTGAAGGATCTCCTGAACCCAGTGGGCAGAGGCTGCGGTGGCCGTGAGCATGCCACTGCACTCCAGCCTGGGCGGCAGAGTGAAACTCCTACAGAAAAAAAAAAAAGAAAAATGAGACGGGTCTCCCTATGTTGTTCAGGCTGGCCTTGGACTCTTGGGGTCAAACCATCCCCCCACCTCAGCCTCCTGAGTAACTGGGCCTACACTATACCTGGCTCCCCAATTTATTTTTATTTTATAAGTTATTTTATTTTATTTTATTTTTTTGAGTTGGAGTTTCACTCTGTTGCCCAGGCTGGAGTGCAGCAGCACACTCACGGCCACTGCAGCCTTGACCTACTGGGCTCAGGTGATCCTTCCACCTCAGCCTTCCAAGTAGCTGGAACTACAGGCACTCGCCACCATACCTGGCTAATTTTTTTTATTTATTGCAGAGATGAGATCTTGCCAAGCTGTTGAGGGTGGTCTCAAACCCGTGGGCTCAGGGAATCCTCTCACCTTGGTCTCCCAAAGTACTGGGATTATAGGCTCGAGCTACTGTGCCCGGCCTTATTTTAATTTTGAGTCAGAGTCTTACTCTGCTGCCCAGACTGGAGTGCCTGGGCATACAGTGGCATGCAATTCCATTTAGGAACCCATGTTATAAACTTCAGACTGCTAAAGAGTTTTTTTTTTTTTTTAGATTTTTAGATTTTGTGGGTCTTACAAAGCAACAGTTTAATTCCTTGAATCCAGGTGATATTGCTTATTGGCGATGATGTGTGCTCAGACGAACATTTAAAAAATTTTTTTATTTGGAGTCTCACTCTGTCACCCAGACTGGAGTGCAGTGGCCGCTCCCGGCCACCGCAGCCTCAACCTGCTGGGCTTCGGCCATCCTTCCGCCTTAGCCTTCCAAGTAGCCGGAATTACTGGCATGCGCTACCACACCCGGCTGATTTTTTGATTTATTGTAGAGATGAGGTCTCGCTGCCCAGGCGGGTCTCGAACCCGCAGGCTCAGGCAATCCACTCACCTCAGCCTCCCAAAGGCGCGGGATTACCGGCTGAGCCACCGAGCCCGGCTCCAGACGAATATTTTATTTTATTATTTCCACTTAATAGTATTGATGGGTTATTTTGTGGAACAAACATGAGGCTTTGTAATACTTTGAGCATGGGATGAGGATCTGTTCTCATAGTGACTCTCTTGTCCAGTGCTGACTCATTGACTCTGTAGTTATGTGTCACCCACCTGTGACTGTGTACTGGGCTCTGGGGTGCCACTGTGAGCAAGCCAGAGTCTCTGCTCCCTTGGAGCTCACAGGACAGAGAAAAGACAAAATGAATAAATGCCATAGATGCAGGTTGTAGTAAGTGCTATAGAGAAAATAAAATAGTGTGATTGGGTCCAGGTATGTTGGCTCACATCTGTAATCCCAGCACTTTGGGAGGCCAAAGTAGGAGGATTGCTTGAGCCCAGGAGATCGAGACCAGCCTGGGCAACATAGGGAGACCTCATCGCTAAGAAAAAAAAAAGTATGATTGGAAAGAGAGTGACTTAGGGGAGAAAACTTTGGTTAAAGAATTGCAATAAAGATGACTTTGGAGACATATGGGGTGGGGACACAGAAAAAAGTCTAGGGAAAAACATTCCAAGAATAGGGTGTGGTGATCACAGAGGTCCTGGGAGAGAGTGAAGTGGTGCGCGTGAGAGCCAGAGAAGGCCTGGCTGGCTGAGCATGGAGACTGGGAGAGGGTAGGAGGTGGAGCCTGAGGCTCAGGGGCCCAGTTGGGTGGGGCTTGGAAGTCACCACAAGTGGTCTGCAGTTTATCCTTATTTCACTGGGAAGCCGTTGGAGGCCTTGAGAGGCCTTTTTGATTTATGCGTTGAGAAGATGACTCTGAAGACCTGGGGACAGTCCAGCTGAGAGGTGAGGGCGACCAGCAGCAGGGTGGGTGATGAGATTGAGGGTATATTTGGAAATCGTGCCAGCAGGACGTGTATCTCCAGACAGCGCTCACCATGCGGACGGAAGACAAGGGTGCTCTCTAAATACTTAAGGGTTGAACCAAGGGGGTAGTTGGCCTAGAAGGCAACGGGGGACTGTCCTGTTCATAGAAAAGAAAAGAATTTGTGCAAATTTCTGATGATTGTTATTTTTTGTCTCTCCTGTATTTTGGGCGATGTTTCTCTTGAGGTTTATACTCTGGTCTTCTGGGTACCCCACAGAGCCTTTGAAATGATTTTGAAGCAATCTAAATGTCCAAGAAGAAAGGAAAGTGAGTGTCTACTCAGTGAAATAAGATCTAGAAACATGGAATGATATTTTTGTTGTCATGAAAATTGAAGAAAAGAAAATGCAGGCTTGTGAAAACACTTATGCTTATCCTGGTAAAAATATGCATGTGAGACAAAGACTGTAAAGAAATAGACCAAAGTTGTCTTAATAATTGTTCATTTGGTGGTTTATGCGACAAGATGACCAAAAATAATTTATCATCTGAATCATGACACTGTTGACTCCAAATGTCTGTGAAGGGGAAAGGAGGTGCTATTAATAATGACACGGTGACTCAAGAGAAAACCAGGGCTGTCCTGAGCTACCTGGGCTATATGACTGCCCTAGTTACAGGCAACGCTTTTGCTTCTCTGGTTTTTAAACTGCCCAAATTATATTATTTTAAAATTTATTCAAATTCAAATATGCAAAAAGAATGATCTTTTTTTTTTTTTTTTGAGTTGGAGTCTCACTCTGTCGCCCAGACTGGAGTGCAGTGGCCACTCCCAGCCACCGCAGCTTTGACCTGCTGGACTCTGGCGATCCTTCCACCTCAGCCTTCCAAGTAGCCGGAATTACAGGCGCACACAACCACGGCCGGCTAATTTTTGATTTATTGTAGAGATGAGGTCTCGCCAAGTTGCCCAGGTGGGTCTCGAACCCGTGGGTTCAGGCAATCCACTCACCTCAGCCTCCCAAAGCGCTGAGATTACAGGCTGAGCTACCAAGCCCGGCCAAGATCTTGTTTTAGAATATTTACCTTCAGTCTGGGTGCAGTGGTTTACTCCTCTAATACCAGCACTTTGGGAGGCTGAGGTGAGAGGATTGCCTGAGCCCACAGGTTCGAGACCAGTGGGCAACTTGGTGAGACCTCATCTCTACAATAAAAAAAAAAAATTAGCTGAGCATGGATGCCTGTAGTTACAGCTACTTGGAAGGGTGAGGCAGAAGGATCACCTGAGCCCAGCAGGATGAGACTGTGGTGGCTGTCAGCATGTCATTGTATTCTAGCTTGGGCAACAGAAACTCCGACTCAAAAAAATAGAAATAAATAGAATATTTACTTTTAGTGGACATTTCTTTGGCTCCCAGCACATCAGTATCTCCTGCTGCTTCTTCTTTTTTTTTTTTGACTTGTCTCACTGTGTCATTCAGTCTGGAGTGCAGTGGCACACTGTTCATGGCTACCGCAGCCTCGATCTACTGGGCTCAGGCGATCCTTCCACCTCAGCCTTTCAAGTAGCTGGAACTACAGGCACATGCCACCATGCCCAGTTAATTTATTTTTATTTTTATTTTTATTGTAGAGATGAGGTCTCACCAAGTTGCCCAGTCTGGTCTCAAACCCATGGACTCAGTCAGTTCTCTTACCTCAACCTCCCAAAGTGTTGGGATTATAGGCGTGAGCCACCACCCGGCTGTCTCCTGCTTCTTTTTTTTTTTTTTGAGTTGGAGTCTCAGTCTGTCACCCAGACTGGAGTGCAGTGGCCACTCCCGGCCACCGCAGCCTTGACCTGCTGGGCTCCGGTGATCCTTCAGCCTCAGCCTTCCCAGTAGCCGGAATTACAGGCATGTGCTACCACGCCCGGCTGATTTTTTGATTTATTGCAGAGATGAGGTCTCGCTGCCTGGACTGGTCTCTAACCCGGGGGCTCAAGCAATCCACTCACCTCAGCCTCCCAAAGGCGCGGGATTACAGGCTGAGCCACCGAGCCCGGCTTGTCTCCTGCTTCTTAAGGTGGAGGGGATGGCCCTGGGGACAGTGCCACCTGGAGCATATCACTCTGTCTCCCTCTTCTGCCAGTACCTACCATTTTTATAAGGAGAGGAAATATATATATGCTTATCCTGATAAAAATATGTATGTGAGACAAAAGTGTAAAGAAATAGACCAAAGTTGTCTATTTATATATATATAAAGTGGTTAGAACAGTGACTGTCCATTAGAAGAACTCTCTGTGTGTTGATTGTCTTTTGAAGCGTGACCCATCTAGCAAGCCTGTGTTCACTAACATGAGATTTGGGCCTGTAGACCAGGGGTGAATCTGAACCCTGCCACTTATGTGTTGGAGGATCTTGGATGGTTATTCAACTTCATTGAATGTCATTGTCTCCTTCTGAAGTGCGATGTATCATGTGGTTGCTGAGTGAGTCATGTGTGGTACTAAGTGTGAAGGGCCTAGCTTAGCACTTGTCAACTGGAAGGTATTAGCAGGTGCTAGTTTCTGTCCTCCTCAGCTTGTCATGCTGTGTCTCTCTCAATCCCTTGTACCTGCTTGGTTGCGTCTCTTGCACTAGGCTGTATATGCCTGAGTGTTCTTTGTCTCTACATAGCATGCATTTATTCTTTTGTTTATTCATTGACTTTCCCACTCATTTGTTCACTCATTTTATTCATTCATGCATTCTTTTCTTCATTTATTCAAAAGTCATTTACAGGCTGGGCTCGGTGGCTCAGCTTGTTATCCCAGCATTTTGGGAGGCTGAGGCGAGTCAGTTGCTTGAACCCACGGGTTCAAGACCCTCCCTGGCAACTTGGCGAGATCTTGTCTCTACAATAAATCAAAAATTAGCTGGGCGTGGTAGCGCGTACCTGTAGTTCCAGCTACTTGAAAGGCTGAGGTGGAAGGATCGCTGGCGCCCAGCAGGTTGAGGCTGTGGTGGCCGGGAGCGTGCTACTACACTCCAGTCTGGGCACCAGAGTGAGACTCCAAATGAAACAATAAAAACAAAAACAAAAGCAAAAAAAACCCAAAAAATCATTTACTGGCTGGGTGTGGTGGCTCATGCCTGTAATCCCAGCACTTTGGGAGGCCGAGGCAGGAGGATCACTTAAGGCCAGGAGTTCAAGACCAGCTGCGGTAACATAGTGAGCCCTCATTGCTTACAAAAAACAAAAATAAATTGGCTAGATGTGGTGGCGTGTGCCTATAGTTCTAACAACTTGGGAGGCTGAGGTGGAAGGATTGCCTGAGCCCAGGAGGTCAAGGCTGCAGGGAGCTGTGATCGTGCTACTGCACTCCAGCCTAGGCAACAGAGTGAGACTCCGACTCAACCCCTCAACACAAAATACCACTACCAACAACAAAATCATTTGATGAGCACTTGCTAAGTGTGCTGGACTCCATTTTTTTTTTTTTTTTTGGAATCTACCATTATTCCAACTGGAGTTCAGAGAAGAATTGATGAGAGCTTGAACTAGGCCAGTAACACTGGAGACTGAGATATAGGGAATGGACTTGGGAGGCATTTAGAGAGAGGGCTTGGCCAGGGCTTGCTGACCAGTCGGATTGGGAAAGGAAGGAATCAAAGACAGTTTCCAGGATTCTTGCTTGAGTCACTCTGTGGATGCTGACACCATTAGTTAAAATGGGCAATACAGGAGAACAGATGGAGAATTGAAGGCCGTGGAAGAGGTACTGTGTGACGACCAGCTTGGTGTGGGCACACTAAGTTTGCAGTAACTACAAGATGTCTGGATGGAGTTGTCCACTAGCAGGTGGCCAGCGTAGCCTCAAAGGCAGTTCTGATTCAGGACACCTTTAAACATGGCACAAGCATGATAGCCAAAATAGAGAATGACTGTAGAGAGGAAGAGAAAAGAGCCATCAGGGACCTGCTGGGGAACTGTCCGAATTAAAGTGGAAGTTACCGGGCTCGGTGGCTCAACCTGTAATCCCACGCCTTTGGGAGGCTGAGGTGAGTGGATTGCCTGAGCCCGTGGGTTTGAGACCCGCCTGGGCAGGCGAGACTTCATCTCTACAGTAAATCAAAAAATCAGCCAGGCATGGTATTGCGCGCCTGTAGTTCCAGCTACTTGGAAGGCTGAGGCGGAAGGATCGCCGGAGCCCAGCAAGTCGAGGCTGCAGTGACCGGGAGCGGCCACTGCACTCCAGTCTGGGCGACAGAGTGAGACTCCAACTCAAAAAAAAAAAAAAAAAGTGGAAGGTGACAGTGAATCTGTGCTTCTGATGGGAAGCCACATGTGGTGCCTCACTGCTGAAACTTCTTTTGGTCTCCACCAAGAGCATACCACCCCTTGCACCTCAAGGCCAGCCCTTGGAGAGGCAGCACAGAAGTGAGAAAAGCCTCCCCCCCTTCCCATGGTGTTGTCTGCAGGCCCCGGCTGCGTCAAGTGTTTGTGTCTTGCCCTGCAGCATGTCTCACTGAAGATTCCTTCTTGAATAGATGAGATGTTCCACTCACCTGGCAACCTCCAGTGGATGAGCACAGATAAAGAAACAGGTCAACACCCTCATACACACCTCCACTGCTCCTCCTCTGTCTCAGCAACCATCACCTCTGGCCTGCACTGTTGTCGATGTTTTTTGTTTGTTTTTTTGAGTCAGAGTCTCACTCTGTCGCCTAGACTAGAGTGCAGTGGCACACTCATGGCCACCCGAGACTTGACCTGCTGGTCTCAGGCGATCCTTCCACCTCAGCCTTCCAAGTAGCTGGAACTATAGGCGCATGCCACTATGCCTGGCTAATTGTTTGATTTATTGTGGAGATGTGGTCTCACCAAGTTGCCCAGGCTGGTCTTGAACCCTTGGGCTCAGGCAGTCCTCTCACCTCAGCCTCCCAAGGTGCTGGGAATTACAGGCATGAGCCACTGTGCCCAGTCCTTGTTTCTGTTTTTGTTTTGAGTTGGGGTGTCACTGTTACCCAGGCTGGAGTGCAGTGGCATGATCACAGCTCACCACAGCCTCGATCTCCTAGACTCAGACAATCCTTCTGCCTCAGCTACCCAAGTAGCTGGGACTATAGGTGTGCACCACCATATCTGGCTAATTTTTTGATTTTTTTGTGGAGGAAAGATCTCACTATGTTGCCTAGGCTGGTCTCGAACTCCTGGGCTCAAATAAACCTTCCATCCTCCCGCCTCCCAAAGTGCTAAGATTACAGGTGTGAGCCACCATGTCCAGTCTGGCCTGCACGGTTAGTAGCCCCCAAACATATGTCCCTGCTTCTGCCCTGGGCCCCTACAGTCTATTCCCCATCAAGCAGCCTTATGTTAAAACAAAACATAACTCGGATTACACCAGACACCTGCTGGACATGCCCCAGTGGCTTCCAGATTCCTATAGGACCAGTCTGACCAGTTCTCTGCTCCCTGCAAGCTCCTTTCCCTCATCCCCTACACTCCAGTCACACTGGCTTCCGTCTGTTCTCCAGATATGCCAAGCTGCTTCTGTCTTGGAGCTTTGGCACTGGCTGCTCATTCTTTCTGGAGTGCTCTCTCCGCAGTCTGCCTTGTCCCTGGCTCCCTCTTGCTTGTCAGGAGGCTGGAGGAGAGGTAAAGGACTGCAGTACTGGGATGAATGGAAGGAATCCTGAGCCCTGGAGAGCCCCGCTGAGGTTGGAACTCCTAACCTGGTTGTGGAACCAGTCACAGAAATGATGGGACTTTTCTACAGGGGTGGGTGGCACAAGAGAGAAAATGGAGGGGACAGAGATTAGGGTGATCCGTGTTTGGGAGCTGTTAGATACAAGTGACTGTTGCATCAAGGGAACAGGGAACTAAGAACTTGGGGAGAGAGCATTTGACATGGTTGAAGGAATTGAGGTCCAGAGGGAGGATAGGAAAGGCAGGTCCCAGCTCTGGAGGTTTCATTCAATGAAAGGGCAGATTGGGTGAGAATGGGGAAGTGAGATAAGGAAGGGTGGGCCCTGGTAGTCTCGGGGACTTCTAGTTTTACATTTTCTTTTCTTTTCTTTTTTTTTTTTGAGTTGGAGTCTCACTGTCGCCCAGACTGGAGTGTAGTGGCACGCTCCTGGCCACCGCAGCCTCGACCTGCTGGGCTCTGGCGATTCTTCCGCCTCAGCCTTCCAAGTAGCTGGAACTACAGTTACATGCTACCATGCCTGGCTAATTTTCAAGAACAGCAGTCCCTGGCCAGGGTTGTGGCCCCAGGGGGTTGATGAATGAAGGGTTAGGTTACAGGCTAGAAGGAAGCGAGGGCTAAGGCAGGAGCAGGCAGCAGGGAGCAGGAGGGCATTGCTCCTGAAGAGGGTCCTCCTTGGTGGAGATCAAAGAGTGGGAAGACAAGAGGAGGGGTCGGTAAAAAGCAAAGGAATGAGGGGCAGGAGCCTGGAGAGAAGCAAGTCTAGTCAGGAGTGAGGGGGAGGGAGTTGGGCCATTCCTAGGTTCTAGGAACTTCTTGGTATGTTATTGACAGGAGATAGTGACCAGGAGATAGGGACTTTGGTTTTCTCTTGGTTCTGAGATAGCAGAGTGCATGAGGAACTGGGCAGCTTGGACTTAGGAAGTTTCCAAGGGAGGGGGAGGGTGGAGAAGCCAGGGCCCAGTGAAGGGGAAGCTGCTGAGAGGGGTGAGCATGTGGGGCATTGGCTGGCTCCGGGATGAGAGTTCCGAGAAGTAGTGGAGGGAAGGGTCAGAAGCGGAGAGGACAGAGGAAGGATGCGGTCACATCCAGGTAGGGATGAGAGCGCTCCAGAGGATGGATGTTGCCTGGAGGCCCTAAAGCTCTGGCAGGTGTGTGGCTCGCAGGATGAGGGCGTTCTGGACACGAGGGATGTGAATGAAATGAAACAGCTTTATTGACACATGATCCACGTGCCATACAATTCACCCATTAAAAGTCTGTGTACAATTCAGTCGATTTTAGTATATTTTAGATATATGCAGCTATCACCGTAGTCAATTTTAGACTGTTTTCATTACCTCAAAAAGAAACGACTTTGTACCTTTTAACTATCATTCCTTTATCCCCCTAAATTTTCCCTCTAGCCCAGCCCCAAGTAACCGGTAATCTATATTTTGTCTTTGTAGCTATCTCTATTCCAGACTTTCATGTGAATGGAGTCATATAATATGTGGACTTCAGCTGGGTGTGGTGGTGCACACCTGTAATCCCAACTACTCAGGAGGCTGAGGCAGGAGGATTGCTTCAGCCCAGGAGTTCAAGATCAGCCTAGGCAACATAGTGATGTAATTGATGCAAGCTTGGCCACTTATAGCTTGTAAACCAAAATAAACAAGCACAAGATGTAATGAAAGGAAGGTGATTTTATTCTAAAAGTTGGCAGATGGCCTCCCAAGTAGCTGGAACCACAGGTGTGCATCAGCATGCCTGACTAATTTTTTAATTTACTATAGAGATGAAGTCTTGCCAAGTTGCCCAGGCTGGTCTTGAACCCCTGGGCTCAGGTAGTCCTCTTGTCTCCACTTCCTAAAGTGCTGGATTACAGGAGTGAGCCACTGTGCCTGGCCTCAGTACAAGGGCTTAAAAGGGGATATTTGAGGTGGGTGCAGTGGTTCAACCTGTAATCCCAGCACTTTGGGAGATTGAGGCGAGAGAACTGCCTGAGCCCAGGGGTTCGAGACCAGCCTGGGCAACTTGGTGAGACCTTGTCTCTACAATAAATCACAAAAACTAGCTGGTTGTGGTAGCACGTGTCTGTAGTTCCAGCTACTTGGAAGACTGGGGCAGAAGGATTGCCTAAGCCCAGCAAGTCAAGGCTGTGGTGGCCGTGAGCGTGCCATTGCACTCCAACCTGGGTGATGAGGGAGACTCCAATGCAAAAAAAAAAAAAAAACACAAAAAAAGGGAGGGCGGAAATTTGGCATGGGAAACATGCAGACGTGGCACAGGTTGTTACCTTGGGTGATAGACCTCCCAGAGGTCTGGTTGGTGTTATTTCAGCTGCAGTCAGGTTGCATGACTTCCTCCAAGTGGGAGGGTCCTGCAGTTAGGCAGTCTTAAGAATAACCACTGGGATTTCTTTCTTTCTTTTCTTTTTTTTTTTTTTTTGAGTTGGAGTCTCACTCTGTTGCACAGGCTGGAGTGCAATGGCACATTCAAGGCCACCGCAGCCTCGACCTGCTGGGCTCTGGCGATCCTTCTGCCTCAGCCTTCCAAGTAGCTGGAATCAAGGGCGTGCGTCACTACACCCGGCTAATCTTTTTGATTTATTGTAGAGACAAGGTCTCACCAAGTTGCCCAGACTGACCTCAAACCCCTGGGCTCAGGAAATCTCTCCTTGGTCTCCCAAAGTGCTGGGATTACAGGTGTGAGCCATGGTGCCCGGCCCATAATACAAGTTAGGCTTGCATTCTTCGGTGGCCAGTTCCCTGCCTACATCTGCTTTTAATATCTTTTCTTCTATTTATTCTGGTAATGATGACTCTTCTAAATGTGAGTACTAAGGGAGCTGAAGAAAGTCAGGCCAACATGCACGCGCAGGTGTCCCCAGTGACTGTAAGTCTAAGTTAACACTTGTCACGAAGGACACCAAAATGGTTGTGGGGTTAACGTGCTATATGTTTTCTTTTTTGTTGTTCCTGGATTTTAAACTCTAAATTTGGCCTCTCATCCTGTTCATGACCATAAGTAGAACTTGTGTGTCATAGAGACCAGCAAGTTAGAAATAAATGTTAAAAAAGAAATATTGAGCCGGGCTCGGTGGCTCAGCCTGTAATCCTGTGCCTTTGGGAGGCTGATGTGAGTGGATTGCCTGAGCCCGCGGGTTCGAGACCCGCCTGGGCAGCGAGACCTCATCTCTACAATAAATCAAAAAATCAGTTGGGCGTGGTAGCGCATGTCTGTAATTCTGGCTACTGGGAAGGCTGAGGCGGAAGGATCGCCAGAGCCCAGCGGGTCGAGGCTGCGGTGGCCGGGAGCGGCCACTGGACTCCAGTCTGGGCAACAGAGTGAGACTCCAACTCAAAAAAAAAAAAAAAAAGAAATACTGTTGTATCCTCTTTCTTTTGTGATAAATGGTGACAAAACTTAAATGCAATTTTATTTTGTTTCTGACTGTAGCTAAATTTCAGAGCTCTGCTTGTTTTTCCATCTTAGTTTGTCTTCTAAACTGGACCTGGGGATGAACATTGGGCCTGGTGGGTGTGCAGATGATTCCACTTGCTCTGCGGCCCTGCCCCCAGAAAGCACTTGGCTGCCACTTTAGCCGGTGTGACTGGAATTTCTTTTTCTTTGTGGTGGAGTTCTTTTCATTGCACGAATTGGCGTCTCCCTCAAGTCACCTGGAGTCAAGGGGTGCTTGTGGTAAGGACACTGTGCATGGGGACCCAGGAGATGCTGGACACTGAAGCCACTGGGTAGGTGAGGCCCTAGGCAGCCATGTGGATTTAAGCACCTGTAGCCAGCTCCAGGCCAGGCTGCAGTGAGCCGTGATCATGCCATTGCCCCCCAGCCTGGGTGACAGAGTGAGATCCTGACTCAAAAAAAAAAAAAGAAAGAAAGAAAAGAAAAGAAAAATGAAGCCTGCTCCTACAGATTTTCTGGTGACCAGTTTCTATGGTCTTTAATATCTTTTATCTACATCATGGCTTCTGTTTACAAATAACCTCTGGTGCCTCAGAGCTCCAGCTGTGGCATCATCTCTACAATTACACTTTCATCACTTTCTAGCCTCAGCTCCCAAAGAGCTGCTGAGTCGCATAGAGTTTCCCGGTGAGAGTACCAGGTGAGTGCTCAGCCCTTTCTTCTTTTTGTGCCAGACCGACTCAGGTACCTGCTATCCTGTGGATTGACGTCCCTGGAGTCTGCTAGCCCATCCTTGACTCATCACTTAGTGTCTGGGGAGGGTCATGAAGGAGGCTACCTGTAGGGCTGCCCCAGAAGCGGTACTCTGGCAGGAGCTTCCTCCAGAGGGCCCCGGCAACGCCACAGATGTGCCCAGGACGTACATAAGCAGCATCAAGAGCAGACTGGAAAAAAAACCTGGCGCTGAATGAGTCTTTAAATGGAAAGTAACCTCATTGATGGAATCATCTTAAGAGATGAAAGTAAGAGGATAGTGACTTTTTTTTTAAGCACAAATAGAAAAATAGCTGAATATCGTGGGAGGAAATGAAACACAGAAAGTGAAATTAACTTAGCTGTTATTTGTTTCTTGGGGGGAAGGAATAATAAAAGTAATTGAGCACACTAGATTTTACTTTCTTTTAAAAAATATGGTTTTCTTGACTTTAAAAGTAATAAATACATTGTAATCTTTTGAAAGAATACACAGAAAAGAAGGCAGAAAAAAATCAGTCATAATCCCACTGCTAAAAAATGACCACTGCTAACTTTGTCATGTATAGGCTCTGGTTTTTAAATAAATTAGCAAAGAAATAAATATGCACTTTAAAAAAATCACTTAATACTGTTTGAGCAGTCTTAATCATGTAATATTCTTCCATAATAATTTTTAATTAATTAATTAATTTTTTTTTTTGAGTTGGAGTTTCACTCTGTTGCCCAGACTAGAGTGTAGTGGCCACTCCCGGCCACCACAGCCTCGACCTGCTGGGCTCCGGCGATCCTTGTGCCTCAGCCTTCCAAGTAGCTGGAACTACAGGTGTGCGCTACCACGCCCGGCTAATTTTTGATTTATTGTAGAGATGAGGTCTCACCAAGTTGCCCAGGCGGGTCTCGAACCCATGGGCTCAGGCAATCCACTCACTTCAGCCTCCCAGAGGCGCAGGATTACAGGCTGAGCCACTGAGCCCGGCACTAATTTTTTATTTTTGAGTTGGAGTCTCACTCTGTCACCCAAGCTGGAGTGCAGTGGCACACTCACAGCCACTGCAGCCTCAACCTGCTGTGCTCCAGCAATCCTTCCGCTTCAGCCTTCCAAGTAGCTGGAACCACAGGTATGCGCCACCAAACCCAGCTAATTTTTTGGTTTATTATAGAGAGGAGGACACGCCAAGTTGCCAAGGCTGGCCTCGAACCTCTGGGTTCAGGCAATCCTCTCGCCTCAGCCTCCCAAAGTGCTGGGATTACAGATATCCATAACACTTTACAGTGGCTACAAAGTAGTCTATTATGCAATTGTACTATAATTCTTCTTTTTTTTTTTTAATTGAGTTGGAGTCTCATTCTGTCACCCAGGCTGGAGTGCCATGGCATGCTCATAGCCACTGCAGCCTCTATCTGCTGGGCTTAAGCAATTCTTCCAATTCAGGCTTCCAAGTAGCTGGAACTACAGACATGTGCCACCACGCCCAGCTAAGTTTTTTTATTTATTGTAAAGACAAGATCTCACCATGCTGCCCAGGCTGGTCTGGAAACCATGGACTGAGGCAATCCTCTCACCTCAGCCTCCCAAAGTGCTGATATTACAGGCATGAGCCACTGTGCCCGGCTCATAATTCATTGTCTCTACTTATAGACATTTAAATTTCCATTAAAAAATTTCTTTTGAGTTGGAGTCTCATTCTGTCACTCCAGATGGAGTGCAGTGACATGCTCATGGCTTACTACAGCTTCAACCTCCTGGGTTCAAGCAACCCTTCCGCCTTAGCTTAGGGTATGTACCTGGTACTACAGGTATGTGCCACCATGCCTGACTAATTTTTTTTTTTTGAGTTGGAGTCTCACTCTGTCACCCAGACTGGAGTGCAGTGGCCGCTCCCGGCCACCGCAGCCTCAACCTGCTGGGCTCCGGTGATCCTTCCGCCTCAGCCTTCCAAGTGGCCAGAATTACAGGCATGCGCTACCACACCCGGCTGATTTTTTGATTTATTGTGGAGATGAGGTCTCGCTGCCCAGGCGGGTCTCGAACCCGCGGGCTCAGGCAATCCACTCACCTCAGCCTCCCAAAGGCGCGGGATTACAGGCTGAGCCACCGAGCCCGGCTCTGACTAATTTTTTTGATTTTTTTTTTTTGGTAGAGATGAGGTCTTGCTATATTGCCTAGCTTGTCTTGAACTCCTGGGCTCAAGCAATCCTTTCGTTTCCATCTCCCAAAGTGGTGGAATTACAGGCATGAACCACTGTGCCCAGCCTCATTAAAATTTTTGTTACAAATACTGCATTGTGATTATTTTTTCATGTACAAATATTTTGGACATGTGGCGCTAATATTTTAGATTGTGTTCCCAGAGGCCAAATTAAAGAGTATAAGCAGTTTATATTGTTGCTTTTGAAATGTAGGGCTAAATTATCCTTCAGAAATACTGAAATAGCACACATTTCTACCAATAGTACTTAGTTCCCTTTTTTTTTTTTTTTTTTTTTTTTTTTTGAGTTGGCGTCTTACTCTGCTGCCCAGGCGGGAGTGCAGTGGCAAGCTCAGAGCCACCACAGCCTTGACCTCCAGGGATCAGATGATCCTTCCGCCTTAGCTTTCCTAGTAGCTGGAACCACAGGCGTGCACCACCATACTTGACTCATTTTTTGATTTATTTTAGAGACAAGGTCTTGCCAAGTTCCCAGACTGGTCTCAAATCTGTGGGCTCAAGCAGTCCTCTCACCTCCCCCTCCCAAAGTGCTAGGATTACAGGCGTGAGCCACCACGCCTGGCCCCATTTCTAATTATCCTTGCCAGCAATGGATGTTATTATTAAAGAAATTTCTGCTAGGTTCTGTGACTCATGCCTGTAATTCTTTGGGAGATGGAGGCGAGATGATTGCCTGAGTCCCTGGGTTCGAGACCAGCCTGGGCAACATGGTGAGACCTTGTCTCTATAACAATTAAAAAAAATTAGCTGGGCATGGTGGTATGCGCCTGTGGTTCCAGCTACTTGGAAGACTGAAGCAGAAGGATAGCCTGAGCTGAGCAGGTTGAGGCTATGGTGGCTGTGAGTGTCTTGTTTTTATTTGTAGTTATGAATAGCAAGGTTAAACATTAAAGAGATTTTTGGTTGTGGTAAGAAACACATAATACGAAATTTACCATTTTAGCATGTACATTTCAGCAGTGTTAAGTCTGTACACATTGCTGTCAACAGGCCTATAGATCTTTTCATCTGGTAAAACTGAAACCCTAGATTCATTAAAGAATGTTCCATTTTCCCCTTCCTTTAGCCCCTGGCATTCTACTTTCTCTATGAATCTGACTACTTTAAAACATGTAAGTGGAATAATGAGGGACTTATCTTTTTGTGATTGGATTAGTTCATTTAGCATAATGTTCTTAAGGTTCATCTGTGTTGTAGCATGTGGCAGGATTTCCTTCCTTTTTAAGACTGAATAATGCCGCCATTGTATGGATAGACCACATTTTGCTTATCCATTCATTCATTGATGGACCCTTAGGTTGCTTCTACCTCTTGGCTATTGTGTATAATGCTGCTATGAATGTGGGAGTACAGATATTTCTTTGAGATCCTGCCTTCAGCTCTTGGGATATATATCTGGAACTGGGATTGCTGGATCATGTGGTAACTCTATTTTTAATTTTTTTGTTGTTGTTGTTGTTATTGTTGAGTTGGAGTCTCACTCTGTTGCCCAGGCTGGAGTGTTGTCCAGGCTGGAGTGCAGTGGCACATTCATGGCCACCACAGCCTCCATCTGCTGGGTTCTGCCTCAGCCTTCCAACTAGTTGGAACTACAGGCATGCGCCACCATGCCTGGCTACTTTTTTTGATTTATTGTAGAGATAAGGTCTCACCAAGTTGCTCAGGCTGGTCTCGAACCCATGGGCTCAGGCTATTTTTAATTTTTTGAGGAACCGCCATACTGTTTTCCACAGCGGCTGCACTATTTTGCATTCCCGCCAGCACAAGGGTTACAATTTCTCCATATCTTCACCAATACTTATTTATGATAGCTGACCTAATGGGTGTGAGGTGATTTTTCACTGTGGCTTTGATTTATATTTATTTAATGTATAGTATTGTTGAACATGTTTTCATATGTCTGTTGGCCATTTGTATCATCTTTGGAGAAATGTCTGTCAAGTTCTTTGCTGTAATCGTCCCATTGCACTCTGGCCTGGGTAACAAAGTGAGATCCCCCCAACTAAAATAATAATAATTTCCGGGTGCGGTGGCTCACGCCTGTAATCCTGGCTCTTTGGGAGGCGGAGGTGAGAGGCTTGCCTGAGCCCAGGGGTTCGAGACCAGACTGGGCAACTTGGAGAGACCTCATCTCTACAATAAATAAAAAAATTAGTGGGCATGGTGGCGTGTGCCTGTGGTTCCAGCTTCTTGGAAGGCTGAGGTGGATGGATCACCTGAGCCCAGCAGGTTCGAGACTGCGGTAGCCGTGAGTGTGTCACTGCACTCCAACCCAGGCAATAGAGTGAGACTTCAAGTAAAAAAAAAATAATTTCTCCAAAGACCACTTTTTCCAAATAATGTCACATTCACAGGCTCTGGGGTTGGCTGCCACAATTCTACTCCCTAAACCTCCCCAGTCGATCTGGCCTGGTCACCATCTTTTCACTCTATATCATGCTTTTTGTCATCCTCCTTGAGTGTCATCATACCTCTGCTCTCCCCAAAGTCCCCGTGTTTTCTCTTGAACGTTTAGATTCCCCCATTTTCCCCTGCCTTCTTTGAGGGTCCCTCTGGTCTCTGCAGGTGAAAGGAACATCCTTCCCCTGAAAGGCTGCCTGTCCGCTGCCCTGGTTTGGAGTGCTCACCTCCTGTGGGTACCACTCCTCTGCCTTGTGGGAACCTCATCAGTGACTCCACATGGGGACTGGGGCTGAGCTTGTCTTCCTGCTTTCTGGTGTTCCCTACAGTGCTGAGAATGTGGGCAGAGACTCTGGGGATATTTGTGGGTGGTCATATGTATCCAGAAAATGGGTTTAAAATATAATATAGTATAAAAATAAAGGTGGACCAGCTTGGGAAACTTGGCAAGACCTCATCTGTACAATAAATCAAAAAATAAGCTGGGCATAGTAGTGCGTGCCTGTAGTTCCGGCTACTTGGAAGGCTGAGGCAGAAGGATTGCCTGAATCCAGCAGGTCGAGGCTGGGGTGGCTGTGAGTGTGCCACTGCACTCCAGCCTGGGTGACGGAGTGAGACTCCAACTCAAAAAAGTAAAAAATAAATGTTAATTGTGAACCTTCAGTCGCGGCCACCTTTCAGTTGTAAGAATGCATACCTGTGGATATAGGCCAGGATTTTTCACTTTTTTTTTTTCCCACAAAGCAAGTGTTAAATCCAATGGGCTTATATAATAAGTAAGTGGGTTTAGAGAACAATAGACAACCCCAGGGACATGCAGGGCTGGACAGGCAGGCTTCCATTTTTTTTTTTTTTTTTTGAGTCAGAATTTTGCTCTGTCACCCAGGCTTGACTGCAGCCTCAACCCTGCTAGGCTTTAGCAAACCTTCTGCCTCAGCCTTCTAGGTAGCTGGAGCCATAGACATGTGCCACCACACCCAGCTAATTTTTTGATTTATTGTAGAGATGAGGTCCCACCAAGTTACCTAGGCTGGTCTTGAACTCCTGGGCTCAGGCAATCCTCTTGCCTCCACTTCCCACAGTGCTGGGATTACAGGTGTGAACTACCATACCTGGCCTACACACCATCTCTTGTCTGATCTCTGGAGCAGCTGAAATGTCACACTAATGACCTGGCTATTAGAGGTTTGAGTTTCCAGTGAAACCATCGGGTCCTCCCTGAGGTGGGTCTCTGGGCGTCTTTCCCATCACCCCCTCTCTTTGCTCCCCACATTCTAGCTGCCTCCGATCCCCTAAGGCTCCAACTCCGGGCTGCCTGCCTGGCCTTGCCATTTGAGGGCCTGTCATCATCTAGCTGCCTAGGACTCGCCACGGTCCAAACTCCCCATCCCCAGTGTGGACTGATGTTCACCTTGATCCGGCTGGCTATGGTGGGAGTGAGGAGGGAGAGCATGGTCTCACCTGTCAGGGACTATGGGGGCAGGCCTGTGGTGGGATTTGGATGGGAGGCCATGAAAGGCATGCCCACTCCAGTTTGCAGCTTCCAAGTCACCTAGCATGGATGTTTTATTTTTCAGATTGATTGTGTCCTGTGCTGAAGATGTTTCCAGAACAACAGAAAGAGGTATGTCATCACTCATCCAAAAATAAATAACCCACGTGTTTTGACTCACACAGGTTAGACCTTCATTCACTAACTGTGAATCCTTGGCATGTTAGAGGAGGGCTTTTGAAAGAACAAATGTTGCCCACCCGCACTCACTCCCCACTCCCACCGTTGGTGCATCTGCGGCCTTCATCTTGGGTTCCAGTGACTGAGCACTGGGGAGCACTCTCCCACCCACTGTTTAGGACACGTATCTTTTCTCGTGACTCAGAACTCGCCCAGGCTCTGCCGCCCACCGCTTGCTTTGAACAGTCTCCGTCTGGTTAGCTTTCTTGGCTTTCTACTCCACTGACTCATCTTGAATTCTCCCACCGTTGGGTAACAACCCCGGGGAAACCGTCAGCCATTGGTGTCAGTTTTGCCCTGCTTGTTGCCTCTTGGAGCTCCTCTGTGCTTGGTTTTACACAGAACAGGCAAGGCTGTACCTTCTTGACTGTAGCCTGGCTTCCTACTTCCAGCTTCCTGAGCCTCCATCTGACTAGAAGGAGGATGGGACAGCCACCATGCCAGCTCTTAGCTGAGGGTCTCCTGTTTTGGAAGTTCCCGTGGTTCTTCCCGTCCTGCTATGCTGCTATGGTATAGGCACATCATTAGTTGGTGAGCCTGATAAAGTGGAGAAGCAGCACACGGGCCTGTCTAGGGAGTGCATGTGTGCATATGCCACACGGCCACGTGATCACATGGGCACAGCTCGCTTTACCCAAGTTTAAAGCACTCAATCCATTACAGAGAATCTTCAGAAACTCCCTTGCTGGATGTCACATCCCTTCTTTCAGCCCTGTCTGTGGGTTCAGGTTTTCCTCAGCAGTCCAGCCCACTTCTACCCTTTTATTCCAGGCTGGGCTCCCTCATTTTCAAAGGCAGTGATTTGGTTTTTTCTTAACTTTTAATAATCGGGCTATAATATGTATAGTGAAATACATAAAGGGCCCTAATCTTAGGTGTGTAGCTCAATGGATTTTTACTTAGGGATATACCTGTATCCACCACTCAGATCAAAGTATGGACGTTTCTAGCACTCCAGAAGGCACCCAGTCAGTCTCCCTAACTCCCACCCCCAGAAGTGACACCTCACAATACCTAGACTAGGCTGCTTGTTCAAGAAATACCTGCTCCGTGAAGGTAACTCATCAACTGTGAGGTTAGGGGCATGGTCACCACAGGATTGCCCTTTCTTCCAACATCAGTTACAAGTTTTGAGGGCTTCCCAAACTCAAAAGCTTTTTTTTTTTCATTAGAAAAACAGAAACCACAGAGAGCTATTATACTCACAGATGCTGTTTATTACAGGGAAAGGACACACATTAGAACCAGCCAAAGGAAGAGACAGGCACATAGGGTGACGTTAGGGAGGCACTTAGAGTTGTCCCTTCTCCAAGGAGTCATGGATGGAGCTGCCCTCCAACAGTGTGCCCAGAGTATTGCCAACCAGGAAGCTTGTCTGAGCCTTTGGTGTCCAGAGTTTTTTTTGAGTTGAAGTCTCACTCCGTAGCCCAGACTGGAGTGCAGTGGCCGCTCCCGGCCACCACAGCCTCGACCTGCTGGGCTCCGGCGATCCTTCCGCCTCAGCCTTCTAAGTAGCTGGAACTATAGGCGCGTGCTACCATGCCCGGCTAATTTTTTGATTTATTGTAGAGATGAGGTCTCGCCATGTTGCCCAGGCGGGTCTCGAACCCGCGGGCTCAGGCAATCCCACTCACCTCAGCCTCCCAAAGTGCAGGATTACAGGCTGAGCCACTGAACCCGGCTTGGTGTCCAGAGTTTTAACTGGGACTCAGTCACCTGCCACCTGCATTGCTGACCTCTCGTTTCTGCCCTTCCTAGGGGTCAGGCTAACACCTTTATTTTCATTTCCTCTGGAGGTCAGAACAGGTGCGGCATGGCCCAAAGTCCCCATCATAATTACATTGTGAGACTGTCTGGTGGCCTAAGCTCCGGGCAAACAAAGATACTGCTATTAGGTAGGATGTTCCAGGGGCCTAGAGGTCACCCCTCAGTAGCTGAGGACAAAGTCCAGAGCTCTCTCTGTGTAAGGTCAATTCTTCACTACACTGCTATGCTGGTCTGACACTATAGAGCAGGCTGTGCCAAGGGCACACTGGCACTGATCAAAAGGCACATTTTTAAAGTTTCTCTCTTGGGGATGTGGGGTGGGAAATACCTATCAATGAAACCAACAAAGGTCTTTTTTCTAATTATAAGAAGCTTTTTTATTTCTTGGTGGTTGGTTTAACCACTTGATTTCTATTATAAACTCACTCCAGGGAGTAAAAACAAGACACAGATTTTTACCCACTATATAAAGAAAGCATGTCATTGACCTTGAAAAACTCTTTTCTTATATATGCTTATGTAATAATTTTATAATGTTAAGGGATTTTATTTTATTTAATTTTCTTAATAATAGAGATGAGGTCTCACCATATTGCCCAGGTTGGTCTTGAACTCCTGGGCTCAAGCAATCTTCCCTTCTTGGCCTCCCAAAGTGCTGGGATTACAGGCATGAGCCACCATGCCTGGCCATGTTAAGAGATTTTAAACTGGAAATTCCTTCAACAGAAAAGAAAAAAAAAAACAACAACAAAACACCAAAACACTGCAGATAAAAGGGGAATAATGTTCAAAAATTTAGGTAGCTGCTGTCAGCAAGACATAAACATAGCAAGGCTAGGTTCTGGATGTACTATAGTATATTACCGTTCCTCACAGATTAATCCTTTTTTTACATGTGGTCAGAATGATCTCCTGGCTTTTAATCCTCTGTTCTTAGAACAAGTCATGACACCTGCATGAAGTTACTAGGGCCCTGCAGAATCCAAACCCGCTTCTTTCTCCAGACTTACCTACTGCACCTCATTTTAGATGAGTCCGGGTGTGTTAGGGTGTTATGGTCGTGAACCCTCGCTCCTTATTTCAGAGCTTACTTTAGAGCCTGGAGTGCTCTGTGTGCTCTCATCCCCTGGACTTTCAGAGATGTTTTTCCCACAGCCTGGAATAATCTCTGCCCCTTGCCTGCACACCGTATTGATTGGCTAACTTCCCCTTATCCTTCTGACCTGAATTTAGAAGTCAAGAAGAGGCTTTTGAAAGCATTGGTTGTGTTTTAATCTCAGGTTCTGAGATTAAAAGCTTTTAGTTGAGACTTTTTTTTTTTGAGTTGGAGTCATCTCATTCTGTTGCTGAGGCTGGAGTACAGTGGCAAGCTCATGACCACAACAGTCCCAACCTGCTGCGCTTAGGCAATCCTTCTGCCTCAGCCTTCCAGGTGGCTGGAACTACAGGCACGAGCCACTACACCCGGCTAAATTTTTGATTTATTGTAGAGATGAGGTCTCGCCAAGTTACCCAGGCTGGTCTCAAACCCCTGGTCTCAGGCAATCCTCTCGCCTCGGCCTTCCAAAGTACTGGGATTACAGGCTTGAGCCACCGCGCCTAGCCTGGTTGAGCCTTTCAGTATCTAGTAGCTTGCTGTTTAGTGAAAAGTAATTTTGGTTCTACCTAATTGAATATGTAAGGGCCAAATGCAGTATCTCTGATTGTTCTGGAACCTAGACCCAGGGTGCGGTGGATATGTGAGCTATTTCTACAAGGGGCCCACAACAGATGTTACTAATTAATCGTGAGTTTGTCATGTGAACTGAGATCTATTTATCCTCCTTGCTCAAGATTCATGCAATCTGGAAGTGACACCTTAGTTCTACCTAACTGGTAGTGCCAGCCATGAAGTTTGGTAATGGGGGGAGGGGGGCGGCTAAGATTTGAGGGGTGAGAATCAAATGCAGTCTCTCTTGTTAGAACGGTTTTTATGACTGTAATAAATCCAGAGTGAGGAGAAAAGGGAGCAAGACTCTCCCTTGTTAGTTAAACGTGTTCCATTTGCACATCGGTTCAGTTCCCAGGAGAGCAGTATCTGAGTTGATGGATCTTCTCCATAAAAAGGCCTTGGCGTTGGGCCATTGTGAAATGAAAATGAATTCAGATTCATTCATGCATGCAACTTTAATTTACAATTAAAATATTATGGTTACATATTTTAATAAGAATAATTAGATGGACCCAACTGAATCAACTCTTCTGTGTAATGAGACAGAACCCAGACTCCAATTGGAAAGGCAGGTAGCTGTGACAGGAAGCACGTTTCAGACAGTGTCTTTTGTGGAGCTGGGCATTTTTGTTCTTTTTCCATTCTGATGTCCAGAGTGAGCAGTGTGATTTTTTTTTTCTGCGCTGCTGAGGACATTGTCTCTGCCTCCTTGAGCTCATCTCGTGGGTGTGTAGGGGAGAGGCTTCCTCTTGCTGCATAGTCTGTTTTGTGGAGTTGGCCGTTCCAGACCATGGGCCTGTTGTGCTCACTTAGTAGAACTAGAAGGATCCTACCGGTGTGATGTGACTGAAGGGTGGGCTGAAACCCCTTGTGTGTGTGTGTATCTCTCCTGCTCTGCTGGGTTATGAAGGTTATATTCTCCATTTAAAAATTTATATCTTTAAGATTAGGGATTCTAGACCATAATCCCAGTACTTTGGGAGACTAAGGTGAGAGGGTTACCTGAACCCACGGGTTTGAGACCAACCTGGGCAATTTGGCGAGACCTCATCTCTATAATAAATAAAAAAGGCTGGGCTCGGTGGCTCAGCCTGTAATCCCAGCACTTTGGGAGGCTGAGGCGAGTGGATCGCTTGAGCCCGTGGGTATGAGACCAGCCTGAATAGCTTGGCAAGACCATGTCTCTACAATAAATAAAAAAATTAGCCGGGCGTGGTAGTGCATGCCTGTCGTTCCGGCTACTTGGAAGGCTGAGGCTGAAGGATCACTGGCGCCCAGCAGGTCAACGCTGGGGTGGCCGTGAACATGCCACTACACGCCAGCTTGGGCAACAGGGAGAGACTCCAACTCAATCAATCAATCCATAAACAAACAAACAATAAATAAAAAAATAAGCCGGGCAAGGTGGTGTGTGCCTGTAGTTCCAGCTGCTTGGAAGGTTGAGGTGGAAGGATCACCCGAGCCCAACAGGTCGAGACTGTGGTGGCTGTGAGCATGCCACAGCACTCCAGCCTGGGTGACAGAGTGAGGCTCTAACTAAAAAATAAAAATAAAAAATAAAAAAAATAAATAAATAGAATAAAAATAAATAAATAAAAATAAAGGTGAGGGATTCTGTCTGGGCATGGTGGCTCAGTCTGTAATCCCAGCACTTTGGGAGGCCTAGGTGAGAGGATTGCCTGAGCCCAGGGGTTCAAGACCAGTCTAGATAAATTGGTGAGACCTCGTCTCTACAATAAGTCAAAAAAATTAGCTGGGTGTGGTGGCGTGCACCTGTAATTTCAGCTATTTGGAAGGCTGAGGTAGAAGGATTGCCTAAGCCCAGCAGGTTGAGGCTGTGATGGCCGTGAACACGGCACTGCACTCAAACCTGGGCGACAGAGTGAGACTCCAACTCAAAAAAAAAAAAAAAAAGATTAGGAATTTTTTTGAGTCGGGATCTAACTCTGTCATCCAGACTGGAGTGCAGTGGCAGGCTCACAGCTCACCGCAACCTTAACTGGAGCCAGCTTCTGTGGCTAAAGTCCACACAGTTGCCTGGGGCCTTACCTTCCCAATGGCTTCAGTGTCTAGCACCTCCTGGGCCTCAGGCGATCTTCCACCTCATCGGCCTTAGTAGCTGGGACTATAGGCTTGCACCACCATGCCCAGCTAATTTGTTTGTAGAGACAAAGTCTCACTATGTTGCCTAGGCTGGTGTTGAACTCCTGGGCTCAAGCAGTCCTCCTGCCATAGCCTCCCAAAGTGCTGGGATTACAGGTATGAGCCACAGTGCCCGGTCAAGATAAGGGCTTTTTCTCCTTCAAAATGTATGTACTTTATACTAGGTGTAACAACAACTCGTGGGCTGTTATTGACACCTTAGTGACAAAAAATTTAATAGTTCTTTGGCAGGGAATACTTTGAGTGGAGCAGACCCAAGTGGTCCCAGGAGAGTTGCATGTGCTATGAGGACCCCAACACTGAGGGGGAGATGGAGCACCACAGGGAGGGATGGGCTACCATTTTGGATAGATAGGGGTAATATATGTTCAGGATGTGCTCATACTGATGGATGGCAACATTTTGGACTTGCTGTAAGAAGGCATGTTTTTGATAGTGGGAAACTGATTGGAAACTGACTGTCATTAACAAATACAGAACATCACCTGGTATCTTGTAACACCAGGTACTTTAAAGGGAAGCAACAATACTAGACATTCTCCCATTCCCCACAATCTAAATTTGTTGTTCCCTCCCCCATGCCTTTCTTCTTCTCCTTTTCTTCCCTCCCTCCCTTCCCTTCTTCTCTTTGTTCCTTTTTCTCAGTCTCTGTTATACCCAGTTATTAAGTTGTCCTACTTGAAAAAATAGTTTTGTTTCCATAAGAGGCAATTTACAATATTCTGTAAGAAAAGAGAAGCAGCTGGTAATATTATCCTCACAAACACACACCAGGTTTCAGAGAACGCTGCTCTCATTCTGAGCATTCCGTTTGTGTTATAGTTACTTTGAGGACTCTGATATATTTTCTGAGCCTGTCCTAAAGAAAGATCTTTCTTCTTTTATTTTTTTATTCTTCAAGATTTTAAAATAATTGTTCACTGCAGCACATTTTTGGAACAGTATAGAGGAAAAAAATAAAAGTTTGGGCTATTTCTTTTCAACCTTTTTCTATACATATGTATGTGTCATTTTTAGAAGATGGAGATCTTATAGAATTTATAGCTTAATATCTCACTTTTCCAACTTAGCATTCTAACACATTTCAAAAAATACTTTACTGACTGTGATTAAATTAGAAGTAACTTAGAAAAAGAAAGAGACTGGTGAGTGCAGTGGCTAACGCCTATAATCCCAACATTTTGGGAGGCCAAGGCAGGAGGATCACTTGAGCCAAGGAGTTTGAGACCAGCCTGGGCAACAAAGCGAGACCTCGTTCTACAAAAAATACAAATATTGGCTGGGCTGGGCGGCTCAGCCTGGAATCCCAGCACTTTGGGAGGCCGAGGTGAGTGGATTGCCTGAGCCCGCGGGTTCGAGACCAACCCGGGCAACTTGGCGAGAACTTGTCTCTACAATAAATCAAAAATTAGAACTGGGCTCGATGGCTCAGCCTGTAATCCCGTGCCTTTGGGAGGCTGAGGTGCGTGGATTGCCTGAGCCCGCAGGTTTGAGACCCGCCTGGGCAACTTGGTGAGACCTCATCTCTACAATAAAACAAAAAATTATCTGGGCGTGGTAGCGTGTGCCTGTAGTTCCAGCTACTTGGAAGGCTGAGGCGGAAGGATCGCCGGAGCCCAGCAGGCGAGGCTGCGGTGACCGGGAGCGGTCACTGCACTCCAGTCTGGGTGACAGAGTGAGACTCCAACTCAAAAAAAAAAAAGAAAAATTTGCCAGGCGTGGTAGCGCACGCCTGTAGTTCCGGCTACTTGGAAGACTGAGGCAGAAGGATGCCAGAGCCCAGCAGGTTGACGCTGGAATGGCCGTGAGTGTGCCATGGCACTCTAGCTTTGGTGACAGAGTGAGACTCCAACTTAAAACAAAAATACAAAAATTAGCCGGACACGGTGACACGCACCTGTAGTCCCAGCTAATCCAGAGGCTGAAGTGGTGGGAAGATCACTGGAGCCCAGGAGGTTAGGTCTGTGGTGAGCTGTGATTATGCCACTGCACTCCAGCCTGGGTGACAGATTGAGTCTCTCTCTCTCTCTCTCTCTCTCTCTCTGTATATATAATGTACATACACATAAAAGTCCTGGATAGGTGGACAAAAAAAAAAACTGGGAATCCAGTAGGAAGGGACTTCATTTTCTTTTTTTTTCTTTTTTTGTTTTTTTGAGTTGGAGTCTCACTCAGTCGCCCAGTCTGGAGTGCAGTGGCCGCTCCCAGCCACCGCAGCCTCGCCTGCTGGGCTCCGGCGATCCTTCCGCCTCAGCCTTCCGAGTAGCCAGAATTACAGGCATGCACTACCACGCCCGGCTGATTTTTTGATTTATTGCAGAGATGAAGTCTCACCTGCCCAGGAGGATCTCAAACCCGCGGGCTCAGGCAATCCACTCACCTCAGCCTCCCAAAGTGCTGAGATTACAGGCTGAGGCACCGAGCCCAGCTGGGACTTCATTTTCATGGTGTCATCATCTGTATTGTTGAAATTGTATCTCTCTTTAGCCTCATACATGTTTTACTTCTATAATAAAGAAAAATCTTACTTTTTAGTGTCAGATGAATATTCAGATATCATGTGAACAGTATCAATACTGAACAAATGGTTAACATTTTCTTTTCATTTTTCAGTTGGAGTCTCACTTTGTCACTGGAGTGCAGTGGCATGCTCACGGCCACCACAGCCTCGATCTGCTGGGCTCAGGCCATCCTTCCACTTTAGCCTTCCAAGTAGCTGGAACTACAGGCATGTGCCACCATGCCTGGCTAACTTTTTGATTTATTGTAGAGAGGAGGTCTCACCAAGCTGCCCACGCTGATCTCGAACCCATGGACTCAGGCAATCCTCTCACCTCGACCTCCCAAAGTGCTTGGATTATAAGCGTGAGCTACCGTGCCTGGCCCGGTTAACATTTTCAGATCCATATTTCTGACTTCCTTGTACTTCAAAGTAACACTTTTTTTCCCCCATGGAGCAGTCTGCTTGGGATAACCTCTCACTCTTTCTTTACTTTTTTTTTAAGTTTTAACTTTCTATTATGAAATTTCAACCATGCACAAAGCATACAGGGGTGGTGTAGTCCCTGTAGTTCCAGCTATTTGGGAGGCTGAATCAGGAGGATCGCTTGAGCTCAGGGGTTAAGGGCTGCAGTGAGCTATGGTTGTACCTGTGAATAGCCACTGCACTCCAGCCTGTACAGCGCAATGAGACCCTGCCTCTTAAAAACAACAACAAAAAACTCCCATGTACCCATCACCCAGCTTCCACAACTTACTAACGCTTTATTAACTCATGGCCACACCATCCCCCCAACCCCAACCTATGTCCTGCTGCCCCACAGTGAATTCTTTGGCAACAAATTCTAGACATTGTATAATTTCATCTGTAAATATTTCAGTATGCATTTCTAACAAATGACCTTTTAAAAAAAGAACCACATTATCATACCTTAAATAATTAAACAATTCTTTCATTATCATAAAATATTAAGCGTTCAAATTTCCCTGATTATTTTGAAAAAAAAAAATTCTGTAGTTGGTTATTCTAATTATGATTCAAATAAGGACCACACATTGCATTTGGTTGATATGTTGCTTAAAGTCTTTAATTCTCCCTTTTCCCCCCTTTGGAATTTATTTGTTAAAGAAACTGCATCTTTTGCTTTGCAGAGATTTTCATGTTCTGGATCCTGCTGATTGCATCCTTGTGGTTGTAGTTAACAACACAGGTTGCCAATTACTTCTTGTTGCAAAAAATGAGGGGTTTTTTCCTCCTATACTTTTCCTAATGTGTTTTGAGATACAAAAAGGTAGCTCTCCCTGATTTTGGACACTACTTGTGTAAAGAAACCTGCAACATCATGAACATTATAAGTCATGCAAAAGACAGGTCTACCCAAAACTCATTCACAGTTATTTATTCTGATGTAATAAAAACTTAAAAAAAAATCATCACTGAAAACCATCAGCCAGGTTCGGTGGCTCACACCTGTAATCCCAGCACTTTGGGAGGCCAAGGCAAGAGGATTGCCTGAGACCTGGGGTTTGAGACCAGCTTGGGCAACATGGTGAGACCTCGTCTCTACAATAAGTCAAAAAATTAGCTGGGCATGGTGGTGCATGCCTATAGTTCCAGCTACTTGGAAGGCTGAGGCAGAAGGATTGCCTGAGCCCAGCAAGTCAGGCTGTGGTAGCTGTGAGTGTGCCACTGCCTTCCAGCCTGGGTGACAGAGTGAGACTCCAACTAAGCCTGCCCCCCCAAAAAAAACAACCAGAGGATAACATTTAAACACACTCCAAGCCATAAAGTGGCAAGTAATGTCTTTTAGGTTATTTGTCATAATTTATGAGGAAAGTTACTCGATACATTTCGTCTACCTTTCAACCTTGTTATTTGTAAAGAATGTAGTGTATGAAATAGTCTAGATTTTAGTTGTGAGATTATTATGTGGGGATTTTGACTGGAACTCTGGTCATTGAGACATTGGTAATACATTCTATAATCTTTAGTTGTGTAGAAAAGTGCCTAGCACATAGTTGGTACACAATATATTTTAATTGAGTGAATGAATGAATGAATGAGTCTCCAGTTTATGTATATACACAAGTGAAACAGTATTTTATTAAAAAAATTTTTTTTTATTTTGAAGATGTGGGGTACAATTCAAGGTAAGATATACAAATGTTCATTATGCAGGTAACCTTGTTGATGAGGTGTGTCCCTCCCTTCCCTGGCAGTTTCCCACTACTTCCAATCCCTTTCTTATAGTATTATGATAATTGTTCAAGGTTTGCTTATGAGTGAGAACATGTGGTACTCAGTTCTTTGTTTCTGTTATAGATCACTGAGTATTATAGACTTTAAGTCCATCCAAGTTGCTGCAAAGTTCATAAATTTGTCCTTCTTTATGGTTGTGTAATATTCCATCGTGTATATGTACCACTTTTTTTAATCCAGTTCTCTTTCAATGGGCACCATGTTTTTGCTATTGTAAATAATACTGCAGTAAACATGCGTGTGCAGGTGTCTTTTTCATAGAGTGATTTGAGTTCCTCCAGGTATATTCCCAGTAGGGGGATTGCAGGGTCATATGAAAGAAACAGTACTTTAAAATAGGGGAAAAAAGTCCCAAGAAGGAAGAAAAAATTGAAAAAGGTTTTCATTTTTGTGATGGAAAATTCTCATCAAAGCTAGGAAAACTAGCCGGGCTCGGTGGCTCAGCCCGTAATCCCACGCCTTTGGGAGGCTGAGGTGAGTGGATTGCCTGAGCCCGCGGGTTCAAGACCTGCCTGGGCAGCAAGACCTCATCTCTACAATAAATCAAAAAATCAGCCAGGCGTGGTAGCGCATGCCTGTAATTCCAGCTACTAGGAAGACTGAGGTGGAAGGATCGCCGGAGCCCAGCAGGCGAGGCAGGCGAGGTTGCGGTGGCCGGGAGCGGCCACTGCACTCCAGTCTGGGTGACAGAGTGAGACGCCAACTCAAAAAAAAAAAAAAAGCTAGGAAAAATTAATATTCACTTAATACCTGTAGATGCTGCTTTATTAGCTTTTGTCTTTATTCATCTTTTGTAATCTAAGTAAATACTTTAATATTTAGTGCCTACCCATCTTTATTGTACCAACAAGATTAAAGCTAGGCTGTGAAGGAAAATCTAAAGAGCACGCCTATCGCCGGGCTCGGTGGCTCAGCCTGTAATCCCACGCTTTTGGGAGGCTGAGGTGAGTGGATTGCCTGAGCCCGTGGGTTCGAGACCCGCCGGGGCAACTTGGTGAGACCTCTTCTCTACAATAAATCAAAAAATTAGCCGGGCGTGGTAGCTCTCGCCTATAGTTCCAGCTACTTGGAAGGCTGAGGCGGGAGGATCGCCGGAGCCCAGCAGGTTGAGGCTGTGGTGGCCGGGAGCGGCCACTGTACTCCAGTCTGGGTGACAGAGTGAGACTCCAACTCAAATAAAAATAAGTAATAATAAAAAAAAATAAATAAAAACATAAAAATAAATAAAAAAAAGAACACGCCTATCATGTTGGCTTAAAAAAAGTAGTGAGCTGGGATCGGTGGCTCAGCCTGTAATCCCAGCGCTTTGGGAGACTGAGGCAAGTGGATTGCCTTAGCCCGCGGGTTTGAGACCCACCCGGGCAACTTGGCGAGACCTTGTCTCTAAAATAAATCAAAAGTTAGCCGGGCGTGGTAGTGCATGCCTGTAGTTCTGGCTACTTGGAAGGCTGAGGCGTAAGGATTGCCGGAGCCCAGCAGTTCGAGGCTGCGGTGGCTGGGAGCGGCCACTGCACTCCAGTCTGGGCGATGGAGTGAGACTCCAACTCAAAAAAAAAAAAAGTAGCGATAACACTGGAAAGTGTAATAGGCGTATGTAATGTATCATTTTGGTGTTAATTGCACTTCCCTAATGGCCAGTGATGCTGAGCATCTTTCTATGTGCTTGTTTGCCATCTGTGTGTTCTCTGGTAAAATGTCTCTTGCCTGTTTTCTAATGGAATTTTTTAAAAATGTTAAAGTTTTAAAAAATATATTCTGGATGCATTTTCTCTGCAAAAAAAAAAAATTTTTTTTTCTTTTTTTGTATTGGAGTCTCACTCTGTTGCCCAGGCTGGAGTTCAGTGACACAGTCACAGTTCACTGCAACCTCCAACTCCTGGACTCAAGCAATCCACCCTCCTCAGCATCCCCAGTAGCTAGGACCATAGATGTGTGCTAATTTAAAAAATTTTTTTGTAGAGACGAGGTCTCACTATGTTGCCTAGACATGTCTTGAACTCCTAGGTTCAAGCAATCTTTCAGTCTTGTCATCCCAAAATGCTGGGATTGCAGGTGTGAGCCACCATGCCTGGCCTGCAAATATTTTCTGACTGTCTGTAATTTTTCTTTTCAACTTTCTCACATGGTCTTTGCAGAGCAAAGGTTTTTAGGTTTGGTGAAGCCCACTTTATCACTTTATCCTTTTGGCATCAAGTCAAAGAACTCTTCACCTAGTTCGAGGCCCTAAAGAAGTTCTCTTATTAATATTTTTAAAATAAAAATTTTATAGTTTTATGTTTTACATTTAAGTCTGTGCTCCATTTTGAGTTAAATTTTGTAAAAGTGCAAAGTTTAGGCCAAAGCTAGTTTTTTGGCTTGTAGATGTTCAGTTGTTCCAGAACCATTTGTCGAGAAAGCTTTAACTCTTTCATTGAATTCTGTTTTGCCCTTTTGTCAAAAATCAGTTGGGCATATTTTGTGTAGGCCGTTTCCTAGGTTTTCTTTTCCATTCTGTTGGTTTACGTTTCTCTTCGTTTGCCAGCACCTCACTGTCTTGGCTACCATAGCCTTAAAACCGGGAAGAGGAATTCCTCCCACTTTATTCTTTTTCAGAATTGTTTTGGCTATTATAAGAATAAGCCCATCTATCTTTTCCAAAAATTTTGCTGGGATTTTTATAGGAATTGTGTTAAACATATGGATCAATTTGGGGAGATTTTATCTTTTGACCATGTTGGGTCTTCCAATTTAGACCTTAAGTATTTCTCTTCTTTGATTTCTTTCAAAGACATCCTATAACTTTCAGCATATAGAACCTGTACACCTTTAAAAAATGTTCTTTAAAAAAAAAAAAGTTCTTTGTAAACCGGATGTGGTGGCTCAAGCCTGTAATCCCAGCACTTTGGGAGGCTGAGGCTGAGGCAAGAGGATTGCCTGAGTCCAGGGGTTTGAGACCAGCCTGGGCAGCTTGGTGAGACCGCGTCTCTACAATAAATCAAAACATTAGCTGGGCATGGTGGCACGTCCCTGTAGTTCCAGCTACTTGGAAGGTGGAAGATTGTTTGAGCCCAGCAGTTTGAAGCTATGGTGACTGTGAGCATGCTACTGCACTCCAGCCTGAGCGACAGAGTGAGACTCCAACTCAAAAAAAAAAAAGAGAGAGAATAAAAAATGTTCTTTGTAATAAACTTCTTAGTTTTCAAACATTTGTTACTTCTTTTTAAACATTTTTTGACATCTGAGAAAAGTCTTCAGACATTTAATATGCATTTACTTTGTGCTAGTATTATGCTTGGTGATAGAAATTCAAAAATGAAATACCAAGCTTTGAGAGGTAGAGGGACAGATTTTCAGAAGATCATGGTTTTTTTTTTTTTTTTTTTTTTTGAGTTGGAGTCTCACTTTATCGCCCAGACTGGAGTGCAGTGGCCGCTCCCCACCACCGCAGCCTCAATCTGCTGGGCTTCAGCGATGCCGCCTCAACCTTCCGAGTAGCCAGAATTACAGGCATGCGCTACCACGCCCGGCTGATTTTTTGATTTATTGTAGAAATGAGGTCTCGCTGCCCAGGCGGGTCTCGAACCCGCGGGCTCAGGCAATCCACTCACCTCAGCCTCCCAAAGGCGCGGGATTACAGGCTGAGCCATCGAGCCCGGCTAAGATCATGGTTTTAAAACCGTTATTTTAGCCAATAGGAAGGCAGAACAATTTTCCATCTCCAAAACAATGCAATTACAGTGAAACTGGCAATTACCCAATACTTATTGCTAAAAAAACCTCTAGATAGAATGTGTTTGAGAGCATAGGCTTTGGAACAAGGCAGACCTGAGCTTGAAACCCAGCTCAGCCTTACTAGTCGTTTGACTCTGGGCCAGTTGCTTAAGCTTTAGAAGCCTCCTTTTTTTTTTTTTAAATCTGTAAAATGGGATGAGAATACACTGAGCTCTTAGGATCACTGTAAAGATTGAAGGAAAACATCTGTAAAGCAGTGCATTGCCTGGCACTATCAATTCAGCTGTTTTTGTTACTAATTTCATCTCACATCAGGGATAAGGAAAAAAAAAAAGACAAGGTTGAAATGGATAATGGTTGAACCTGGGGCAGGGTGAGGGAAAACAGGGTACATGGAAATCGAAGGGTGATTATTAGAAGAGAATACAGGAATTAGATCTTCAAGGAGTCTAGCTGTCTGTCTTTCTTCAGAAGTCTGCTTTCACATGGAGAACAGGAAGGACGGTTAGTTTAAATTTTTAATTCTACTCTGCCTGGCTTTTTCTTTCATACTAGATATAGTCATTAGGCCCAAGAAGTCATTAAAGTATTTAATAAGGTTATTAAATTGACTAACTGCGCTGCTGGAGCAATTTTCATAGGAAATCCATATGGTTCTAGGTAAGGGGCTCTGAGCTGTCCTCTGTGGCTGACAGGCTGTCAACATTCCTTTGAAGGATGGTGGCCAGTGTCGTGAGGGATGCGTCTAATTAAGAGCTTATAGGTGAGCCTTGGCTTCCTGGGTGTGCTATTTGTAGCTGGGAGTACGGTGAAGCTTCACTAATTCCTACTAATTGCAGGGCAGGGGAGGTGAGGCCCATCTGAATTATAGAATATTTTAAAATAAATGTACTTTTATGACTTTCAAGTACATATTTTAACTCCAACTAGGCTAACGAATGGTTGCCTGGTACAGGTCTTAGGGGACTGAGTTACTGAAGCCATCAGAATGATTTTTCAATTATTTCTGTGTAAATAGGTGTTTTGGAGTTCTTGAGGTTGCTGGAAAACAGTTCATCCTCATGGATCTTAAACATTGCTCTTGCGTCCCTATGTTGTTAATTGGCATACCCTTAGAGGAAGGGATTTGTTAAATTAAGATAAACTTTAGACCAGCTGCTAAATAACTTATCATTAATTCATTGAGCCCGAGGAACCACGTGGATGTTTTTATTTCAACTGAAGTTTGAACTCCGTCTTTTCCTGAAAGTGATTTGTTTATTCCTGCAGGCATTGATTTGTTCATTAGATGATATTAATGGAATGCCAGGCACTCAAGTCCCATAAGACAGCCTAAGCTGCCCCCCAGGAGCTTAGTGTCTGTTGGAGGAGGCCTCCAGGCAACTGCGAGACAGCACAGTAGGGTGTGATGAGCAGGGACTGTGCCAAGAGGCATTAGGGGCTCAGCAGAAGGCCCAGCAAGTCAGATCGGGTGAATCTGAGGAGGATTTCCAGGAGTGGTGTCTGAGTTGCATTTGAAAAATGAATTTAGCCGGGCTCGGTGGCTCAGCCTGTAATCCCGTGCCTTTGGGAGGTTGAGGTGAGTGGATTGCCTGAGCCCGCGCGTTCGAGACCTGCCTGGGCAACTTGGCGAGACCTCATCTCTACAATAAATTGAAAATTAGCCGGGCTGTGGTAGCGCGCGCCTGTAGTTCCGGCTACTTGGAAGGCTGAGGCAGAAGGATCACCGGAGCCCAGCAGGTCGAGGCTGCAGTGGCCAGGAGCGGCCACTGCACTCCAGTCTGGGCGACAGAGTGAGACTCCAACTAAAAAAAAAAAAAAAAAAAAAAGAATTTGGGCACGGCTCATGCCTATAATCCCAGCACTTTGGGAAGCCAAGATGAGAGGATTGCCTGAGTCCACGGGTTCAAGACCAGCCTGGGCAACTTGGCGGGATGTCACCTCTACATCAAAAATTAGTCAGCCATGGCGGCCCGTACCTGAAGTTCCATTTTTTGGAAGGCTGAGGAGAATGGATTGCCTGTGCCCAGCAGGTTGAGGCTGCATGGCTGTGAGTGTGCTACTGCCCTCCAGCCTGGGCGACAGAGTGAGACTCTGACTAAAAAAAAAAAAAAAAAAAAAAAAAAAAAAAAAAAAGCATAATTAGCCAGACACGGTGGCTCACGCCTATAATACCAGCACTTTGGGAGGCTAGGCAAGAGGATTGACTGAGCCCGCGGGTTTGAGACCAACCTGGGCAACATGGTGAGACCTCGTCTCTACAATAAATCAAAAAAATTAGCTGGGCTTGGTGGCACATGCCAGTAGTTCCAGTTTCTTGGAAGACTGAGGTGGAAGGATCACCTGAGCCCAGCAGGTCGAGGCTGTGGTGGCCGTGAGCAGCGTGCCATTGCACTCTAGCTTGGGTGACAGAGTGAGATTCTGATTCAAAAAAAAAAAAAAAAAAAGAAAAGAAAAAAAGAAAAATGCATTGGGGTTAGCAAAAAATGGTAGAAGAAAAAAGAAAAGATAAAAGGAAAAAAAAAGTAACATATGGACAGCAGTCCAGACAGAAAGAAGAGCATATTCAAAGGCATGGAAGCGAGAAATGATATGTTGTGTGTGGGGATCTAAGCTTGGCCTTCGAAGATAAGTAGAGTGAGATCCTGAAAGGCTGTATTGTGTAAGCTGAGAATTTGAACTTGACGTTGAGGTTATGGGGCAGCCTTTGAAGGACTCAGTCTTTTTTTTTTTTTTTTTGAGTCAGAGTCTCATTCTGTCACCCAGGCTGGAGTGCAGTGGCACGCTCACAGCCACTGCAGGCTCCACCTGCTGGGCTCAGCAGGGAAGCAACACCCTGAGATGTGTGTTTTGGAGCCATCCTTGTCTTGGTGTGGGGTGCACTGAAGATAATCCAGAGGTCAGTGAGCAGCTTTTGCATTCATGCTGGGCAAGAGGGCCTTGAACCAAGGCAGCAGCAGAGGGAGGAGAGTTGTGGGGGCTTCGAAGAAGAGTGAGTGTGAAGGACTTGGTCTGTGTGGATTTGGGGGGTGAGTCAGAGAAGTCCGGGGGAGCTGGGTTTCTGGCTGGGATTGATGGGGATGCTCTTCACTGGGATGGGGAGCAGGATGATGTGGGAAGGATGTGGGCCCTAAGTGCTCATGGGACTTCTAGGTGGATCAGGCTGGAGACATGGGAGAGATGCCTGGGCTGGCATGGAGCAGGGGGTGGGAATCACCAGTGCACGCGGGGTGTTGAAAGTGTTTGGATGAGGTCACCCTAGAATTGTGACAAAGAGCAGCAGCCAAGGATGGCTCCCAGAGGCAAGCAACGTCTCAGGTAGTTGAGAAGGAAGAAAAGTTGGCATCCACAAGAGGATAGCAATACTCAGCGCTCCAACCAAGTTAAAGACTTTCACGGTTGAAAAAAATACTTGGAGTCTCAGTGCCATGGTGAATTTTGAGGGTGCATTTAAAATGCACTGACTGGGCGTGGTGGCTCAACCTGTAATGCCAGCACTTTGGGAGGCCGAGGTGAGAGGATTGCTTGAGCCCGGGGGTTTGAGACCAGCCTGGGCAACTTAGTGAGACCTTTTCTCTACAATAAATCACAAAAACCTAGCCGGGCATGGTGGCTTGAGTCTGTAATTCCAGCACTTGGAAGGCTGAGGTGGAAGGATTGCCTAAGCCCAGGAGGCTGAGACTGCAGTGGCTGTGAGCATGCCACTCGCACTCTAGTCTGGGCGACAAGAATGAGACTCCAACTCAAAAAAAAAAAAATGCATTGCTGTGTTCTTAGAAGACATTTTTCCCCCTAGCATGGTTTTAAAATATGTATTAAACATACCCTTCCCTAATTAAAGATTAGACTTAATGACTGATAATGATGGCAGAGTCTGAGAATTCCAACCCATTGAGATGAAGAAAATAGAGACTTGACCATAATTTGTCATTGTGTTGTCCATTCCTTCTACACATATTATGAAGTGCCTGCTCTGAGCAAGGACTGTGACATGGTTAGGCTACTCTGCCTTTTGCTGAAGAACGATCCTGTATACATATATTTGTGTGTGTGTATTCAGCATTTCTTAATTGCTTAATACCAGTTAATGTGCCAGGCACTCAGTCTTTTTTTTTTTTGAGTCAGAGTCTCATTCTGTCACCCAGGCTGGAGTGCAGTGGTACCCTCACAGCCACTGCAGGCTCCACCTGCTGGGCTCAGGTGATCCTTCCGCCTCAGCCTTCCAAGTAGCTGGAACCACAGGCACGCACCACCACACTTGGCTAATTTTTTTTATTTTTGTTGAGATGAGCTCTCGTCAAGTTGCCCAGGCTGGTCTCAAACCCCTGGGCTCAGGCAATCCTCTTACCTCTGCCTCCTAAAATGTGGGATTACAGGTGTGAGTCACTGAGCCCGGCCTAGGCACTCAGTCTTACAAAGCAACCTATGCTGTCGTACAGGAGCTCAGCATCTTACATGACCTCACTGCTTTTGGTTGATAGGCATTTTTCTTTCTGTCTAATAATACTTTCTATTCATGTGTCTCTTGGTGAAAATTTTCCCATCACTTTCACCAGTATTTTATAATTTGATCCACCTAACAAACAGCTGGAATAGGTTGGACAGGCATGGTTCCATTTTTCCAGATGTGAAAACTGAGACTCAGTGAATAAAATTTCTCATTTAGAAAGTGGGTGAGCCAGAATTTAGCCCATCTTGTGACTATAAATTCAGTGTTCTTTCCATGAAAAAGGACCTGCCGCTAAAAGTTTGTGTGTTAGTAACTGGGCAGTCACCAAAAGGAAAAAAAAAAAAAAGCCCTGTTTTAATCCTTTTTTCCCCCAGAACTAGTTGTCATTACTACCATCATCAACTAATATGTTGAGTGGTCAGGGGTATGTGGCATTGTAGTAACTGTGGATTTTATAGTTTTAATTCAGAAACCTTTTCAAATTTTTACTTATTTATTTAGAGACAGGATCTTGCTCTGTCACCCAGGCTGTAGTGCAGTGGCATGATCATGACTCACCGCAACCTTGAATTCCTGGCCTCAAGCAAGCCTCCCACCACAGCCTCCTGAGTTGCTGGGACTCCAGGAGCATGCCACCATGCTGGGCTGTTTTTATTTTTTGTAGAGATGAGGTCTCACTATGTTGCTCAGGCTTGTCTGGAACTCCTGGGCTCAAGTGATTCTCCTGCCTCAGCCTCCGAAAGTGCTGGGATTACAAGTGTGAGCCCCTGCGCCTGACCCATTACCTTTTTTAAAAAATCACGAATTTGGGCCAGGCGTGGAGGCTCAGCCTGTAATCCCAGCACTTTGGGAGGCAGAAGTGAGAGGATTGTCTGAGTCCATGGGTTTGTGACCAGTTTGGGTAACTTGGTGAGACCTCGTCTCTACAATAAATCAAAAACTTAGCCGAGCTTGGTGGCGCATGCATGTAGTTCCAGCTACTTGGAAGGCTGAGGCAGAAGGATTGCCTGAGTCCAGTAGGTCAAGGCTGCGGTGGCTGTGAGCGTGCCACTGCACTCCATCCTGGGCAACAGAGTGAGACTCCAACTCAAAAAAATAAAATAAAATAAAATAAAAAATCACGAATTTGTAGCAAGTTGACAAATGTGTTTCCTGATTTTTCATTTTCGTGCCATCTGTGTAATGCCCACTATTTCAGTATCAGGTGCATGTCTTCTACTGTTCATGTGGAATACTAAGCTGCTGGAAATTGTTAATTTCCCTTTTTGATATATCCAAGAACTTCTGCCTCTTCAGTGGAAAAGTAGAACTGCAGTACCTTCTGAGGGAGCGTGGCCTGCATGTGACCTGGTGACTGAGAGCCATCCTGGAGTCTGTCTGAAAGGGGGCAGGATGACCTGGGCTTCTCTTGTCACCTCTGCTTCCTTGCTCAGAGTGAAGGCAGGGCTGACTTCCCTCCTGGGCATGGTGCCCGGAGCCCACACTACTTTAGGGGCCTATCAAAGTGTTTTGATTCCTTTTAAAATCAGAAAAATAAAATCAACTCCCAGGTTAAATAAAAGGTTTGTTGGACGTGGTGGCTCACGCCTGTCATCCCAGCACTTTGGGAGGCAGAAGCGAGAGGATTGCCTGAGTCCACGGGCTCAAGACCAGCCTGGGCAACATGGCGAGACCTTGTCTCTACAATAAATCAAAAAATTAAGCCGGGTGTGGTGGCACATGCCTGTAGTTCCAACTACTTGGAAGGCTGAGGCAGAAGGATTGGCTGAGCCCAGCAGGTCGAGGCTGTGGTGGCCGTGAGCGTGCCACTGCTCTCCAGCCAGGACAACTCAAAATAAAACAAGAAAAGGTTTTAATATATGTTATTAAAATATTCATCTTTATTTCATTGTAGTTTTAAAGTATGCCTTTTAAGTTTTTTGTGTGGAGGAAAGGACCCATGAAGGCAGAAGTTCCTAGGTCTTGCGAAAGTCAGGATGCAGCCGGAGCATGTGTATAGGGTTGGGACTGAGGCCGGGTGATGTGGTCTACTCTGGATTCCTGGTTGTCTCTCCTATTCCTAATCTATTAGTCTTTCTGTTTATTGACTCTTGGATGATTTGTTGGTTGATTGATTCTAGGAACTGTGGGTATGTGAAAAGTTCTATAAGAGAATGAGTTTAACACACACACACATGTGCACACAGAGTGACAGGAGACAGAGGTGGAAAGCCTGGTGTCCAGGGTATTGCTTTTGTTTCCATCTCTAGGCAGGGTCTGCTTTATCCCTGAGGCTGTGGTGAGCTGTGATTGTACCACTGCACTCCAACCTGGGCTACGGAGTGAGACTGACTCAAACAACAACAAAAAAATTAATAAAATAAAATAAGTGTTGTTTAAAATTTTATCCTGTATTGCCTATTCTTATTATCTTTACAAAGGAAGAAAATTATCTACTGTATATGATTTCTTTATCTTTTTTACCTATAACACAAAAATATCATGATAAAATAATAATATATGGGCAGGACATTTTAAAAAGACAAGCATTGTATAAAGGAAGGTGTTCATCTTTCTATTAATAAATTATTACTGCTTATTCTCATGAGGCTGGGTTGCACTCACAAAGTCAATGTCAACACTCATTGCTTACTTTTCACAATCCCTTTGCTACCCTTTCTTATTTGTGTTCCAAGAAGTGATTTACCAGACTGAACCCTGGTATTACTTTAGAGAGATAAAGAAAGTAAGAAATGATCACTTTTAACATTTGAGAAAAATGTGAACCTATGTTTCATGACTAAAAATTAAAAAAATACCTCTAGAATTTACTTTGGCTTCAGATAACTTGTAAAACTATCCAGAAGTGCACCCTACTCTGTTTTGCATTTTCAAAATCTCATTTGTTGCAAAAGTGTTTTCTGGACTTGCCCATGGTGCCTGATTCATTGACTTGACTTCTTGTTTTTTAAAGGCTGACCACTGAAATGAAGCTCATTTCAGTTTCATTTTAGCACAGTCGTTTCTCTCCGTTCTTTCCAGTCCGACTTGCAATTCTGAAACATATTTCTTTGTTTATGATGCCGTTACAGGAATTTGTAAGTGTCTGGGTTCGAGATCCTAGGATTCAGAAGGAGGACTTCTGGCATTCTTACATTGACTATGAGATATGTATTCATGTAAGTATGCAGTCAGTAGTCAATAGAAATAGTAATTTGTAGGTAGCATACAGATCATGGGATACTATGATCTACCTAAAATTAAAATTTGTAAACATGTTCCTAATTTAAATAACTGAATTTGAATATTGGCAAATAATGCTTACATCTTAAATGAAAGTAGTTAGGTGGTTCCTAAAGTTGAAAAATGATTTACTTGAATCCCCTACTGTACCTTTGGTAATATTAATATTGTAGTGTTTATTGCGGGTATGAAGATGTGTGTACAGCAAAGATTCAGGACTAAAGATTATTTACAGCTCATTAATGACTTTATGATCTGCTATGACATATTTCTGGTTGATTATAGTGCCTAATAAATCTCAGGTTTTGAGAGGACATAGAGAGTTCTCTGGAAAAGAGATGTGTAGTGTTTTTTATATAGACTCAAAGTAGGAAATGAATACATGCAATGAATCTGCAATTAATTTGTCTAGATTCTGAGTAAAGAATGTAATGAGTAAACAACTGGAAATGACATACCTTGCTCGAATATTTCTGTATCATAATCTCTTGAACAGTGTTGTATGTTATGTGACCTTCTGTGGTCATCTTGAGCAAGGGTCAGCAAACTTTTTCTATAAAGGTAGCAAAAGTCTTCAGTCTTGTGGGCCAGCATTGTTTCTATTGAGACGACTAGTTTGTCCATGAATAGCTGAATTGTTTTCCAATAAAACTTTGTTTGCAAAGACAGATGGCAGACCAGATTTGGTCCTCAGGCTATCATTTTGGCCCCTGCTCTTGAAGATAGTCACTTTTTGCATCTAAACCAGATATGCATCAGATGCAAACTAAATCAGTTCAAACTTGGGAGCAATGAGACTTCATAGCACAAGTGAAGAAAAATTTAGCTATCATGTATTCTTCCCAGTATGCATAGCTAAATTGGTAGACTGGAGACCCAAACAGCTGCATAAAACCTTTGTTTTTTTGTTTCGCTCCTTTCTTCCCTTTTTTCTTTCAAGGTTTCACAACTTAGAAAATTAACAAAGTCAAAACTCAGAACCGCTTTTTTAGTTGGGTGGCAGGCTGTTGCCAGGAAATGCCACGTATTTGGATTGCATTTTGGTTTCATTCAAGCTCACACTAGAGTTGCATTCTGTGTAGAAAATGATGAGCATATAAGAAAAAGCATTTGAAGTGAACTGAAGTTCTCTAGTTGTCTTTTGACTTTCTCTAAAAAAAATTGTGTGAGTACTCATCACACACTTTATGATACGCATGAAATGTCATTGTTCTCCTGGTTAATGAAAGCATGGGTTCTTCTCTGCTATGTAAACAGTGGTGTGAATTTAGAAATCTCCATGTGGGGCCAGGAGTGCTGGGCTCCACAAATATTATTCGATGGTGTCCCAGCGCTTCCCTGAAATGCTCATCAATTAACAATGGATACGTCTTTGAATCGCAGAAAAAGCAACCAGATCTAGTGGGGGAGCTTCATCAGTTAGTGAGCTCAGGATAGTCTAACCCTGGGGAGGCCACCTCCATCTGTTGTATGATTTGCCGGAGGCCAGCTCCCGGGGGGTTCACGGGGACCCGAGAAGGAGGCGTGATGAGGCGAGGGAAGGAAGAGTCGTGACCAGAGTTTCTTTTCAGGCACTCTGGCACTGAAGCACACCAGTGCTGATTTATTTATATCATAATTTTTGGCACACACTTAGCAGAAAGTTAACAGTGAAGGAAAAAATTAACAATCAAAACATATCAAAACGATTGTATGACGTACTAATGATTTTGCAATTCTGATAATTATATGGTTTAATAATGTCTACATATAAGAAACTAGCTGTTCTTGGAAGTGGTAACTTATTAAAAGGGCAAGGTTAATATTAGTCAAAAGGTTAGCAAGTGGAAAGTAAAACTTATGCTTTGTAAAGGTAAATAGTCTGTATAGATATAAAGGTGTTAGGCATATAACCTTTATGTAGTTTTAATTTAAAGGTCGCTGTCTGTGATGAGGCAGTGTCTATATTTATTTATATATACCAATCATTTTACTTTTTACTAAGTGCTGACCTTTTTGGGTTTTAGAAAGCAGGCACTAAGGGGGCCCACTGCGTTTTATTTTTTCCCATAAAGATAAGTTTTTTAATTTAACATGTCTTTCACCTATCCAGACTTTTCTAACCATGTTATCATCATATGTACTTGTATAAGGTAGTGGAGGGTCAAGCCATTCTAAGTTTTGTATACTACTCTTTCCTCTAGATGCCCACCAAATTCTACCATTCATATTATAGCCTATATGGGGGCCTGCTCTAACAGTTGGCAAGGGTTTGTGATATTGTTTCAAAGCTTTAAACTTGTGGCTACTCTGGTGTTGTTTGTATGGCTTAACTGTGTTTGCTTTAGTTTGTACCTCAGTTTCTGTCATTTCTCGATACCATAGTTTTAACATAAAGTAGAACAGTTAAAAGTACACTTTGTCACAGTAGGTTTATGGAGTAATTGGTTGGGTCATTGTGACCCGTTGGGTTGCTATTTGCATTTCCTGAGACATGGCCAATGGTGAAGCATTAACTGCTTTATTATTGAACAATATAATGGGAACAAATAGGCGACCATGAGTCACAGGACATTCATGTAGAACTTTCCTCAAGACTTTCCGCGGGGCTTTGCCACACACACGGATCCCTTCTGGGACTTTGCCTTCCAGAAGGGTGTCTTCATTCGGTTCCCATGCTGAGTCCTGGATTGTCATGGCCTCCGCCATTTGAAACATTAGCTGCTTTATTATTAACAATATAGATGCTGTAATCCATAACTTCAGTCACAGAATTCTTTCCCAAGGGGAGATTTAAGCATATTATTCCTGTAAGGCATAAGCTTAACAATATAATGGGAACAAACAGGCGACCATGAGTCACAGGACATGTAGAACTTTCCTCAAGACTTTCCATGGGGCTTTGCCACGTACACGGATCCCTTCTCGGGCTTTGCCTTCCAGAAGGGTGTCTTCATTCGGTTCCCATGCTGAATCCTGGATTGTCATGGCCTCCACCAACAATTAAAAGTGAACTAGAGGCTAGGAATCTCTCATTGGCCCCTCTTAGATGCTGCTCCCATAGGGCTTTGGAGTAACTCTTAAATTAACCTCCAGGGAGATGTTATCAGGGGACTCTGACATCTTAACATTCACTTGGAATTTTAACCTAGGAGACTCTGGAGCTGGCAGGCTATTCTGTGTCCTCTCCTGAGCCTGTCCTGCAAATGAGGGACTTGGGGAGCCTCAGTTTGGCGTAGGTCCCATGTTTAGTTATTGTTAGCTACGATGATTTGAGCAGAGAAATTAAAGGGAGTGACGGTCCACCCTGTCCTCACCTGAGATGCCAGGAGTCCCTTGCAGGGGTCTCCAGGGAGTGGGTACTGAGAAGATGCCTGCTCGAGCCTTGTTAGGGCACTGATTCTGGTGTGACACAGTCTGCTGGCTTAGTTCCCAAGGAGCACACTAAAGTGAGGCCCTGGTGTGCTCTGAAATCTACCCTCAGAATGTTACCTTCCAGCGTGTTTGCCACCACATCGTCAATGTAAGTGAAGATTTAGAGCAGTGGCTACTTTGGGGGCGAGTCTCTTAACTTGCCTGCATGCTTCACCTTAGAAAGTCTATGAATACCGGGAACTGTGCCATATATTTCATGGGAACAGTTTAGGACCTAATGCATGTAATTACGTAGATTTCCCCAGGAAAACAATTCTTGGGCTTAAGTGGTAGAATAATAACTTGAAATAATACAAATCTTGGGAGCCAAAAAAAAAAAATTGTCATTGGTAATGAAGATTACAAAATAGCATTTTGAAACAAATATAAAAAATAGAGATATTCTTCTTTTCAAAAACCAGGAGACGCAAAGACTTGCTGGCCTCCTGCTTTCTGCCAGGAGAGTTTTTACTCCACCTGGGGTTTACCCAGAGGAGACCCTTAGCCTAGGATGGGCACTCTCCTGGTGGCTTTTTCCAAGTGTGTCTCTGGGCACCCAGAAAGAAACCAACACTTAGTAACCAATAATAATATTGAAGATAACATTCGCCAAGTGCTTGCAACCGCCCTGAGAACTACATATGTGTTAGTTCATCCAGTTTCAGTACTTAGGAAATGGAAGTTTGTTTGTTTGTTTTTGAGTCAGAGTCTCACTCTGTTACCCAGGCTGGAGTACAGTGGTACACTCACAGCCACTACGGACTCGACCTATTGGGCTCAGGTGATCCTTCCGCATCAGCCTTCCAAGTGGCTGGAGCTACAGGCATACACCACCAAGCCCAGATAATTTTCTGATTTATTGTAGAGGTGAGGTCTTGCGAAGTTGCCCAGGCTGGGCTCGAACCCATGGGCTCTGGTAATCCTGTCACCTCAGCCTCTCCAAGTACCGGGATTATAGGCATGAGCCACTGCACCTGGCCTTAAGAAACGGAAGTTTAAGTGACTTGTCCTGTGGCAGAGCCAGGGCTGGAATTTCTGTATGCCGGTCCCCTACACCAGATATTAGTCCCCGGGCATGATTGCTGCTCTCTGACTCTGATCACACACCCTCTCATGTCTAGTAGAGAAGGGAAGTGCTGTTCTCTAGTTTAAAGGTGATTTCAGGATTCTCGGTGATTTATGTAACCTTCAGGGATGGCCATGTCGTGGAGCTGATGACTTCTGTGATGTCTTTTAAAAGGCTGTGGGAAGATGTTTCTAATTCTCAAAGCCTCCTCCAGCACATGGATGGTGGTATTTTTTTTTTTTGAGTCGGAGTCTCACTCTGTTGCCCAGACTGGAGTGCAGTGGCCGCTCCCGGCCACCGCAGCCTCGACCTGCTGGGCTCCGGCGATCCTTCCGTCTCAGCCTTCCGAGTAGCCGGAATTACAGGCGTGCGCTACCACGCCCGGCTGATTTTTTGATTTATTGTAGAGATGAGGTCTCGCTGCCCAGGCGGGTCTCGAACCCGCGGGCTCAGGCAATCCACTCAGCCTCCCAAAGGCGCGGGATTATAGGCTGAGCCACCGAGCCCGGCTGGTATTTTTTTTTAAGTAAAAAAAAAAAATTTTTTTTTTGAGTTGAGGATCTCACTCTGTCACCTGGCTAGAGTGCAGTGGCACAATCACAGCCACGGCAGCCTCGACCTGCTGGGTTCAGGTGATCATTCCGCCTCAGCCTTCCAAGTAGCTGGAACTACAGATGCACGCCACCACGCCCGGCTAATTTTTTAAGTTCAAAAAAGAATTCTTTTTTGAGTTGAGGATCTCACTCTGTCACCTGGCTAGAGTGCAGTGGCACAATCACAGCTCATCACAACCTCAAACTCCTGGGCTGAAGTGATTCTCCCACCTCAGCCTCCCAAGTAGCAGAGACTCCTGGCGCTCACTACCATGCCTGGCTAGTTTTTTTTTTTTTTTTTTTGGTAGAAGATGAGATCTTGCTATGTTGCCCAGGTTGGTCTTGAGCTCCTGGGCGCAAGCAATCCTCCTGCCTCAGCCTCCCAAAGTGCTGGGATTACCAGCGGACTGCTCCTGGCCAGGGGATGGTATTAAAATGCAACGGAAGACCCTGAGCTCTTCTGGGTAATTTATACTTTAGGATTTGTTTATTTCTTGTAATTTATCCTGGAAAGCCGTGCTGATAGGTGAGCCAGAGGCTCCTTCAGGACTCAGGGAGTGGCCAGGTCATGCCTCACTCAGGCCATCCTGGCTGTCTTCTGGGCTATGTTGGTGGGTCATGTGGAGACATTTCAGGGTACTGGCATTAAGGGTGAATATATTTTTGGTGGTTTAAATCCTATTTAGAATGAATATTGGGACTATATTGTGAGTTACAGATATAAGAAAGACATTTTTTCCCCCTTGGTGAGGCTTATATTTTTCTATTTTTCTCTACAGACGAATAGCATGTGTTTTACCATGAAAACATCCTGTGTACGAAGAAGATACAGAGAATTTGTGTGGCTCAGACAGAGGCTTCAAAGTAATGCATTGCTGGTGTAAGTAATTTATTATTTATTTATTTTTATTTTAAATAAAGAAATATAGTTTATTTAGAAAGTAAATTAGAGAAGAGAGAAAGAGAAACGAGAGAAGAGATTTACCTCTCCAAGGTAGGAGAGGGAGCTAAAGCTTAGGAATCTGGCGGCCACAGCTCAAAGAGCACATGGCCAGACCATAGCTTAGCAGAACAATGGCCGTATAAGTGATTTTTTAAGACAGTATATTAAGAAGACTTTACTATTATATTCAATATTTAAAAATTGATGTGCATTAAGATATATAAGACATGAAGGATTTTATAAGACTGTCTTCTTGATGACATTATATAGCTTTAGTTAGTTTTGTGGCTACTGCACCCGAATTAAAAATGTATCACTTGAGACTGGGCGTGGTAGCCCACGCCTGTAATTCTAGAACTTTGGGAGATTGAGGTGGGCAGATTGCTTGGGGCCAGAAGTCCAAGACCAGCTTGGGCAACATAGTTAGACTCCCATCCTACTCTGTCCCTACAAAAATACAAAATATTAAAAATTAAAAAAAGAAGTCCATGAGGGAGCATGTGTCAGTGTTCAAAAGTTAACAAAAAAAAGTATCACTTGAATTTCACCAACTTTTCTGGATCTTGACCACAGAAGACTTTAGGAATGTTTAAAGATGCGTTTTAAGTCGATTTCCTCATACCCTTATTATATAACTATATAATAATAACTATATAGTAGTTGTGTGATAATTATCATCTGCATAATTTGCCTTCCCTTCGAGAATTTCTGTAACCAGATCACCTTGATTTGATCATTTAAAAATGTTTTTCTTTTTTCTTTCTCTTAAGAGAACTGCCAGAACTTCCATCTAAAAACCTGTTTTTCAACATGAACAATCGCCAGCACGTGGATCAGCGTCGCCAGGGTTTAGAAGATTTCCTCAGAAAGTAAGTACACAAACGCCGGTGTCCAGACAGAGGTGTGTGCAAAGGGCTTTTCTGTTACTGTTACTGGGCCCAAAATGCTAATCATGGGCCGCAGATCCCCGCTCAGGAGTTCATTTCCTATACTAGAGCGCCATCTTGTGGCTCATAGCATATTTGGGAACAAGTCTTCTAGAAAGAAAACAATGAACGAATTGAGTTAGATAATAAACATGTGGTCCTTTGAACAGTAAAGCAGATGCAAATGACTTGGGAGTTTAGCTGACAAAAGTAAAACTTTCCAGGAAATAAATGTGCCTAATTATAAAACGGCACTTCCTTTTTTTTCTGAGTCGGAATCTCACGCCATTGCCCAGGCTGGAGTGCAGTGGCTCGCTCATGGCCATCCCGGCGTCGACCTGCTGGGCTCCGGCGATCCTTCCGCCTCAGCCTTCCAAGTAGCCGAACTACAGGAGCGAGCCACCACGCCCGGCTAATTTTTTGATTTATTGTAGAGACGAAGCCTCTCTAAGTTGCCCAGGCTGGTCTCGAATCCATGGGCTCAATCCTCTCACCTCGGCTTCCCAAAGTGCTGGGACTATAGTTGTGAGCCACCGCGACCAGCTTTTTTTTTTTTTTTTTTTTTTTTGAGTTGGTGTCTCACTCTGTCACCCAGGCTGGAGTGCAGTGGCATGCTCACGGCCACCTCGGCCTTGACCTGCTGGGCTCAGGTAATCCTTCTGCCTGAGCTTTCCAAGTAGCTGGAACTACAGGTGCACACCATCATGCCAGGCTAAATTTTTTTTTTTTTTTTTATCGTGGAGTTGAGGTCTGGCCATGTTGCCCAGACTGGTCTCGAACCCGTGGGCTCAGGCAATCTTCTCACCTCCGCCTGCCAATGGGCTGCAATTACAGGAGTGAGCCACTGTGCCTGCCTGGCCATTACGAGCATTTTAATGCTCCTAGACATGAAGTAGCTTGCTTTTCAGAGTTCCCATTTTATATATAAATAAGGAAATAGGCCATAGTTGCCTGACTACTAGGTAGTGGCAGGGCGTAATCTTCTGAACGCTCATTCTTTTTCTAGTAGCTTCACGATCTGAAGGGATCTCCTTTTGCGTTCACTAAGTAGGATCTTAGCGCTAACTGGGAATAATAGACTGCCTTCTTCTCACTTGGCTTGCTCATAAAGGGCCTGGGTATTAAGTATGCACATGAATATTAATATTGGTTTCTTCAGATTGACATACAGTGCCTTTCCTTTGAATGTGTCCTAGAGACATACAGAAAGACCCAAGGTCATAATTTGAAGGAGAGTGGGGAATGGAAGTGAAGCCAGAGGAATAGAAATGAGAAGAGACCATTGGCAGAGCCAAGTCCTGTGATCACAGTGGTATTTTCTTGGAGAATCACAGGCATGACAGAACAGACTTGGTCAAGTCTTTCCTGCCCTTTCCCTTTGAAGACAGCTTTGATGTTAATTTCTCTATGGGGTCCCAGGGGCTGATGGCCTTCTTCTTAAGACACAGTCCTTGCAGCCTGAGTTTGCAGAACTGCCTGTCACTCTAGGTGCTGGCCTTGGGGAGCTGTGGCCTGGCCATCATTGGAGAGGCCTGGGCCAGGCAGCTGAGTCCCACTGTTCCTGCCAGCACTTCTGGAGAGAAGTCTCCTTATTTCAGGTCAAGAGACAGCATGTATCTCTAAATTTCTGTTGCTAGTTAAGCACCAGGCGTGTGTTTTTGACCAGGAATTACCTCATTGTTTTGAACCGCTACAGTTGATCCACCGAAATTAATGTCCCAGTGAGTGTCCTGCAGCCACAGTGGGGTTATGTATGTGGCAGGTTATTATTATTATTATTTTTTTAGTGGGAGTCTCACTTTGTCACCCAGGCTGGAGTGCAGTGGCGCACCCACGGCCACCTCAGCTTTGATCTGTTGGGTTCAGGCAGTCCTTCCACCTCAGCCTTCCAAGTAGCTGGAACTACGGCATGTGCTATCATGTCCAGCTTATTTTTTGGTTTATTATAGTGATGAGGTCTTGCCAAGTTGCCCAGGCTGGTCTCGAACCACTGGGCTCAGGCAGTCCTCTCGCCTCCGCCTCTTAAAGTGCTGGAATTGTAGGTGTGAGCCACTGCACCCGGCCAGTGCCAGGTTTTTTTGTGCACTGTATCGTTTGACTTTCTATTGCCTGTATTTGACACAGATGTCATAGTGGAAAGTGTCCTGGTGCAGGAACTCGGGGAGCTGTGTTCCAGTCTCCTGGAATCATAGTTCCTGACTTTTTTCTAGTTATGTGACCTTGGAACAGTCACTTAACTCTTTTGGGCCTAGATTTGCTGTAGACTAGAATAATATAACTCAAATATTACTGACCTCGCTGACTGAGTGTGTCTTTCAGGCGATGGCTCAGAAAGGACCCTTAAAACTATGCATAATCCTCAATTCAGCAGATATTAAGTGACTGCTTTGGGCCAGGCCGTGTACTAGCGCGTTAGGACTGCACAGAACCAGCACCAGTCTTGCCCTCATGAAGATTCCATTCTAGTGGGAAAGCCCAATATCGTACATATCATTTGTTCCACTGGTATGTGGACATTTGTCTCCAAGCAAACGAGTTTCACTTTTTTTTTTTTGAGTCAGGATCTCACTCTGTTTTACAGACTGGAGTGCACTGGTGTAATCACAGCTCACTCACAGCCTCGACCTCCTAGGCTAAACAGATCCTCCTTCCTCAGCCTCCCTAGTAACTGAGATTACACGCGTGGTACCATGTGTGCTTAAGTTTTTGATTATTTGTAGAAATAAGGCTTAGGCTGGTCTCAAACTTGGGTTCAAGCAATTCTCTGGCCTCGGCCTCCCAGAGTGCTGGGATTGCAGGCGTGAGCCACTGTGCCTGGCTGAGTTTCACTTTAAGAATGAAACCTAATCCTTCTGCATGGTTTGAATCTGAAAGGAGCAAGGAGTCTAATACTGCACGGGTGGCTTCAGGCCTGACCTGAGCTCTGTGACCCTCGGGATTCCTCAGCTGCTGTTGCAAGCTCTTCTGTTCTTTGCTCAGTCTGTGTAGAAGCAGCCACCTTCCATGTCTTTGCCCCGGCATCCCCTACCCCGACCCAGCCCAGGCCCACTTTGGAAAACTGTATGCGATGCGTATCCAACTTAGCACCATGTCTTGGCCCTGGCTTGATGGCATCTGAGGCTCCATTGATTACACATTCAGTAGGGCCACCAGCCAACAGCCTGTGCCTTGTTTGTAGAGGGACTTCAGGAACCATAGCATTTTTTTTTTTTTTTGAGTAGGAGTCTCACTCTGTTGCCCAGATTGGAGTGCAGTGGCCACTCCCGGCCACCGCAGCCTCAACCTGCTGGGCTTAGGCGATCCTTCCACCTCAGCCTTCCAAGCAGCTGGAACTGCAGGCGCGTGCTACCACGCCCGGCTAATTTTTTTTTTTTTTGATTTATTGTAGAGATGAGGTCTCGCCAAGTTGCACAGACGGATCTCGAACCCGCGGGCTCAGGCAATCCAATCACCTCAGCCTCCCCAAGCGAGGGATTACAGGCTGAGCCACTGAACCCGGCTAGCATGTATTTTTAAAACCTGGTTTTTGACTGGGCATGGTGGCTCACACCTATAATCCCGGCACTTTGGGAGGTCAAGGTGAGAGAACTGCTTGAGCCCAGGGGTTCGAGACCATCCTGGGCAACTTTGCAAGATCTCATCTCTACAATAAATCAGAAAATTAGCCAGGCATGGTGGTGCATGCCTGTAGTTCCAGCTACTTGTAAGGCTGAGGTGGAAGGATCACCTGAGCCCCGCAGGTCGAGGCTGCGGTGGCCAGAAGTGTGCTACTGCACTCCAGCCTGGGTGACAGAGTGAGACTCCAACTCAAAAAAAAAAAAAAAAAAAAAAAAATATATATATATATATATATATAAAACCTGGTTTTTATGTAAGCCAGAAGCACTAAATACGTCCCGACCCTTTGAATTAAAAATGTCTCTTTGTATATGTGTGTGTATAAAATATTTTTTCATTTTAATGTCATTTGTGAAATAATACATATTTAATAAGAGAGGACTGGTTTTTGTAGAGGAATTGGAAAATTGTTTCTTTGACTAGGTGCCAAATAAGAATAGCTTCTACCATGTATTGAACACATGTTACATTTGACATTTTATGTTTCATCTCAGTACTTGCAAAAATCTTAGGAGTTGGGTATTATCTCCATTTCATAGATAAAGAAATTATAGGAAAGGTGGAAGCCCTATATGAACCCCAGGAACTAGCAAGTATAAAATTAGCAGAACTCTTAAAAATTAGCTGATACGGTCAGTATGATTGTGAGATTTTTCAGGTATATTCATTTTTCTTCAGTTTTGACTATAACCACTTTTTGTGTTCTTTCCCCTAAATAATTATAACTTGAAAGTCACTTCTAATAGTCATGGAAGAAGAAAGTTATAAACTAAAATGATAAACTTTGTTAGTAAGTCTTTAGCTACAAGTAATGGAATTAATACTAATTTTGTAGGCTTGAGTGGGATTTTCACTTCAGACTTGAACAGGTTTATCCAGCTTGCCTTCTGTATGGAATTCATCCCAGTAATATAACTTGCCTTCTGTATGGAATTCATCCCAGTTACTCTACAATTTAGACTTTTGTATCGTGGTTTTGTATTTCTTAAAATTTTAAGAAATATTAAAGTTTTAAAAAATTGGTTTAAATAAAGGACTACCATTAAAACACGACCCCCCCCACACAAACACACAATTTGTATAAGTCTTTGTGTTCAGTAGAGGGCACCACAGCACAAATCATGAATGTCTTCAATGAAGATTTGTTGGTTTTTTTTTTCCTTATGGTAAGAACTAACAGGCTGAGTTAATTGTTTTTTCTACATCAAACAGCTAATCTTCCACCTACTATATAGATGTTATCTATTTCATTATACTGGGTTCCGAAGATCCAGGACATCTTTAGTTAGGAGTAAATAATTTTGCATAGCTATATATTCTCAATTAAAGCAACATACAGCTGGGCACAGTGGCTCACACCTGTAATCCCAGCACTTTGGGAGGCCGAGGTGAGAGGATTGTCTGAGCCTACAGGTTCGAGACCAGTCTGGGCAATTTGGTGAGACCTCATCTCTACAATAAATAAATAAATAAATAATTAGCTGGGTGTAGTGGCACATGCTTGTAGTTCCATCTACTTACAAGGCTGAGGCAGAAGGATCACCTGAGCCCAGCAGGTCGAGGTTGCGGTGGCCATGAGCATGTCACTTCATTCCAGTCTGGGCGACAGAATCCAACTAAAAAAAAAAAAAAAAAAGCAACATAAAACTTATCTAATACAATCATGCTGAGGAAAACCAGAATTTCAACTGTGTCTAATTCAGGGAAAAAACAGGTTTTGCTTTGTTTAAAGTTGTTATGGGGAAAGGAATATCTTATGAGTTGCACTGTAATGTCTTTCTAGAAATTCCTTTAAAATCCTAGAGGCTATTTTTGGCTCTTTTTTTAAAGGCTTAAAGAACATATACATTTATTTTTATGTAGGCTTTTTTTTTTTTTGAGTCGGAATCTCACTGTGTCGCTCAGGCTGGAGTGCAATGGCATGCTCACAGCTACTACAGCCTTGACCTGCTGGGCTGGGCTCAGTTGATCCAGCCTCAGCCTTCCAAGTAGCTGGAAATATAGGCATGTACCACCACGCCAAGCTAATTTTTTGATTTATTGGGGGAGACGAGGTCTTGCCAAGTTGCCTAGGCTGGTTTGGAACCTATGGGCTCAGGCAATCCTCTTGCCTCTGCCTCTTTTTTTTTTCTAGACACCCTGGTCTAGAACATGGGCATCCTTTTTTTTTTTTTTTTTTGAGTTGGAGTCTCACTCTGTTGCCCAGACTGGAGTGTAGTGGCCGCTCCCGGCCAGCACAGCCTCGACCTGCCAGTCTCTGGTGATCCTTCCGCCTCAGCCTTCTAAGTAGCCGGAATTACAGGCATGTGCTACCACACCTGGCTGATTTTTTGATTTATTGTAGAGATGAGGCCTCACCAAGTTGCCCAGGTGGGTCTCAAACCCGCGGGCTCAGGCAATCCACTCACCTCAGCCTCCCAAAGCGTGGGATTACAGGCTGAGCCACCGAGCCCAATGTGCCTCTACCTCTCAAAGTGCTGGAATTACAAGCGTGAACCACTGCGCCTGGCTGATATGGAGGCTTCTAAAATGACATTTTATTGACTATTTTATAAAGTATGCTTTATATTAAGTTTGAAGTTGATTTTCTGCTATTTGATTTGTTTGCAGAAAATGTGGCACAAATATGACAAAGGAAAAACAAGATTGAGTATTATGTGGTGGCAGTCGCAACCCTGTCTGATAGACAGTAAACCAAATAGTACTCAGAATTAACTAATTACGCTTACCACACTAGATGGGAAAACACTGAAAATTTTGCATTTCAAATTTCAGAATGATCTGATTGTAAAATAAAAAGATACTGCTTTAAAAAAATTTTTTTTTGCTTACTTAAAACTCATACCGATGAGTATGGTGGCATAAATTAAGTCAGCGAGGTAGAGGAGATTCTAAAAACCAAAACTATGCGTGACAGATGCGCTGGTCTTGAACTCCGGACATATGTGTGTTCAGATGTTCCCTCTCCCGTGAGCCGAGTGGACCTGGCTTCCTCTCCTTGCACCACAGTGTGCCCTCCAGATGGCAGTGTTGAGCAGAAGAGAAAACACGGAAATAATGAGTCTAATGTACAGTAAAATTGGAAATTGAATTATAGCTCAAGAAAAAGGACAGTAGCCTTGAGGTCCCGATCAACCTGGACTCTGATCACTTTGGTTTGCTGTACCCATGTGTTAAGTTACTAGCAAGTTAATAGCCGTGAGTAGTTCAAGGCTCAGTAGAATTGCTTTAGACGTGAAATAAAGCTAAAATGAATTTGTGTCCGATATCATTGGCATTAGTGCTCATTACTTTTGTGGCGTAATGCCTCAAGCCATCTAAAATCAATTTTAAAGATTAACCATTATTTTATCAGGAAAATAAAACACGTTTCCAACAGAAACAAAGCAGTGAGTATAATCGTATGAACAGTTACTTGTCCCGTGCCGGGCAGGAAACCACTGGCGGAAGGCCACAGGAAGCGCTGGGGCTCACACTCCCAGCGAATCCAAGTTACTATTAATGGGTTGTTGCTGTCTAACTCTTCTCGTAATTTGGAGTATTTGAAACGAGAATGGTAAGCATGTGTAAATGCAGAAAATAAATCCCAAAGAACAATAAAAGGAATTTACAACTTAGCTACTTGTACTGGGTAAATGAATCTTTATCATATGACACGGTCGTCTTCTGGGAGAACCCAAGGCAGAGGACATGGAGGGAAAGGAAGTATTTAGTTGCTTTGCTTGAGATTTTGCCTTTTTTTTTTTGTTTGAGTTGGTATCTCACTCTGTCCCCCAGGCTGGAGTCACAGCCACTGCAGCCTCAACCTGCTGGGCTCAGGCGATCCTTCCATCTCAGCCTTCCAAGTAGCTGGGACTACAGGGGTGCACCACCACACCTGGCTAATTTTTGATTGATTGTAGAGAACGAGGTCTTGCCAAGTTGCCGAGACTGGTCTTGAACCTGTGGGTTCAGGCAATCCTCTCACCTTGGCCTCTCAAAATGCTAGGATTACAGGCATGAGTCACCGTGCCCGGCCTAGAGATTTTGCCTTTTGAAAAGCCAGAGGTTTTACTTTTCCTTTTGGCAGACCAGCAAAGAGTATTTTCTCAAACTATGTTTGTAAGTCTGTTGTAGCAAAGGAGACAGCTACATATAGATACTGGTTTTGATACTATGCATTTTTAGATATTTGCTTTTTTGAAGAAATAATTTTTTTATTTTGAAGACAATAACTTGATATTCTAATGACCTTGTATTTTTCACTAAATTGATATTAATGCTCAAAAGAGATTGAGTTTCCTAATTACTTGTTTAAACATGCAGAATATAAGGTAAGGTTCATTTGGTATGAAATACATGACGAATTTTTCATAGATCTCTATGTAAACTATTAACAGAGACCACATTATCATATGTCAGAATCTCTGTTCAAAAGATAAAGCCAGTTTTTATCTAAATATAAAGGTATACTTGATTTGATTGGACTTGATTTGATTATACTCCACTTGATTTCATATTCTAAGATATGCATTTCAGAAAAAACACATTGATAATATGAATTTGAGTACGTGTAGATTTTGCTATGAGATAGTTTTTAATCTTTCATGTGGTTCTGATACAGTAGTTGAAATCTGTACTATCTCTGCAAACTGTGATCTTGAATGCAGGAAGATCAGTATGCACTTATCACAAAATTGTCATATTTTCATTATATATGTATACATGGTAAAATTGGCTAGAATCACTTTTATTTGGTTGCTCATTTTGACAACATAGAGATGTAATATTGCTGAAAATTTTGGAGAAATTTCTAGTCAACCTTAAGTATTAAAAAAAAAATCTTTCACATGAGCAAACACGTACTCATGTGCTTAAGTGTAAAGTTTTAAAACGTAAAACATGCTGAGAAATGTATTGACTCTGTCATATAATTTTTAATAGTAGTTGAAAGTTTTGATGTTTCACATCAGCCCATCCAATAAAGACTGCTGAATTGACACGCTGCTGGCAGCAAATTTTTTTTAAAGCAGAATAAATTTCTATGACTATATAAGCAAAATATTTCCATAATTAATCCACATGGTCATAACAGATGGTTAAATTGAAGAAATGTCCTTGATGCTATTCTTTTAACAGATGTTCTTAACTATTAGCTTCATGTTTTTACTCACCTAAATTTCCAAATAATTGGATACAAGTTAACATATGCTTTCATCCCTTTAACAGGCAGAGCCCATCACTGAGGCAAAGTTTGCCACAGTAGAGGAATGACTTCAGTGGCACATTTCTACAGTTTCTCTCTCCTCCCCATCACTGCCCACTCCGGTTCACCCGTTATCTCTCCTTCTTTCCTTTCACAGAGTCCTGCAGAATGCACTTCTGCTTTCAGACAGCAGCCTTCACCTCTTCCTGCAGAGCCATCTGAACTCAGATGACATCGAGGCGTGCGTTTCCGGGCAGACCAAGTACTCTGTGGAGGAGGCAATTCACAAGTTTGCCTTGATGAACAGACGTTTCCCTGAAGAAGATGAGGGGAAGAAAGAAAATGACATAGATTATGATTCAGAAAGGTATTTCCTTGCGGTTTGATTTAATGTATACATATTTATACAACACACAGTGCCTAGATGCATGATAGATATATACGCACACTTCTCTTTTTTGTTGATGTAATACGAAGATAATGAAAAAATTAATTGACTGAGATTTTATTGAGCTGTGACAGCTCATGATAGTAGTCTTCACACACACCTCCACACTGAATTAATGAATGCGGTAGAAATTCAATTATCTGCATTCTGATTATGTGACTTTCATTTAGTCAGACTTGAATTATTCGCGTTTAAATTATCTAGCTAAAAAAATATCCAACTGCACTCCAAATGGCTAATTAAAAGTCCAAATTTCCTGTCTCTCTTTGTGACTGGAGATAATTAAAGTTCTCCTCTGTTACTCAGGCTTTGAGTGTGTTGTGAAAACCAATTTCCTCTTTTTATTATTTTCCCCCTCTCTTCTTTTCCAGTTCATCCTCTGGGCTTGGACACAGTAGTGATGACAGCAGTTCACATGGATGTAAAATAAGAACCACTCCGCAGGAATCCTAAAAGAGAATTCTAACGTCACTATCTTAGGAACCGCAAATTATGTCCAGTCAGGGAGAAGGAAGCTTGGGAATAATACATTCCTACCTAACGCTCACCGTCATGATATTAGGTATTCAAGTTCTTAAAGACATCGGGTTATTAGTGGCGTTTTGATGTTGTTTTATTTTAGCTAAGCTTCTGTATAAAGCTAAAGTCCTGTGAATGCCATGCTATCCTTTATAGGCAGACATGATTGGTAAACAAGATCCTGCCCTCAAATGAAATGATTTGTTTGGAGAAAAAACAAACCTATTTGGTTTTATTGAATTTTAAAAGATAGGTAAATAAGTAGTATTGAAAATCAAGATAGAGCATTCCTTCTTGAATCAATGGGGCAGTGTTGCTGTAAACAGAGCGTATATGGTATTAACCACTATGAAGAGTTATAGCGTAGACCAGACTGCCTCTCTCAGACATGTGGCTGACATTTTGCGGGTACCTGCCTTGCACTGGCAAAACACTATGCTTTTGAGTGTTTGACTGAAATATTTTAAGAGTATTTAACCTTTCCAGTATTCTGTTTCACTCTTAGATGGAAAATGTATCTTATGAATAGAGATGTATTAAAATAATGTTTACACCTTAGAAAAAACAGAAATAGTGCTAGTAATTTTACTTATAATTGCAATATATAGACTCAGAAATACATTTTCACTGTTCAAAATCAGCTTCAACAAATGGATTCTGGAAACAAATCACTTATTTTCATTATCATAGTTTAATTAAGATTACAGGTTAATGACTTATTTTCTGACTGAATGTGCAGTTTCTTATCACTAGATAACTCTCAGTATCAGTGGTGGTTATTTATTACTTAAATCAAAAGAAGGATCTTATTAGTTTAATTTTACCAATAAATTTTTCCATAATTTAGAAAAGGAGGTAACTTGCCAATTTTAGAATTAATTATTCATTTTTTAAAAAAACCCTTTCTTTTAAAATAGTCTACTTGAAGTCTGGCCTAATTTTAACAAAATATCTTTTTTTTTTTTTTAGCGTACCAAAGATAAGATGTCTTAGATAAACTACTTTGAACTTCAAATTTCAGATGAGGCAGCATTTTCTTGAGATAATTACCCAAGTTTCTTCCTTGTTGGATGGTACGAAATATGTCTGTGAAACTAACAGTAAGATATTTTCCCATAACTGGGATAACTTGTTGCTTTAATTAAATGTTACCCAGCCTAATTGGAGAGCTGCAGAGGCTACTGCAAAAGCAACCTTTTCATTTCAACCAGGATTTAATAGTTACATTATTAAAAGGTATTTGAGATGTTTGTTTCAAAGAACCAGCAGGAATAAAAAAAAATAAGAAACTAAGAACCAATAGAAAAAAATTAAATTTAGAATAAGAATGATTTATTTAATTTGTCCTTTTAAATTCCCATCTGCAATGACTTAAAATAATTTGTTCTTTTAAAAAAATTTTCTTGGTTTGGTTTAAAACATTATTAAATTTTTGTAAATATTTTAATTTAATGTGTCTTAAATTCTCATTATTTTAATATAGGAAAGGAAAAGATTTAGCAGTTTATCTTGCTAACATGTAAAGTTTTCCATCTGGGCATTTAAGAGTATTTAAAATCTCCCTCCCCTCAGCAACATGTATTTGCATTCACAATATTTCTGTTTTATAGCAGCTTTGAAAAGCATATCTGTGCCACCAACTGTTATATTCTTTTAGATGATGTAATACAGACATCAAAATTAATATTAAGTAATACCTAATATTTGGTATGTAAACGTCATGGGATCATCATTTTCACATTAAACATGAAAAAAGGAAACTTGGCTGGTTCATTTATTTTATGCAAGAGAATATATTTCTTCTGACTTAGACCAAAACTCGGTCGATTTTGAATTAACTGGCAATTTGTTATGAAGAACTCTAGTAAAACTTGGTTCAGTATTCACCATAGTTGTACGTATTTGAGGTTTTCAGTCTTCGTTGGGCTGTTTTGATATCTGAGCACTGGCTTCTTAAAGCTGATCTCTTGCAGATGAGATATTTAGAGGAACTTTCACTCCCATTGATCTTCTTACTTTGTCTCTTATTTTTCTCTGGCATATTTCTATAAAGCTTTCTTTAGGAAAAAATAATTACTTATGTAACTAAACTAAATAGAACAGATGCTTATTTAGCCCTATTTTAAAATGTGACTTAAATTTAAAGGATTCTTATCCTGGATGCTTTGTGATTTACAGTACAGCGAAACTGTATTACCCTGGTTAATTCTGAAAGCATAAAGATTTACCTCTCAAGCCAGCTTATATGTTTGGTTTTAGAACTAGATTTATACGCAACATCATATGAAAGTCAGCAACCTGTTACGTAAGGCTTCTTTTAAAATCTTACTTGGAAGAAAATGATTTAATTCTAGTGAACATTTCAAGTTTTAAAAATTACTAGGAAAGACCCAAATGTTTATATTTAAGCAGTTATTATCCTTTAAGATATTAAATATCTTGCTAGTTTTTCAAACCGAGTACACATTTTATTGAATATTTAAATACAAATGCTATGCAGTATAAAGTAAAAAGACAAAAAGTTGAAATGACTACTAAGATTCTAAACAAGTCCAGTTAGCCTAGCCACAACTGCCATTATGTCTAACAGTAAATTGGATGTCTTTTTGAACTCAGTTTGCTGTTTTTTGGTGCCTTAAAGATTCTATCATTAGTGAGCTACTTTGATACACATAAGATTTTTCAGTATTTGAACTGTAAAGGAAGACCCTTTTTCATGAAAGGCCTTTAACATTTTAAGACAAAAATAACAAAAGCTTAATCTGTTTTTTAAAAGTCTTCCTACTCATATTTAAATTTCTTAGTTGATATCCTATGAACACAACACATCTTTTCAACGGAGGAAACCATTGATTTCAATAGTTTTGTGTTTTTGTTTGGAATACAGACCTTTTCTTAGTTTACATAAACACATTTTCAAATACAAAACACTGTCTGAGATTAGTTACTGCAATTTGACATTCAAAGCATAGATACAATTTTCTTTGCAAATAAAGACCATAAGAAATTAATACATTTTAATAGAGTGGAGTTCCAGAATTGTAGGATGGAAACACGGAACGATTTCTTTAACATTTGCTCTATTTACAAAGGACTTTGATTTTCTTCTTTGCCGTGAGCATCCTACAGACGAGTCACCATTGGTCCCTTTCAGTCAGACACAATTGCTCTTCCCTCTTGCTGGAAACTTTTCTAGATCATTGTTCTGAGCGGTGCATTGGACATTTATTTTGGCTGCGCAAACTCTGGTCGTTAATGACCTCTTTCTCTTTCTGCAAAATCCCAAAGACTTCTTTTCAAAAGTTAGAGCGGAAAAGAGAGAGAAAAAAAATAAGCGACCATTTTCTGCTGAATTTAAACTCAGGTCCAGAGACACGATGCTATGCAAATGGCTTATGCTAAAGAGGAAAATACCCTTTCTCCCCCGGCGAGCAGTGTAGATTCATTCCAAAGCCCACACCGCTCGTCTCTGCTGCGGGAGGCGCAGCGCGGGCATAACTTGTGGCGGTGTTTTTGCTAGTTTCTTACCTCTGGGCCTTCTTTATAGCTCTGCCCCCCACCCCGCCGGCGGCGGCGCTCCCGCGGCGGCACCCCCGGCCGCCCGCCGGCTGCGCGCACTCCCCGCGCCGCGTCCCGCACACGCGCGCTCCCGCCGCCTCCCGCCCGGGCCGCTGCGCCGGCGGCGACTGGGCGGCAGGTAGCGAGCCAGCCGGCCTCGGCCCGGTAACCCATGGCAACCGCCCTGGTAACCCATAGCAACTGCGCCGTGGAAAGGGGAGGAAGAGAAAAAAAAAAGCCGGGCGGAAGAGAAAAAAAAAGCCGGGCGGAGGGGGCGGCGGGCGGGGAGTGGGAACAGCGAGCACAAAAAGACAGCGATTTACAGCACGGGCCCGCGCCCGCCTGCCCACCTGCTCCCCGCGAGGGCGCGCCGGGCCCTTCCTGGAGAGGGGCGGGCGTGACGATGATAAAACGCGAATCGCTGGGGCGCAGGGCTGGGGTGGGTGGCAGCTGGGAACCCCGAGGATCCCCCGCCCCGGGCCCCGCAGCGTGCGGGGGCGCGCGTGGAGCAGGCAGGCGGCGCCCCCAGGCCAGAGGCTGCGCTCGAGCCTTTGTTCTGCAGATGCTCGCGGGCCCCCGCTCGCCGCGGGGCCCGGGTGTAGCCGACCTTGGAGGAGCCCCGCGAGGGACGCGTCCTCCGTGTTGTCAATCCGCCCCGCTCTTTTAAATTAACCCTTTTTCCTTCTAGGTCCTCTCCTCCCCCACAAAAGCCTAAAACCTGCCCGGCGGGCACGCCGTCGAGGTCACCTGCTCGCTCCCGTCCGGGGAGGGAGGGGATAGTCGCGCGGGGTGGGGGGACTTGGCCACTGGGGAAACACGCGTGCCTCCAGGTCTAGAAACGGCCCTGGGTCAGGGTGCGTGTGTGTGTGTGTGTGTGTGTGAGTGTGTGTGTGTGTGTGTGTGTGTGTGTGTGTGTAGAGTGTGTGTGTGTGTGTGTGTGTGTGTGTGTGTGTGTGTGTGTGTGTGTGTGTGTGTGTGTGTGTAGAGGGTACAGGCGGGGAGATACAAGTTATCCATTTATCCATCCGGTTAGGCTGGTGACCCAGAAGCGAGCTGTGCTCTTTGCCCTAGAAAAATGACACAGTGGGTGCAAGGCCGCAGAAGGACAGAAGGGGGCGCTGACGGGCCAGTGCAGAGGCTCCGGCCTCCCCTCGAGGCCGCACCGCCTTGGGTCTGGCTAGCTGCCTGCGTGGTGGAGCGGTGTGAGGGCTCCCGGGTAAAAAGAACATGCTCCCGGTGTAGGTTTCCAGTCTGTGCTTGGGAGCCTCTTTTGCTCGTTCGTGTAATCGCAGAACCCCTAGCCCGCAGTGAGATGATTCAGGAAACAACCGTAACTGGTTTATTCGGTACAGTGTACCTCCATGCACAAAAGTCCACAAAGACATGTGGTGAAAAAGTCACATTTCCAGGTCGAGTTCTAACTAGCTGTGATTCCGAGCACATTTTGATGTTTTAAAAAGGAAAAGGCTTGGCCTGGATGATTTTGAGGTCCTTGGAGACCCTCAGTTATTCAACCCTCTCAGAAGCATCCTTTTCCAAGGCAAAGACTTATGCACGTATAAGGCATGCATTCTTGTGTAACGTACTTCCTGAAAAGTGGTTAGAGCAACAATGTTTCATATATAATACTTTTACGGGCAGATGGGGGAAGCTGGCATTGTAAAGAATCCTGTTTTTATTCTTTCATAAAGACAAAAATCTTGAATCTTAGGGAAACTTGGTTTATTTTCACAAATAGCACATTCTGGGCTCTACATCTACAGAACTCCCAGTATGGGGGAGTCTGTGTTGACTGTTGAGATAAAACTCAGGTACTTGCCTGCCCTGGGATCCATGCAGTGTGATCCCAGCTCTCTGCATGGCTATGTACTGGAAGCCCTATGCTTTCATTTAATTTTTTTTTAACAAAAGCAATTACAGAAAAGTGCAAATTTAACGTGTGACATTTAACATTTTTCCGTGGCAGGCAGCCTCCACTTAAATGGGGCCTTTCTGCAGAACAACAGGAGCCAAAAGGCCTTGTGTCATGGAGTAATGTAAGACACAATCTGGGCTGCAAACGCACAATGAATCGGGAAGGATTTATGTAATTAATTGACCAGTCTTAACCTGTTATCGTGATGTAAGGAATTTGGAACTCATTAATTTGGGCTCTGACAGATTTCATATTAGAGCTGGCAAATATGGATTGAACCTCTTATTCTTGTAGCAGCTGGAATTTCCATGACAGTGAGGATTAGTGAAGAAGACCTATTGCCAGAGTCAAACTGCCTCTTTGTAATCAGTAGCCCTTCTCTGCGTTAAGGGGATAATGAAAGGAAAAAAAAAAAAGGCAAAAGCATATTACCTGGCTGAGGGAATGGGAGGGCCTTGTGTTCACTCTGCTGGTATGTGGGTCGTGCTTGAGAACTTGTAGTCAAATAAAACATTAATTTCAATCATAAAGTTAGGTGATTTCTTGAGTACCTTGAGAGGAGAGAAGATGGAAAGGTCTCAGGGTCAGGTTTGGAATTGTCAAAGACGCAGCCTTTGAATTTCCTGCATGTGCACACAGGGACTGTATGAAGAATGAAATAGAAGTCTTAAGAGGGGCAGAGGGGCGTCTTTGTAATGTCATAGCCATTAATGAGCAACTCAGAGCCCTGAAGGAAAGACTGGCTTTCTCAGAAGCCACTTCCTGTCCCCCGTCAGAGCTCCCTGGTGGACGCCATGAAGCCCAGAACTCACATCATGAACATTTAGCCGATAATCTAATGTGTGTCCTCTTCACATTGTATGGTGTTTAATGAATCACCCATTTGGGACTGTCCAGTTTCTTTGAGATTTTAAAAGACCCAGTAAAAAAAAAAATCTAACTTTCATTTTTTCACCCTTGAAAATCAGAAAATTGCTGGATTGAAAAAAGGTCCCTGAGAGTCACCAAAATGTTTTTTTTCTTCTTTCATGATTGTTTTCCCTTATTGCTGTACTATGTGATAAGGTTCATATAACAACTGCCATAAGGGTCATTAATACAGGAAGATAAGCAAAGTTGCATGTTTAAAACATTGGCAGGGTATCATTTGCCTCCTTCTGCTGATAAAGAAGACTTTGGTAACAAATACAGAGCACAGGCACTGAATATTTAACTTTCTAGGCAGAAAGCCCAATTGATCTTTCCTAATATGCTATTATTCATAAATACTCTTTAAAGTTGCTCATGAAATGTTTTTAAAAAAATTGGTACATTACCTTTTAAAATTCCCAAGCATAATTTACATTTAATATGACATTAATGTAATCTACTTTTTCTTTTTAAAGACAAGGTCTCACTCTGTTGCCTAGGCTGGAAGGCAGTGGTGTGATCATAGTTCACTGTAGCCTCGAACTCCTGGGCTCAAGCGATCCTCCTGCCTCAGCCTCCTAAGTAGCTAGGCCTAGAGGCACACACTACCATGCCCTGCTAATTTTTTATAGAGATAGGATCTGGTTATGTTGCCCAGGCTGGTGTTGAACTCCTGGGTTCAAGTGATCCTCCTTCCTTGGCCTTCCAAAGTACTGGGATTGCAGGCATGAGCCACTGTACCACCTGATATTAACTTTTCTCTTTTTAAAATTTATTTTATTTTATTTTAAAGATGTGGGGCACAATTAGGGATTTAACTTTTCAATGCTATAAATCTTGCAAAAACAAAAAGCTATCCAACCCCTTCTCCCTACCCCCCTTTTTTTGGTCTTAATTTCAACCAAATTCCAAAGTAAAGAATTTTCTTTTTAGTTAGTGATAATAGGATTTGATCTATCAATGAAGTACTTAGTACAAATATTTGTTTGTGATTATCTTGTTAACAAGTGATTTCTTCTGCTTTGGCTCCATTTAAATGAATGCATAAATATACACACTAGAAATTTACATCCATATATTGTTATCCTTAACACTGAGAGCAAAAAAGAGAGCTCATGGTTGTTATTGTTATTATTATTTCAGTGGGAAGGCAATGAAGATAAACAACTGATATCAGCAAGTCTTGGATGACTAGCATAAACCATGACAAGGGCGATTAATAGTGCATATAAACACACTTCCAGTTTGTATACACGATCTCAGCTCTCACCTAGGTTTCTTTATATATTTTTGAAGGGTGATTTGTAAGTTGACAATTGCAAGGTTATCAACTCTTGTGCTGTATGTACAGTTTATATATCAGAGGTATGGAATAGGCATATCAGAGTGTGATTCACAGGAGAGAATGTTGATCTGGGAGGAAGTCTGGTAAAACAGATTCTGTCTCTGCTGTTGCATGTACTCAAAGACAGCTCCCAATCTCTTTGGATCTCAGTTTCCTCACCAGTGCAATTAAAAGACGATACAGAATGTTCTAAAGCTGTTCCACGGTGTGCTATTTCTGACAAATGCTACTAAAACAAGGAGTGGGGGGATTTCCATGGTCAGTTACACTTTAGACACATTGAATTAAACAAAGTTTAACATGACTTTTCTGCAGGACTTCTTAGTGCCTTTGATATGTTAATATTCACCGTGAATCTATGTGTTTGTGTATGTGTGTGAGGTGTGTGTGGGGTATTGTGTATAATTTTCCTAAACTGATTCAAAGAAGAGAGGCTGAACTTCCTTTGAAGCTATAATACTTTGGATTCCTTCTCAATCTGATTAAGGGTCGCTTGCCTTCGCCTAGGTATTCTTGAAGCCAGGGTGCAAGGAGTATGTCGACATCACTAAATGAGAAGGGTTCCCCTTTAGGGTCCAGGTTCAGTAGAGAGGCAGAGAGTATGGTGCCAAGTTTAAACCTCATTTCATTGCTTACAAGATACGTAACCTGGGACACGTCACTTAACCTTTTGGAGTTTACCTCTTCATTTACAACATGAGGAGGGCAGGTGTGAGGTGCAAATGAAATCACTGCATGTTTCTTCTGCTTGGAAAGGTCTTTTCCATTCCTTCCCCCAATGCCCTCTTGCTTGACAAATTCCTACAAGTTTTTCAGGACTCTGATTAATGTCTCCTGTGCTCTGATGCCCACTCTGACCATGCCCACTCCACGCCAGTTGCCACTTTTCAGTCTTAAGTCTTGCCTTGAGTCTTCACATATTTGTCTAGTAGCCCTGCACTGCATGGCTGGTCCGCCTCTCTGTCGCTTTCTTCTGGAGTGGTTCTTGGATGGTAAGGACTGCATCTCATCTCTGGTTCTATCCTCACCCCCTAGCACCAGTCTACAGTTTAATGCTTGTACCGCGTGAATCTAAAATTTAAAAAATACAGAGCACATTCTAGAGTCTATGATAAATTACTGGCATATGGTAGGCCAAAGGCCCACAGACACCCCCCCCCTTTTGTTTTTGAGTTGGAGTCTCACTCCGTTGCCAGGCTGGAATGCAGTGGCACACTCACGGCCACCCCAGCATCGACCTGCTGGGATCCGGCAATCCTTCCACCTCAGCCTTACAAGTAGCTGGAACTAGAGGCACGCGCTACCACGCCTGGCTAAGTTTTTTGATTTATTGTAGAGACAAGGTCTCATCATGTTGCCCAGGCTGGTTTAGAACCCACGGGCTCAGGCAATCCTCTCACCTTGGCCTCCCAAAGTGCTGGGATTACAGGCTTGAGCCACCGGGCCTGGCCCACAAACCCTTCTTAAAATTCCTTTCCTGTAGCAGAACCGGAAAAGTGGAGACAAAGAGCTTAGTGCATGGCAGTAGGTAATTCAGAGATGGCTGCCTCCTTGATCATAGGAGACTCTGGCTTTCCTGAGGGTGAACGCGAATCCTTTGTACCCTACTTCCAAGTTCCAAGTTCAAGTGCCCTGTTTCCCATTTCTCTTTGGCAGGAGATCTCTGAAATGGTGATATAATTGTCCATTCATGAGGTCTACATGGCAGTCAATAAGTAAATATTCTTTTCTTTGATACAAAGGCCATTTAGTAAAATATTTTGGTGAACTATTTCTTTTGGTTAACTTGCTTCTGAAATACTATAATAGAGTATATTCTAATAAGATGGAATACTATACAGGCAGATAACCACTTTCTGCAATGTATGCTGCTGTATCATATAACCCCATATAAAACTGAAACCCAGCATCACTTTGAAAAATAATTTAAAGTTTTAAGACCCCAAAAACAAAGTTTCCTAAAAAACACCAAAGGATTCTCATTTTAACCCCCAAGCTTTTTTTTTTTTTTAAATATATAGCTTCTTTTATTACATGTGGGAAAATCGATGCTTCCAAATGTTAATAATTTTATTGAACTCTTTATTTATTTATTTGGGTCAGAGTCTCACTCTGTCGTCCAGTGTGGAGTGCAGTGGCATGCTCACGGCCACCACAGCCTCGACCTGCTGGGCTCAGGTGATTTTTCCGCTTCAACCTTCCAAGTAGCTGGAACTACAGGCACGTGCCATCATGCCCAGCTAATTTTTTTGATTTTTTGTAGAGATGAGAGCTTGCCAAGTTTCCCAGGCTGGTCTCGAACCCGTGGGCTCAGGCAATCCTCTCACCTGGGTTTCCCAAAGTGCTGGGATTATAGGCATGAGCCATCATGCTCAGCCCCAAACTTCTTAAAATCCTCTGTCCTCCCCTCCCCTCCCCTTCTCTGCCCACATCCAGTTGCTCCTTAACTTACACAATGGGACTATATCCCAACAAACTTATTGTAAGGTGGAAAAAGTTGAAAATATCTTAGGTGGAAACTGCATTTGATACAACTAACCTACCGAACACAATAGTTTAGCTTAGTCTATTATAAAAGTGCTCAGAACACTCACATGAGCCTAAAATTGGGCAAAATCATCTAACACAAAGCCTATTTTATAATAAAATGTTGAGCACCTTATGCAGTTTATTGAATTCTGTTCTGAAAGTGACAAACGGAATGGTTGTGTGGGTACTCGAAGTATCACTGTCTCACCATTGGAAAGCAGAAAAATCTTAAGTCAAATCATCATAAATCGGGAACCACATACAGTCACGAGTTACTTAATGATGGGGACATGTTGTGAGAAATGTGTTGTTAGGTGATTTTGTCATTATGTGAACATCATAGAGTGTACATGCACAAACCTAGATGGTCAAGCCTATTACACACTTGGGCTATTCAGTTTAGCTTATTGCTCCGGGGCTACAACTTGTACAGCATGTCATTGTATCGAATACTGTAGGTAACTGTAACACTGTGGTAAATATTTGTGTATCTAAACATAGGAACGATATAGTAAAAATATAGTATAAAAGATAAAAATTGATATGCCTGTACATATAGTGCAGCTTTGTTATAGGTTAACGGGACCACAGTTGTACATGTGGTCTGTTGTTGACCGAAATGTTATTATGTAGTGCGTGACTTCAGTGAGTGACTTCATCTCTCTCTCTCTCTCCCTCCCTCTCTCTCTCTCTCTCTCTCTTTATCTATCTGTATCATATTCTCCCATTCCTCTTCAGCTTCTTTTCAGACCCTTGACAACTTTGGCCTCTTTCTAAATGTCCAGACCCAGACCACATTGGCTATTTATTGTCTTTCTTCACCTTTCTCTGACTCTCTGTACCTATGCCCGATCTTTTTCCAGTGGCTCTCAGCAGGAGTCTGACACGACAGTCTCTGATTCTCCTGGTCTCTCTCTACACTAGTTCCAACCTGTGCAGCCACAGCCTGGAACTTGTATGATAAAGATGGAATTTTCCTGAGGAGTTGGGGGCCTGGAGGTGAGGAGTGAGGAGGTGGGGCGAGGAGTGTGGACAGTATTGGCTGCCACAGCGGTGAACAGAGTCAAGCCTGCAGTCTAACCCCATAAACAGTGTTTCCTAAAACTTCTAATTTTATTTAATAAAAAGCAAGCACTAGCTGGCATTCTATTTTTGCATTTTATTTTTGTAGGTCTACCCATCGTGTTTATTTCTTGACTTTTAGGGGACCTCACCTAAAAGTCACTGTGCAAAAATCAACCTTATTTCTAAGGACCACTGGAGAAAGACTCTGATCTTCTTTGACAATTCACAACAAAACACCTTTTAGGAACTCCTTTTTGAAAATTATTTTAAGCTTTTGTGCCTTGTGCTCTGTGTTAAGCCCAATCTAAGACCAGATCACTTAAGCCTCAAGTAAATGTGTAAGGAGGCTATGTGTGAGGCCACAAGGGACGGGGGAGGGAACTCTGGTGCCCACAAAGCACACTGAAGCTCAAAAGCCCTGAAAACACTGTGTTGAGCTGTGCCACGTTTGGAGGAAAGAAGAAAAACTATGTGTATGGGTTGGAGTCAACCTACAGGGTTTGCAGTACAACTATATTTTATGTTTTTCTAAAAAATAAAATTTTCTTAACTTTTAATTTCCTAGTTGAAATAGTCTCAGCATTAGTATTCCATCCTAAGTTTTGCTACAATTTATGGTTCTATTCTGAATCAAAAATTTGTCCATAACTATATTGAATAGTAGATCTCCAAACTTGAATGTGACATTTGTAAAAGGTTTTGATAGTGAGCTGCATTGTGAGCACTTTACTTTAAGCTTGTCTTAGTGGAATCTAGGTATTTGTGTAGCTGTGGTTCAGCCTGACCTCCAAAGCATCAAAACATGTAACTGTAGTAAACATATATGGAGTGTTAACCTTGTGCTGATCTATATGAGAACCAGAAAAAAGTAAAGGGTTGGCAAAGGCAGGTGGAATTTTGTGGTCTGACATCATAAAGGAGACTGTTTTGGAACAAAATGGAATAAACTAAGAATCTAGGGTTACTTGGACAACACTGTAACAAAGAGACCCCAGGTTGCAGTGACTCAAATGAGTGAGAAATCAATTTCTCTTTCAAGTAACTCTACAAAGCAGGTGGGCAAGCTCTGCTCCAGGAAGGCATTCAGGAATCCAGGCAGGTGGAACGGCTCTACCATCCTCAATATGTGCTTTCCAAGATTACTCCAGTCAGCCCCCATTTTAGCCAGTAAGAATGAAAGGAGAGAACATGACTGGGCAAGCACTCTGTAGTTTATTTTTCAATACAAATTTTTTTTTTTTGAGTTGAAGTCGCCTGCTGGGCTCCTGCGATCCTTCCGCTTCAGTCTTCCGAGTAGCGGGAATTACAGGCACGCGCTACCACACCCAGCTGAATTTTTGATTTATTGTAGAGATGAGGTCTTGCTGCCCAGGCGGGTCTCGAACCCGCGGGCTCAGGCAATCCACTCACCTCAGCCTCCCAAAGGCGCGGGATTACAGGCTGAGCCACTGAGCCCGGCAATACAAATTTTTAAACATACACAAATGTAAGGATAATGTAGTGTAATACATCCCTGTGGGCCCATCACTCAGTGTAAACAGCTACTTTCATGTGGTTGAATTTATGAGGAGGGACCCAAAAATCCCTGGAATTTATTTGTAAAAAATTGTGTATTAATTTTTATACATTTAAACTTCAGTTACCTTCAAAGTACTCTCTGCTGGATATAGTATACCCCTTGAGAGAGATGCTTTTTTCACTGCTTAAAACAGTTTTTGAACTTATCGATTTTGGTGCCTTTTAGTGCTTCTGCCATTTTTTGTTTCACTTCTTCCACATCAGCAAAACGTTTCCCTTTAAGGATTTTTTTCATTTGGGGAAATCAAAAAACAGTAACTCGGGGTGAGAGTGGGTGAATAGGGAGGGTGGGACATAGGAGGTCATGCTGTTCTTGGTTAAAAACTGCTGAACACTCAGCAATGTGTGGGCAGGTGCACTCATAAATCACCCATCATGAAATGGGCAAATGTGTTGAAAGAATCTCCAAAAAAATTCACTGAAGCCAAATGCAACCTCTCACAGCAATGCCAGCTGGTACACTGATGACAATGGGTTCCAAGAACACTTAGCTAGTGGGGGAAGCCTGTACAATAAAGGGCCCACCCCCCAAAAGATAATTCTGGTTTTTTTGTTTCCCCTTGTATATCATTTATGCCCCCCAAATATATCCTCCCCCACTGCTTCATTATTTACAATAAAATCCTAGACATCTTTAAAAAGATGATCTAGAAGTTGTACATATCACTGCATCACTTTGAGGACTCAGACACATGGTCACATCAGACACAAGCAAGACTGGGAAACATCTCTAGCTGGACAACTGTGTGCCCAGGAAGAAGGCGAGGATGCCACGTCTGGGATTATAGGATTTGAGGGGGCGTCCTTGAAAAGGCCACAGAGGTTGAAATCAAGTTACTCAAAGAAAGACCAAGGACATTTGCACACTGTAGTAAGATCCTAAGGATGCCAACTGCATGCTAATATTTTGTGCAAATCTTGCAAGTCTTATGCATTTGCATTTTCAGAAAATGCAATATTTGCTGAATAAAAACAGAATAGCAAAATGAAGTGGCTTAGAAAGGCACCACTGACTCTTGCTCTCTTTCTCACCTCTGTAAAATTAGCTGAGATAATGATTTTAGAGGAGAGAAAATCAATAAACGTGTAAACTATGAAGATGGTTTATTTGCTTCTGCTGTTGAAATCTTATGTCTTTTAAGGCGTTACAAGATGTATGTGTGTTTGAGTTTATGTATTTTCCAGTTATAAGAAGAGAACAAGACACTATAGAGCTTAAAACGAGGCAAAAGAAGAACTAGCTTAGATTAGATTAATGAATGAATTCATGCTAAAAAAGAAAAATTTATTGTAGGGTGCAGTAATCCCAGCACTTCAGGAGGCTGAAGCCAGAGGATTGCCCGTACCCAGGGATTCAAGACTCAGCCTGGGCAAGTTGAGGAGACCTCATCTCTACAACAGAATCAAAAAATTAGCTGGGTAGTGTGGTGCATGCCTATAGTTCCAGCTGCTTGGAAAGCTGAAGCAGAAGGATCGCCTGAGCCCAGCAGGTCAAGACTGCGGTGGCCGCGAGTGTGCCATTGTTCTCCAGCCTGGGCGATAGCATGAGACTCTAACAAAAAACCCAAACTACAAAAACAAAAACGGAAACTACAACAACTTATTGTGCATGTATTGTATTCAGAGGATTAATCTGGGCTCTCCAGCAGATAAAATGATAACAAACATTGGTTTGGTCTTCGTTTTCAGAGGCTCATCTGTAGACTGATACATGTGAAGCCATCTAACAATAATATAAGATGGAATGAATCATAGGTGAGGGGAGCGGACAGCCATTGTCCCACCTGCTCATTATCCAGTCTCTTCCTGCAAGTCTTTTTTGTTTTGTTTTGTTTTTTGAGTTGGAGTCTCACTCTGTCGCCCAGACTGGAGTTGCAGTGGCCGCTCCCGGCCACCGCAGCCTCGACCCGCTGGGCTCCGGCGATCCTTCCGCCTCAGCCTTCCGAGTACCTGGAACTACAGGCGCGTGCTACCACACCCGGCTCATTTTTGATTTATTGTAGAGATGAGGTCTCGCCAAGTTGCCCAGGCGGGTCTCGAACCCGCGGGCTCAGGCAATCCACTCACCTCAACCTCCCAAAGCGCGGGTTTACAGGCTGAGCCACCGAGCCCGGCCTGCAAATCTTTTGATCCACTTCTGGAACCACCCTTCTTCACTCAGTCCCTGAGATTTGAGTGGGGCTGACTCAGTCTCCATTCCTACAGGGTGCCCAGGTCTAACCAATCAGAGCAATGATAACTTCCTGATCTGAATGATTGGTGCAGAAGTGGTCACATGACCCAATCCAAAGTAATGACTTTTGTGCTACTGTTGAGAAAAGAAGTTCTCTTCCCCTGGCTGGGGTGAATGGACAGGATGTAAGCCTGCAGCTGTGGGAAGCCATCTTGCCCCTGTCTGAGGGTGGAGCCCACACAAAAGATAACAGAGCTGGGAGATGTAAAAAGTGGGCCTTGGTGACATCGTTATACCATTTGGGCTGGGTGCAGTGACTCACGTCTGTAATCCCAGCACTTTGGGAGGCCAAGGCGAGAGGACTGCTTGAACCCAACAGTTTGACACCAGCCGGAGCAAAATAGTGAGACTTTGTATAAAAAATAAAAAAAATTAGCTGGATGTGTTGGCGCGTGCCTGCAGTCCCAGTTACTCAGAAGGCTGAGGCAGAAGAATTGTCTGAACCCAGGAAGTTGAAGCTGTGGTGAGCTGTGATCGTGTCACTGCATTCCAGCCTGGGCGACAGAGTAAGACCCAGACTCAACATTAAATAAATAAATAAATAGTTCTTCCCGTGTCAAGCATTGCAGTAAGCACATCACTCATTGATTTATTCATACGTTCACTCACTTGCTCACGTTATTCGTACAGTTGCAAATAATTCCGATCCAGTTGTTGCTCCTTATTGCTGTGATTCCAGATTTCCATCTCCTTCCCAACTCCTTTATCCCTCTGTCCTCATCCCTCTTGCCTGCTTTATACTCTCCACAGCATTTAACACCTATATCTAAATAGAGACCTATTTGGCTGTCTCTGTCTCCTCTGCATCCCCACGACAGTACAAGCTCAATTTGAGGAGGGAGAGGGGCTGTTTTTCACTGTGGTGTCCATGTGCCTGGACTAGTGCCTGGGACATAATAGGTGCTCCAAATATATTAGCTGAATGAATAAATGGAGGAGTGGAAGTGGGTAAGATTGCTCACTGATGGCAGAGATTTATTTTTATTTTTATTTTTGAGTTGGAGTCTCACTCTGTTGCCCAGGCTGGAGTGCAATGGCACGCTCATGACCACCACAGCCTTGACCTGCTGGGCTCAGGCAATCCTTCCACCTCAACTTTTTTTTTTGAGTTGGAGTCTCACTCTGTCACCCAGACTGGAGTGTAGTGACTGCTCCCGGCCACTGCAGCCTCGACCTGCTGTGCTCCGGCCATCTTTCTGCCTCAGCCTTCTGAGTAGCCAGAATTACAGGCACATGCTACCACGCCCAGCTGATTTTTGATTTATTGTAGAGATGAGGTCTCGCCAAGTTGTCCAGGCGGGGCTTGAACCCGTGGGCTCAGGCAATCCACTCACCTCAGCCTTCCAAAGCGCGGGATTACAGGCTGAGCCACCGAGCCTGGCTTACCTCAGCCTTAATGGCAGAGATTTAGAGTAGGGTGAGCAGAAGACCCTCGAAGAGGGGACTCTGGAGTGACTGGGAAAATCCAAGACGCAGAGGCAAATCCAAGAGCAATCCTCAAGCATAAAGAAATTCCAAGAGGTCAGCAATGGGCAGCAGGGTCAAATGTGGTTAAGAAGGAATACATGGCCAAGGCCATGGCATTAGGAGTGAGTTCTCTTTTGTTTTATTTATCTTTTGCCTGGTCCCTGTGAACCTGAGGAGTGGTTCTCTTTGGTAATGTTGCACAGCATCATGGTGTGGAAACTCTTGGGATTCAGAGTCAGTCATGGGAGTTTGATTTCCAGTCCTGCCACTTATTAGTTATATAGATTTGGGCAAGTCTCAGAACTTCTGAGCCTTGGTTTCTTTATGTGAAATGGGTGTACTACGGGCCTTATCTCAATACATAATTTAGAGTATGCACTGAATGACTGCATGTGAAAGACACATATATATGTGTTATTACTATTATTACTGACTTGCAGAGGGTAGAATAAATATATAAGAATAAAGGAAGTCATGAATATTTCTATAACCATTATTATGTGGGCATAATTGATTTCAAGACAAGCTCAAGACAAGCTCAAGACAAGACATGGTGATTCTTGCTGCCATTTTGAACACCACACATATGTTTGAAAATGAGTGCTCATATTTATGAATTTGAACTTGGATCATTTTCTTCATCACACCTTTTTCTGGTTTTTCATGCCCCTTCTTACCCAGGCTGTTTATGCAAATGAGCAACCAGAAGACAAGAGGCTGCATTTCAGTCCTCTGTCGGTGGGACTGGAGGGCTGTCTGCATCTGTTCCCTTCCCCCACCCTCTCATGAGCCAACCTTGTTTTTTATCCTTTGTAGCGGGGAGGTTGCGTATCTGGTGTCTTTCTAGAAAATCATTGATTTTATTTATGCATTAGCCTTTTATGTTGTAGGTTTTGAGTTTGATTTAGTCCCGGTGGCTGAAAGTTCAACATTTCTGGATATTTTCCTCCAAAACCACAATCATATTTGGCAGCTGAGAAGCTGGAGGAATGAATAGACTTCCATGTTGCTTGGTTATAGATAGGGAGATGCTGGCAGAAATTTGCAAGCATTTGCATATATACAATTGTCTGTCTGATGTTGCTTCCATTCTTGCTCTCCTCCTCTGCTCCCGTTCTCTGTGTAGTGAATTACTAATACAAATACAGATAATGAAATTTCTGATCCCAGCCTCCAAAGCAAATGCACATTTTGGAAGGTATCTGGGGAAAATAGATAGGCTCTTTTGATCTTGTTGCTTTATCCAGACAAGGAAATGAGGAGGAGAAAGAAATTACAGGGACTTGTCTTTGAAGGTAGCGTGAGTGGCACTGACAGGGTTTCTTTTCAGGGAATCTTGTAGAAACGCTATTTTTTGGTTAATATCAGTAGGTGTTATTCCTGGAAATCAAGTTTATGTATTAAAATGTGTGTTCAGCAGATGGGACACTGTCTGCAGGAAGCAGAACAAGTTCTCTCCTTGCGGTTTCAACACAGCGTAAGTCTAGGGACAGGTGAAACGTGTCTTCAGGTTGGAGGCAGTCCCCAGGGCAGTCATGACAGTGCAAGTCCTAGAGATGGGAGGAAAGCCAATTTGCCACTAAAGGCATCTTGTGGTGAACCACTGCTTCTGCATATTCAAGAATCATCTGTTTCTTCAGCAGAAACATGATTTTTCCAGGCAATCCGAGGTAGTGGCCCAGTGGTCCTGAGTATGTGGCAGTAATGCCAGGAATGCTCAGCTGCCTGACTTGGGAGTATGATCCTAAGTAGCTATTACAACATGCCTTGGAGAAAAGAGCTGAAAATCAACCTTATTTGGAAATTTTTTAGGGTAACAAACAACGTTTTCTTCTACCTCTCCCTGGGGTGAAACTAAAGTTAATACATTGGTAAGCGGAGCAACTAAAATTAAACCCACGCTTTCATAGACAAGCAAATAAAAAAGCTTCGATTGTCAATGCACTATGTAGTTTACGGCATAACACGATCACCTTTAGTTCAAAAGAATGAATGTCAGCTGAAAGCAAGGGTGCATCCCTGTTGTCCCAGCTGCTTGGGAAGTTGAGGCAGGAGGGTCACTTGAGCCCAAGAGTTTGAGGTCAGTCTGGGTGATATAACAAGACACTGTCCCTTAAAAAAAAAAAAAGCCTGTCAGCTCTTTTTTCCTTTTAAAATAATTTTGATTTTTACCTATTAAACTTTTATAATACGCTATATAGTAAGCACCAATTCTATTTGTCTGAACAGGTTTCTAAATAACCCATGTTTGTGCTGACAGCTTGTATAAAAAGAACAAATATTTGCTTTTTATTTCATGTAAATATTGCATGCTGTCAAACAAGACAGGCTTAAAGAGGCTAAGATTTTTGTCTTTCACAGCTCACTAAGGGACAGATAATCTATAGTATACATAATTTTAAATGTAGAATTGCAGTGTGGAAAATACAGACCTCCCACTGGTTGAAATGACATTAGTAGAAAAAAATTTTAGCTGAAAAAGGTTATGAAATGTTTATTTTGTCATACAGCTTAAAATATGTTGGGGATAGAATAAAAAAAGAAAGAAATGGTTTAGAAGACTGTTCTAACAGCTATTACTCTATTGGAAATTATTCTCATGGTATTATAACTCTTTAAATAGACATATATAAAGTAACTTTATGTTGAAACAAGGTTAAGTAAACAACAGCAATAACATTATTCTGGATAAAGTAGGTATCCAGCCCTTAAAATTACTGACGTGACTAGGCAGAGCAGCTCATATCTGTAATCTCAGCACTTTGGAAGGCCGAGGCAAGAGGATAGTTTAAGCCCAGGAGTTTGGGACCATCTTGGGCAATATAACAAGACCTTGTCTCTACAATAGGAAAAAAAGGTTACTAAAAAAATTAATAGGACCAGGCATGGTGGCTCAAGCCTGTAATTCCAGCACTTTGGGGGCCGATGCAAGAGGATTGCTTGAGCCCATAGGTTTGAGACCAGCCTGGCCAGCATGGTGAGGCCTCGTCTCTACAGTAAATCAAAAAATTAGCCAGGTGTGGTAGCGCATGCCTATAGTTCCGGCTACTTGGAAGACTGAGGCAGAAGGATCGCCAGAGTTTGACACTGGGGTGGCTGTGAGCTTGCCACTGCGCTCCAGACTGGGCGACGGAGTGAGACTCCAAGTCAAAAAAAAAAATAAGAGTGAAGGACTCATTAGGCAATCACTGGCTTCTTTGTTTTCTTTCAATTTTTTTGTGGCATTTCTTTTATGGCCCATAATGAGGTAGGTAGAGATACACTGTGACAGCTGCAGTTTTGTGTCAGAAAGTGATTTAAGGAAATTTCTCTTAAAAATGAAAACAATATTTGCCCTAATGATGCTGTTGGACTATACACTATGAAGATTTAAGCTAGTATATGAAATTCATTTGCAGATATAATGGATGCCAATCTGAATATAACATATTCATGTGAACAATTTTGCTTTTTTTTTTTTTTGAGTATGAGTCACACTCCATCACCCAGGCAGGAGTGCAGTGGCACACTCATGGCCACTTCAGCATCAACCTGCTGGGCTCTGGTTACCCTTCCATCTCAGCCTTTCAAGCAACTGGAACTACAGGCACATGCCACCACGCCCAGCTAATTTTTTGATTTATTGTAGAGACAAATTCTTGCCATGTTGCCCAGATTGGTCTCAAACCCCTGGGCTTAGGCAACCCTCTTGCCTCTGCCTCCCACAGTGCTAGGATTTCAGGTATGAGCCACCACGCCCACCTCCATGTTGCTTCTGTTTGTAATCATTCTCTCCGCCCTTCTAGGGGGATTGTGGACTGATTGTACCCTCTGACTCACTTCCTGTTTCAGGATGCCTGTTTGCACCATTGTTGGGGATCTGTCCGCTGCCGAACTACCTAACTGGCACGGCTGTTGTCCCCCCTTTCCTCTACACAATGAGGAATTAACTGTTCGGGTGCTGTCATCTGCCTCATACAACATACTTCATAATGCAGGAGGAGAATTTTAATAAGACCTCCAAGGGGCCCGCTGCCATTTTTAGAGGGAAGGTTTCCTGTGTAGGAAGTGCATGGAGAATCTCAAGAGAAAGCTGTTTAAAATACCCCCACTGAGAGGAACCAGTGTCATCCCATTTTATTGTCTACTTGTCACCAAAGCTCTTGCATGATTCTGACAGGCTGCTTCTTTCTCTTGTAGCCAGTGCTGCTTAATGTCATTTTCTTGGTTGAACATCTTTATTTCTGACTTGTTACAAACCATTAACTAGTTTCCAGGTTTCAATGTCCTGGCTACTTTTGACTAGTAAGTCATTTGGCATAACAAGGTTTCCCTTTATCTTCTTGCTAAGGAAAATCTCTACAAGAAATGATCAATGTTCCAATTTTTATGAATCCTAGCAGATAGGAACTGCCTGTCATCGGAGGCAAGACATCTTTTCTGAAAGCATATTCTTGTTCATATAATAGAACTTGACAGACACACTAGGTAGCCATTACACTGTTTATAGAAGGCTTCAAACAATTTGGGGGAGAAGCAGAGAATTTTATAAATGTACTTGCTTGTGATGTTTTCAAATGAACATTGCAGTGTTGTTTATAATTAGATTTCCTAGATGAAATGTTTCCACGCATAAAATATTTTGGATATATTTTGAAAAGCACAGTAGTTTAACAGTTGTCAATCTCTAAAAACACACTTTTCAAGCATTGGTTATATGTAGTATTGCTAAAATGAAGACTGACTGCTTTGGACCTTGATTTAAAAATAATGTATACAGATATGTGGCTTGATGACATATTGCTAAAGCATGAGAAAAAGACTTAGACTTTAGTTTGCTTTTGCATAAAGCTACTCACACATGAAATTAATGTAACTGACTTTAATATTTTCCTAAATTACTCCATATTAAAGTTTTAAAAGTATACTTTTAAAAAATGCATAAACATTATGAGCACATATATTAATAAAATATGACTATTTATTTATTTACATAAGAGTCTCACTTTGTTGCCCAGGATGGAGTGCAGTGACATGCTTACGGCCCCCGTAGCCTCAGCCTGCTGGGCTTAGGAGATCCTTCTGCCTCAGCCTTCCAAGTAGCTGGAACAACAGGTGTGCGCTACCATGCCAGGTTAATTTTTTAATTTATTTTTGAAACCTAGAAACTAGTTAATGATTTGTAACAAGTCAGAAATAAAGATGTTCAGCCAAGTTGCCCAGGGTGATCTCGAACCCTTGGGCTCAGGGTTCTCTCACCTCCACCTCCTAAAGTGCTGTGATTACAGGTGTGAGCCACCACATCTGACTGACATTTTTTTTCAAATTATGAAAAATCCGAGACAGTTTAGCAATCTGTTAGTAAGGAAATGGATAGACGAGCCATGGTACATCTCTACAATGGAACACTATACTGTTAAAACATGAGCTACATAGAGAATGGTATAATGGACATTGGGAACACAGAAGGGGAAAGGGGGGAAGGGTAGAGGGACAAAAAAATCACCTATCAGATACAACAGGCACAAGTGGGGGTGATGGGTACACGAAAGCCCAGATTTCTTTACCACAATACAATGCAACCATGTCACCAAAAGCTATTTGTACCCCCTAAAGTTATTGAAATTAAAAAAAAAGAGCTACAACTGTATGTGCTGACATAGGAGGACGTGTCTGCTATATTGCTGAGAGGAAAAAGCAAGTAGCAGCACCATCTGCAGTGTATGATACCGTTTCTGGGGATGGAAGCTTGCCCTCTCACCTCCTCTATCATTGTGTGAGCGAACAAAAACGGTCTGGAAAGTTATACTCCAGACACCCTTGGATGTGAAGACATGAGGGAAATACGAAAGACTTGATCTTTTGCTTTACAGACCTCCAAATTATTAGAATTTAGATTCTTTAGTGTTTATGGACACTATGAGTTAATTTGATAACCTGATTAAATAATTTTGAAAGGAAATTTCATGTCACAGAAAGGATAGGATGAAAAGAGATAAATGTAGCTACTTGAAATTTCTAACAAAGAAGCATGGTTTCTTTTCATTCCATTAACTCTGGCACTTAGGGCATTGGTGTCTCTCTATGTATTTTAACAAACAGAACCTCAAAATCTGGGTGTAAATGCTGTCAACCCAGAGTCTGTGTCATCCCAGGCAGTGGCTGTGGTCCTCCTCAGTTGGTTTCTTGGTGCTGTATTTCAAATCAGCTCATAAATTATTAATAGTACATGTGTAGGTCAGAGACACACTAACCCTGGCAATCATTTCATAATATTCTCTCTTTAGCGTTAGAAGAGAAGAGAAGGGAGTAATCAATAGGCAACATCAGAGGTACATTTCACATAGATATGGTATATACACTTGGAAAAAAAAGAGTCAGGTCTTTACAAAAACCTGTCAGCCTGACATTAATCTTGTATAATGAATAATGTGGCTATCTATGAATCTTTAATATTTTTTAGATGATAAAATTGTATGGTATGCTCTACCAAAGCAAATTTGATAAAATGTGAGAATAGTTTGATCAATGAAGATGTTGATATACCTGAATAAAAAAATTTAAACCTAGCTCATTAAAGTGGAACAAGCAACAGCTATACATTGACCTGAGGGTATATTTTCAGCTCAAATAAATTGAGTTTTATCATTATCCATAATGCCTAAAAATTATTCTTCAATCAATTTATAAAAGAATTGTTTGGTTAAAACTACCATCCCTCAAGACATCTCTGGTAATATGCTACCAGTCACCAACATGGTACTGGCTTACAGCAAAACCGTATTTGAAAATTCCTAACAAACACACAGATTAATGTTTCATATATAAGAGACATCAGTGCTAGTGAAAGATTACAAATCCCATGGCTTGTTAGTAATACTGCTGCATTCATTTTTTTCCCCCAATGAAGTGATTCTGGAATGATTTTTTTCCAGGTTTAATTTTCAGTGAAAGCAAGAAAAGTAGACCAGGAACTTTGCTTATGAAATTTGCCTAATGAAGAAATTTTAATCAGTGCTTGCTGAACTGAAGATAAAAATATAGTTTGTTTCCACAGATTTGAGGAGAATTAACATGTATCTGATTGTTAATATTTGATTCTTGTTTAATTATTTATTATATCAAGGAATGAATCTGTCAAGTAAATAATTAAATGCGTACATGTAGCATATGTAATTAGGTTAGGTGCATAAATCCAAAGTGTTCACTTTATAGTTGTCAGTGCAAAATTTATTAATAATGAGAAATGTTAAGTGAAGAAAATTCTTAACACAGTCTACCTCATTAGTGTGGATTATAGCAATTGTTGGTTGAAGAAGAAGGAGAAAAAAAGGGAAGAATAGTAGCAATTAGGCTTCTTTTTCTTAGTTGTGTTTTAATTGTTTAAAAATATTAGTCACCTGCAGCACATTTCACTTTCTCCTATTTAGAAATATATGATTTGAACAAATGAGGGGTGGGTTTGAATGAATGCCACAAATGGAATAATTCCGTACTGAAAAAATACAGGCCCCAGGGTTTCTAAATCCAAACAATGACTTAAGAGGAAAAATTCAGCTAACATTTGAGAAGTAAAAACCTACTCTTATGATTGAACTGTCAGATAAGAATCTTGAGATGTGGCTTTCAGTTCACAAGGAAAGCACAAAGAGGCAAGCAACGCGTTATCAGTCGTGCCCTCGTCTCCTGCTGTCTTCACTTGCTGAAGACAGTGGGAGAGCAGCAGCTTGCCAGGTCCGTTCCTTGAACCCAGATTTGAGGGATTTGAAGGAACTGCAGGTACCTGTGAATTGGGCTTGATGGGAATACCAGGTGGTCTCTGGCTAGGTTGGGCTGGGGTTTAGAAGACACACTCTCTGTCCCTGAGGATACAGTGTGGATTCTATCCCTGCAGGTAACTGACTGAGTGGCTGCCCCAACTCCATATTAAAGAATCTGACTTGATCCCCTGGTTAGAGTTGGTTCTGTCCTTCATGTTAATCATTAATAGAGCCCCTGTTTGACATAAGGGGCAATCGACCATAAAGCAAGATAATGAGATCCCATTCTGTCACTAACTAGTCTGGCAACTTCCAGAAAGTTCTCTAAACTCTAGGGTCTCAGTTTCTTCACTTATCAAATTAGAGGACTGTCATTCTGTCTTTAATGGTGTATGATTCACAGAGCTAGTATTGGAATACATCAGATTTTGTGCAAGCAGTTCCATGAGCATCTTGTAAATGAGAGAGACTATTATGGCATTGAACATTCATCAACTGACTAGGTATTGTTATTGAGGCAGTTATACATTTATTAGAAGATGGAAGATATAATCACAAAAGGAGGTCCATGTGTTATTTTATCAAATGACGCGAGTCTAACTATAGCCACCACTTAAGAACTTTCTTACCTTACATATATAAAAAATAGGAGAACTAGAAGGCCTATTTAGGATAAGGAAGTGGCTTATGAAGCAAAGAATGTATGTTGCAATTTTCTTACATGTCTCAGTGAAAGAGAATAATAATTACTTAATAACTTCATCTTCAAATGCTTCTGTAGCTTGCATGTTTTCAAAAGAGTAATATTCTGATGGTGAATAATTCAATTATCAAAGTATTTGCTAAATCAAGGTAATTATTTGCTATTTCCTGACTTAATTCTCAGATATCTACAAACCAAAGAATTCAGGGTCAAAATGGCTTAATTCAGTCAAGCATTAACATTGTTAAAGGAAAAATATTATATGGGGTCCAGAATACAGCTAGTTATGTCGGAGGAAAAAAAAACCAAAGCAAAAGAGTCAACATGAAAAGGATCAGTTGAATCCAGCCAATCAATTTGCTGTTGACTAAATTGATATATGCCATTTTTTTCCAAACACGTTCTTTGTAGAAAAAGTCAATACAAGAATAATCAAAATGTGATTGCTGTTAATTTTTAAATATGAAACCATCATAAGTTGCTAATAATTTTAGTGCCTACCCAACAGCGGTCCTCCCTATTCCTTGGGAACCCAGCCCAGATACTTGAGAAAAAATTAAAAAAAAATTTTAATTCACTAAACTTTGGTTGGATTGTATGCAGTGATAGATGACTGGGAAATGAGCCAAAATTCAGCTTTTGTTTTGCCTGTCCTGTCCTGACTGTCCCTGCCTTCCTGACCTGCTCCTCACTCCCTCGATATAACTCAGGGATAAATCCTGATTAATTATCATTTGTGATCATCTCAGCTCCCTGGCCAGTGATCCTTTAGACATAGCCATGTGCCCAGGTTCTGGCCAATGAGATGTGAGAAAAGATTTTCTTGGAGGTCTTCTGGTATAATTTCTGCACTCTTAAGAAATTTAAGGAAAGAACTGGACTTTGCTATGTCTTAAAGTGATGCCTGGAACTATGGCAGTCATGTTGAGACCTTGAGAAGAACTAGTTAAGGTCAAAGTAAAAAACTAAGGATGGAGAGATGAGAAAAACTTGACATTAAACATTTTTGAGCCACCGAATTAACCAAACTTAACATCTGCTTCCTTGGGACTTCCTGTATGAGATACTACATTTTACTTGTTTTCAAGTTAGTACAGACAAGTTATAGAGAAGTTATCCTAACAAAAATTAGAAGTGTAAGGAATTTTATTTGATCACATCTGAGAAAATAGCTCATCCTTAAGTTGGGAGTGAGGTTTATACAACTCTGCTAATAATATTTATCACCCATTTTACTTGTTTGCACAATAATCTTTAAGCCCTCCAACTGTTTGGAGCCATGCATTATTTTAAGAATACTGGGTGCTGGCTAAGCCATGGTTTGATCATGTGGCTCCTTGAGCCATGGTTGACATGTTTCCTAGCCCCCTCCCCTACCTTGGGGAAGTGAGTCTTCTCTCTCCTCTAATTTACTTTATAAATAAATTATATTTTCCAATCTAAAAAAAAAAAAGAATATCTTGGGGAGGTGAATCTCCTCTCTCTCTTCCCTCTAATTTACTTTATAAATAAGCTATATTATACAATCTAAAAAAAAGGAATACTGAGTGTCAATAAATTTTAAAACATATGCTAAATATTATTGAGAACAAATGCTAAGTAATTCCCTATTTTGTGTCACTATAGGTGAGTCATGGAAAAAGCTTCTTGGAAGAGGTGGTATTTAATCTGGACCTGAAAGGTCAGTGGTATTTGAACAGTTGGAAATGGAGTTCAAAGACAATCTAGAAGAATGTAGCCACCCAGTGTGCTGAAATGTATGTCAGGAGAGGGGAAATGAAATAGGATGATTTAGAAAGATTTGAGCCAGTTTTTAGAGTCAAGGTCTTGCTACGTTGTCCAAACTGGTCTTCAACTCTTGGGAGCAAGCAATCCTCTTGCCTGGCCTCCCAGAGTGCTGGGATTACAGGTGTGATCCACTGATCCTGGCCTTTTTTTTTTTTTTTTTGCATTTTTTAATGAAAAGTGTAGAAGTTTTTTGTTTTTCTTAAGCTGGAGTCTCACTCTGTGGCCCAGGCTGGAGTGCAGTGGCATACTCATGGCCACCGCAGCCTCGACCCGCTGGGCTCAGGTGATTTTCCGCCTCAGCCTTCCAAGTGACTGGAATTACAGGCACATGCCACCACGCCTGGATACTTTTTTCTTTATTGTAGAGATGAGGTCTCACCAAGTTGCCCAGTCTGGTCTCGAACCCGTGGGCTCAGGCAAACCTCTCCTCTCAGCCTCCCAAAGTGCTGGGATTATAGGCGTGAGTCATCGCGCCTGGACTTGTTTTGATTTTTTAATGAAAGTGGAGTCTCAATATGTTGATATGTTGCTCAGGCTGGTCTTCAACTACTGGGATCCTCTAGCCATCCTCCTAGCTCAGCCTCCTGAGTAGCTGAGATTACAGGTAAGCACCACTGTGCACACTTGCATGATTTTGATGAAACAATAAAAATCAATTTTTCATTCAAATTCAGATTTAAAGCCCGGCCACCTTTATTAATAATAACAGCAACGACAACAATAGCAAACATCGACTGAGGACTTACTTTATGCGAGGCACTATGCCAACAGCTCTACTCATATTATTTTTGTCATGACAACCCTATTGATGTCCTGGAAACCCAGGTTTAGCAAAGCCTTGCAAGGACCGCGGGGTAACCCAGCTAGGAAGGGTGGAACAGGGAAACTAGTAAGTGACTGGTTAAGCAGCCATTGTTTTCTCAAAAGTTCAAAACTAGATGCAAATTTCTCAAAGAGCCAGCTTCAAGGCCAGTACACATTTCAAAGGCAGTCAAGCTCAGAGGCTTGGGAGTGTGGGTCCAGGAGGTTAGATGGGGGTATGATGCTCCAGGATGAAGTCATACCTTGCCTGTGGAGGCAGAGATGTTGTCTTGAGGGAAATGGGAGTCAGGGAAAGGGTACTTAGAGCCTTGAGGCTAAGTGAGGTTAGAGATGAGTGCTCAGAAAGAGAAACTTGGAGTGCCCCAAAATAGCCATCTTTTGATGAAGAGATAGGACTAAATTTCTGGAGTTTTCATTTGTTTACTTTTTTATTTTTACTTTTTGGTTTGACTTGAAATTCATGTTTACTTTCTTGTATCTTCTCTTGTTCCAAAAAGGAATTAGCCTTAAATATGTCCCTGAATAAGCAAGAGGCATCATGATTTCATGGCTGGTAGAGATAGGACTAGAACACGACCCTCCTAACCCTGCAAATCTCCGGGTCTTTGCTGCTGGCCCTTCCGTGGTTACCGGGTGGTAGACACACGTCATCCAGCGGAAGAAACAGGATCGCTTTTACTGGTCTTTTTTTTTTTTTTTTTGGAGCAAGGAAGCATTTCCCAGAAACCCCCAGCAGATGTCCCTTCACTTGGCTTGGCCAGGGCCGATCACATGCTCTTTTCTAAACCAATGCCAGGACAAGGGAAGGGGTTGGTCATAACAGATTTACACTGGTTAGGATTTACCCCTGGGCCCTGGGAGAGGAGGGAAAGGCGGCAGGGGGAGAGCAGAGGGAGAGAAAGAGTGCAAGACAGTTGTGTGAGCTGCAAGAAGGGCCCGGAAAAGACAGAATGGGGAGTGGTTGAGGGGCCGAGTGGCCTGCCTTCTCATTCCCGTTCCACCCTTCCTAGCTGGGTTACCCCGCGGTCCTTGCAAGGCTTTGCTAAGCCTGGGTTTCCAGGACATCAATAGGGTTGTCATGACAAAAATAATATGAGTAGAGCCGTTGGCATAGTGCCTTGCATAAAGTAAGTTCTCAGTCGATGTTTGCTATTGTTGTCGTTGCTGTTATTATTAATAAAGGTGGCCGGGCTCCTCCTCTCAAGTTCATGAGGGGTCCAAATGTGACACGTCTGGGTAAGGAGGCAGAAGGTGACTTCTTGCCTAGGAGCGAGTCCTCCCCTCTTCGTGCCAGAGGAAGAAGATCGGTCCCATGAAGACCGCTTTTCTCTCTGCACACGGCCTGCCTCGGTTCCCCTCAGATAGCTCACCCAGGTGGGGATTCGGTGACAGGACACGCATCGCCCTGGTGGCAGCAGGAGCCCAAGGCCTGGGGAGCAGGAAGCCACACGTCGCCCTCACCTGCTTGCTCAACAGATGAAAGTGGGCGTCGGGGGTGCCGTTTAATCACCATGGGCGTGCCATTTAATCACCAGTGGGGCCCACTCTTTTCCGGCAGGGTTCAAGGTGACAAGTCTCCTCGCGAGGGCTCTATTTTCCTGGCATTTCCATAGCCTTAATTGAATGGCACAGTCATGAGTCAGGGCATCTGCTTAAGACTGACCAACAGCTCAGCAGTCCTCAGTCGCCCACCCCTCTCTTCTGCCACACCCGTCGAGGCCTGTGGCGGGCAGGGCTCTCGGTGGTGGGACAGGGGACGAGCTGGGGGGGCGCGAGGGGTACGAGTGGGTTGGGGGACGGGGAGACGGTGGGAGCAGGGGGTGCGGGACGGGTTGAGGAGGAGTGGGAGGGGGGAGCAAGAGGTGCGAGACTGATTGGGTGAGGGGAGGGCACAGGCTAGAGGGGAGCGGGAGGTGGGGGGATGAGGGGTGCGGGGCGGACTGGGCGAGAGGGGGCACGGGTTAGGGGAACGGAAGGGAGGTGGGGGGAGCGAGGAGCACGGGGTGGACTGGGGGGCACGGGTTGGGAGGAGCCGGAGGTGTGGGGAGCAAGGGGCGTACTGAGGGGAGCGGGAAGTGGGGGAACAAGGGACGCGGGGCGGAATGGGGAGAGATGGGGCGCCGGGACAGGTTGGGGGGATGGGGAGACCGGGCGGGTTGGGGGCAGAGAAAGCTTGGGGTGGGGGTGGGGAGCTGGGGTTGGAGGGGCGGGGGCGCGGGCCGTTCGTTCCGCCGGGCGGCGGCGCGTGTGCGTTTGGGGCGGCCGCGGCTCCCCGGGCCTCCGCCCGCAGCCGGCGGCGGAACGGGGGCAGGCGGCCGAGACGGGCGAGCCATTTGCATTCCCCGGCAGTCATTTTTACATGCGGAGGTAATGAAGTTGTCAGCGGCGCCCCGAGTGTGGCAGAGCCTGATATTCAAATCGACCTGCCCGCCTCGCCCGCCTCCCGCCCGCCGGTCCCGCGGGCCCCGGGATGAGCGCGCCCGCCCCGCCGCCCCGCGCGTCCGCACCGGCTCCCCGCCCCGCGCCCGCCGCTTCTCTTTCTCCCCCCGCGTCTTTGTCTCCGTCTCCCTCCCCGCTCCCCCCTCCTTTGTGTCTCTGGCAAGACTCAGCCTCAGAAACCAGCGAGCGACTCCACCAGGTCCGGCTGCGGGTGGCCCCACGCACCGCAGACGCGTGGCCGGTGGCCCTGCTGGCTGCGCTTTGGGGAAGGAAGCGAGTGGCAGCCCCGAGGCCGCCGCCCCTCCGCCTGACGCGGCGCCCCTCGCTCTCCTCCTCGACGCCCTCTCCACGAAAGAAGGCCGGGCGCTGGCGTCGCCGTTCGGGCCCCGTGTTGTTTTCTTGCCTCTTTCCGAATGCATCTTTATGATGACAAAACCGAAGCAGCCATCGGCGCGGGCTACCACCGAAAGGCCGCTCCGCGGGGGCTGCACCCGTGCGTAAATGAGGCGGGAAGAGGCGCTCCCCTGCCCGCTGAAGGAAGGCGGCCAACTCTGAAGCTCCCGGGAGTCGTTTTCCCGGGCCTCTAGCTGTGCTGCCCACCGGGACAGCCACTGACCGCATGAGGCTGTCCAACCCTGAAAATGTGACTAGTCCAAATCCGAATGTTCTCTGATACGCACTGGGTTGTAAAGAAGTCTCTGTGGGGAAGAAATGAATGTAAACTGCCTCCATCATCTTAACATTGATCAGATATTGAAATGATGATATTTGGGTATATTGGGTGAAATAGACTATTACCGGGTGTGGCGGCTCACTCTTGTAATCCCAGCACTTAGGAAGGCGGAGGCAGGAGGATGGCTTGAGGCCAGGAGTTCAAGACCAGCCTGGACAAGATAGTGAGACTTCATCTCTACAGAAGAAAGAAAGAAAGAAAAGAATTAGCTGAGTGTTGTGGCGCACGTCTGTTGTCCCAGCTACTTAGTAGGCTGAAGAGGCTGCTGTGAGCCTTGATCATGCCACTGCACCCCAGCCTGGGTGACAGAGTGAGACTCTGACTTAAAAAAAAAAAAAAAAAAAAAAAAAAATATATATATATATATATATATATATATATATATATATATGTGTGTGTGTGTGTGTGTGTGTGTGTGTGTGTGTATAAATAAATGCACGCACAGATTTATACTCAATTAAATTTGTTTTCTTTTACTTTAAAAAATGTGACTACAAAGAACATTTAAAATTTACACGACACACATTATATTTCTATCGGACAGCACTAGAGACTTAAGGCCCAAGGTACTTTTCTCTAATGCTGCCCTCTCACCTTCTCTGCAGATGCTCCGAACAGGGCAAGGGGAGAGAAAGAAAGTCCCTGGATCTTAGGCATCAAATGCCCAGGAAGAAACTAGGAGGTGTTTAAGATTACATTGAAAACCCCATGACACTAAGTAGAAGCCAGTGGCTTAGTCTGCAGGACTGTCTGCTTCTTTCCCCTTTGTTCACTGTCAGAAAAACTCACCCTCCCCACAGCTGGGCCGCAATTCCATGGACCAGCCGGGCGTGTGTGAAGGTGGGCCTCTAGGAGTGCTTTGTGCCTTTCAGGAGTTATTTGTCACACACTAAATTTGCGGACATGCCATTTGGAAAAGTGAATACTGGGTATGCACTGTAACAACTATTTGGTTTGTGTTTTTGGTGTACAGGCTTCTCAGCACGCACAGGCTGCGGGGTAAGGGCTGCGGGGTAAGGGCTCCCGGAGTAGGCACCGGCGTGAGGTACCGCCAATGATCCAGGCACGGGGGAGTCCCCGAGTGTGCACTGATTCCATGCACGGCCACGGCTCCTACAGGGCTTTTATAGAGCAGCTGGCCAATGATCCGTGCGTTAAAGACTCCCCGAATACACATTGACACGATAGACTGCAGTTGTTTGGGTCTATCGTGGCAATGATCCGGGGATAATGGTGGCGTCTTATACCCTTTCACAGAGATTGGAGTGCTCGTGGTCCTAATGGCAGAAGCAGAACTGCCCCAGTTAAGTCCCACTGTGACTCCCGGTGAAGGGTGTGTGGATCTTTGACCTTCTGTATCATTACGTGGTGGCATCGCCGATGTTCGGTGATGTTTTGGCTGATGCAGTTGACTTAGCATCCCCCCCCCAAATGTCCTTTTTTGTAATGCAATTTTGACTGGGGGTCCATGTACTGATGGTTTCATCTGGTTAATCATAAGTGAAAGACCTAGAAAAGGCCATATTTAAAGTGAAAAAGTAAGGCTGGGCATGTTGGCTCACACCTATAATCCCAGCACTTTGGGAGGCCAAGGTGAGGATTGCCTGAGTCCACGGGCTGGAGCCCGGCCCAGGAAACGTAGGGAGACTTCATTTCTACAATAAATGAAAAAAATAGCTGGGTGTGGTAGTGCATACCTATGGTTCCAGCTACTTGGAAGGCTGAAGTGGAAGGAACGCCAGAGCCCAGCAGGTTGAGGCTGTGGTGGCCATGGGTGTGCCACTGCACTCCAGTCTGGGCGACAGAGTGAGGCTCCAATTAAAAAAAAAGTGAAAAAGTGGTTTGGGGAGAATAAGCTTGGGAGGCGCATATGAATTTGAGGGAGACTTAATACAGAATAAACAGTTCAGTTCTGAGAAAACCTAGTTAGTTAGACTGAAACAGAACGAGATGAAGGTGGTAAGATGTGAGACCCTTGAAAAAATCATGGAAATAAAATATTAAATAGTAAAATAATCCAAACATTGCAGAAGTGTATGAAATAAAAGCTAGAATTCTCCCACCTTCCTTTGCATTGTCCCAACCACTATTGTATTTTTTGTATATTCTTTCAGTCATTTTTATACATATGCAAATATATACAGTCATGTATCTCTTAACAATGGGGAAACATTCTGAGAAATGCATCCTTGGGTAATTTAGTCGTTGTGTGACTATCCTAGAGCCTACTTACACAGACCTGAGTGGTGTAGCCTACTACACATCTGGGCCATATGGTATAGCCTGTTGCTCCTAGGTTATAGCATGCTACTGTACTGAATACTTTAGGCATTTGTAACAAAATGGTAAAGATTTGTATATCTAAACAGATCAAAGCATAGGAAAGGTACAGTAAAAAATATTGTATAAAAGATTTAAAAAAATGTGTCGGACATGGTGACTGAAGCCTGTAATCCCAGTACTTTGGGAGGCCGAGGTGAGGAGATTGCCTAAACCCACAGGTTCGAGAACAGCCTGGACAACTTGGTGAGACCTTATCTCTCCAAAAAAAGAAAAGGAAAAAAAGTTGATGAGACCTCATCTCTACAATAAATAAATAAATAAAATTAGCCTGGCAGGGTAAGTACTTGCGCTGTAGTTCCGGTTACTTTAAGGCTGAGGTGGAAGGATCGCCAGAGTCTAGCAGGTCAACGCTGGGGTGGCCATGAGCGTGTCACTGCACTCCAGCCTGGGCAACAGTGAGAATCCAACTCAAAAAAAAAAAAAAATAGTCATGTGTGGTAGTGTGCATCTATAGTTCCAGCTACTTGGAAGGCTGAAGCAGAAGGTTTGTTGGAGCCCAGCAGGTGGATGCTCAGGTGGCTGTGAGTGTGCCACTGCACTCCAGCCTGGGCGATGGAGTGACTCCAACTCAAAAAATAAAAAATAAAAATAAATTTTTAAAAATGGCACACCTGTCTAGAACACTTACCATGAGTGGAACTTTCAGGACTGGAAGTTACTCTAGGTGAGTCAGTGAGTGGTGAGTGAATGTGAAGTCTCAGGACATTACTGTTCACTGTACACTTAGGCTACTCTAAATTTATTTATTTTTTGAGTCAGAGTCTCACTCCATCACTCAGGCTGGAGTGTAGTGGCACACTCACAGCTACCCCAGTATCAACCTGTTGGGCTCCGGTGATCCTTCTGCCTCAACCTTCCAAGCAGCTGAAACTACAGGTACACTATCATGCCTGGCTAACTTTTTTTTTTATTGTAGAGACGAGGGCTCACTGATTTGCTGGAGCTGGTCTCGAACCTGTGGGCTCTGACAATCCGCTCTCCTTGGCCTCCCAAAGTGCTAGGATTACAGGGTGAGCCACTGAGCCCGACCTACTAAATTTATTTTTAAAAAGTAATTGTTCTACAATTCCAACAGCTACATGTCCCTAGGCAATAGGAATTTTTCAGCTCCATGATAAACTTATGGGACCACTTCATATACATGGTCTGATGTTGGCCAAAATGTCATGCAGCACATGACTGTATATTTATTCTTCCTTTATATAAGTGAGTTAATGCCAAACATTACTCTTCAATGCCTGGTATTTTCAATTAATAATACAATCACGCACCCCATAAACCACATTTCGGTCAATGCCAGACCACATATATTATGGTGGTCCCATAAGATTATCATGGAACTGAAAAATTCCTATCTGTTCCTACTCTGGCTTAGCTGTTGTAATGTCTTAACACAACGCGTTCTTCATGTGTTTGTGGTAATGCCAGTGTAAACAAACCTACCGCACTGCCAGTTGGATAAAAGTATAGCATATACAATTATGTGCACCACATAATACTTGATATGACAGTAAACAGCTGTTACTGGTTTATGTATTTACTATACTATACTTTTTTGTTATATACAAAAAATGTTTATTGTATGTGAATATTTGTGCATATATATGTATGAATATATATATATGCATATATATAAACTAAAGTAGCCTCAGGCAGGTCCTTCAGGAGGCATTCTAGAAGAAGGCATTGCTATCACAGGAAATGACAGCTCCATGCATGTTATTAAGCCCCTGAAGACCTTCCAGCGGGACAAGATGGGGAAGTGGAAGCCAGTGCTGTTGATGATCCTGACCCTGGGTAGGTCTAGGCTAATGTATGTGGTTGTTTCTCAGTTTTTTAACAAAAAGTTTAAAAGTAAAAAAAATTAAAAACAGAAAAAAAGCTTACAGAAGAAGGATATAAAGAAACAAAATATTTTGGTACAGCTGTACAGTCTGTTTGTGTTTTAAGCTAAATATTATTACAAAAGAGTCAAAAAGTTAAAAAAATTTAAAAGCTTAGAAAGTGAAAAAAATTACAGTAAGCTAAGGTTCATTTATTACTGAAGAAAGAAAAACATTTCTTTTTTTTTTTTTTTTGAGTTGGAGTCTCTGTCGCCCAGACTGGAGTGCAGTGGCATGCTCCCGGCCACCACAGCCTCTACCTGCTGGGCTCCGGTGATCCTTCCACCTCAGTCTTCCAAGTAGCTGGAATTACAGTCATGCACCTCCACGCCCGACTGATTTTTTTGATTTATTGTAGAGATGAGGTCTCGCTGCCCAGGCGGGTCTCGAACCCGCGGGCTCAGGCAATCCACTCACCTCAGCCTCCCAAAGGCGTGGGATTACAGGCTGAGCCACCGAGCCCGGCTGAAAAACATTTCTTTAAATAAATGTAGTGTGGCCTAAGTGTATGATATTTACAAAATATACAGACTCCTACAGTCATGTCGCATTCACTCGCCACTCACTCACTGACTCACCCAGAACAACTTGCGGTCCTGCAGACTACATTCATGGTAAGTGCCCTATGCAGGTATACTGTTTTTTAATCCCTTTCTTTCTTTCTTTTCTTTTTTTTAAAGGGACAGGAGCTCACTTTGTCACCCAGGCTGGAATGCAGTAGTGTGATTATAGATCACTGCAGCCTCTAATTCCTGGACTCGAGTGATTCTCCTGCCTCAGCTTCCCAAGTATCTGAGACCACAGGTGCACACTCCACATCTGGTTAAATTTTTTATTTTTTGTAGAGTCAGGGTCTTGCCATGTTGCCCAGGCTAGTCTCGAACTCCTAACTTCAAGCAATTCTCCTACCTCGGCCTCTTAAAGTGCTGGGATTACAGATGTCAGTCACCGAGTCCAGCCCATTTTTATCTTTACACTATATTTTTGTTGTACCTTTCCTGTCTAGAGATGTTTAATTACATAGATACCTATCATTGTGTTAAAATTGCTTACAGTATTCAGTATAGTAACATAGGAATAAAAGGCTACGCTATATAGCCTAGGTCTGCATTAGACTCTACCATCTAGGTCTGTGTAAGTCCACTCTTCCATGTTCACACAATGACAACATTCCCTAATGATGCATTTTTCCGGACATATCCCTATTGTTAAATGACACATGACTGTATATTGAATCCCACTCCTTCTTTGCACACTTAGATCTGTCGCATCCCTTGTAATGACTGTGTGGCATTCCAGGATATGGATATGACAATTAAAAAATGTATGCTATTTCAACTATCACTGCAATGAATATATATTTGCTTTTGAAAATTTGTGCAAGTTTGTTCACAGCACAAATTTTTAGCAGCAGGAGTATTGGGACAAAAAGATGTACATTTAAAATGTTGATCTAAGCTGGGCTCGGTGGCTCAGCCTGTAATCCCGCGCTTTGGGAGACCGAGGTGAGTGGATTGCCTGAGCCCGTGGGTTCGAGACCCGCCTGGGCAACTTGGCGAGACCTCATCTCTACAATAAATCAAAAATTAGACGGGCACGGTAGCGCACGCCTGTAGTTTCAGCTACTTGGAAGGCTGAGGCGGAAGGATTACCGGAGCCCAGCAGGTCGAGGCTGCAGTGGCCGAGAGTGGCCACTGCACTCCAGTCTGGGCGACAGAGTGAGGACTCCAACTCAAAAAAAAATAATAATAAAATGCTGATCTAGTTTGCCAAGTTGATCATTTTATGCTCCAACTAACAGTACATGTGCCTGTTTCTATTCTAGGCCAGTGTGACGTTTTATCATAGAGCAGATGTCCCCAACTGTTACCAATCCCTGGCTTGCTAGGAATCTGGCCACACAGCTGGAGGTGAGCTGTGGACCAGCAAATCCTCATCTGTATTTACTGCCACTCCCCGGTCTCGCATTACTACTTGAACTCCAGCTTCAGTCAGATCAGCAGTGGCATTAGATTCTCATAGAAGTGCCAATTGTATTGTGAACTATCCATGCAAGGGATCTAGGTTGAACAATCGTTTTGAGAATCTAATGCCTGATGATCTGAGGCAGTGATGCTAGCTGTTTCCTATCACCCCTAGGTGGGACCGTTTAGTTGCAAAAACCAGCTTAGGGGCTCCCATCGATTCTGCATTATGGTGAGTCATATAATTATTCCATTATATATTACTATGTAATAATAATATAAATAAATTACAGAATAAATGTAATGCACTTGAATCATCCCCAAACTATCCCCACCCCGCTGGTCCGTGGAAAAATTGTCTTCCATAAAACCAGTTGCTGATGCCAAAAAGATTGGGGACCACTGTCATAGAGGACACTTCTAATGTGTGACAGCTAATTTCCCCACCAATTTCTCTGCACAGTTTTGTGGTGTGAGCCCAGTACTTGGGGTTGTGACAAATGCAATGAAATGCAGAAGTCAGACTACAAAGGGTCACATCCTGTTAGTCAAGATAAGAAAATGATTGGACCATAAAGCTTGCTGAGATCAGGTGAATTTTGTTAATAGCCTATCTACATGGGAGAACTAGAATTCATGATTCAGCAAATATCAGTTGAGAAGTTTTAAGTGATTCCTCCATTGAATTGAAAGCCCCTTGAGGACAAGAACTTTATTTGTCTATGTGGCTTCCACAGAATAGTGGAATGAAGCCTGGTCTAGAGTTGTTTTTATTGTTGTTTGCTTACTTGTTTTAATTGGCCATTGGCTCTCTACCGTGTGCCTGGCTCTGCCTGAAGCTGGGGATTCAAGATGACTGACATGCCATCCATGCTCCCAGGAGCTTAGAGTGGGAGAGAACATGAGATAAACCAGTCTGAAAATTCACATGGCACAGGCAAAGTGCACATGGGACAGCTACTGATGCAGTAGATAAAGTTTCCCCAAAGTTTGATGTGTGAGCTGGGTCTTGGAAGATGAGTAGGGAGTTTTTCAGAGCAAGGAAGGACTTTTAGATAGAGAAAACCGTAATGAAAGGAACGGAGCTTTGTGGGAATGCTGATATGAGTGGCTCATGGGACTTGTACATTGGGGAGAAAGGAGAGCAGAAGGGGAGGAGCTTCCTGCTCACAAGGAAGCACTGAGCCAGGAGCCTAAAGGAGCGAGATATCAGGAATGAGTGGGGGGTTCTCATTCAGGCCCTAGATCTGTGTTCTTTACTTCTTTTCTTTTTTTTTTTTTTTTTTTTGAGTTGGAGTCTCACTCTGTCGCCCAGATTGGAGTGCAGTGGCTGCTCTCGGCCACCGCAGCCTCGACCTGCTGGGCTCCGGCGATCCTTCCACCTCAGCCTTCCAAGTAGCTGGAACTACAGGCGCACGCTACCACGCCTGGCTAATTTTTTTGACTTATTGTAGAGATGAGGTCTCACCAAGTTGCCCAGGCAGGTCTCGAACCCACCGGCTCAGGCAACTCACTCACCTCAGCCTCCCAAGGTGCGGGATTACAGGCTGAGCCACTGAGCCCGGCTTGCGTGTTTTCTTTTAAAAAATTAAAAAAAAAAATTTGAGAGTCTCATTCTTGCCACCCAGGCTGGAGTGCAGTGGCGCATCATGGCTCACTGCAGCATCAACTTCCCGGCTCAAGCAATCCTCCTGCCTCAGCCTCCTAAGTAGCTGGGACTACAGGTGCATGCCATCTTGCCTGGCTAACTTTTTTATTTTTTGTAGAGATTAGGTCTCTCTATGTTGCCCAGACTGGTTTTGAACTCCTGGGCTCAAGCAATCTTCCTGCCTTAGCCTTCCAAAGTGCTGGGATTATAGGTGTGAGCCACCATGCCCAGCCAAGCTCCATATCTGAATTGTACTGGGGCATTTGCAAGTCATGAAAATCCCACAGTTCTAAGGTGCCTCATTTGTAAAATACCTAGATACTTTTCAATAGAGTCTAGATAATTTGTAGGATTTTCGGCAGCTGTAAAATTCTATGGTCTTTGAATTATGGAACTTGAACTTTCTACCATTCTGTGTGATGAGGAGCTCTATGTGATAGCTCAGAGTGTTCTTTTAAGATGGTAGTAAGTGGCTGCTAACTACCATGGGCACTTGCTGTGACCTCAAAGACTTCATACACCTTTTGCCCCAAAACAAACAAACACATAAATAAAAGTAGGAAAACAAAAAGAAGATATTAGTAAAAATGAAGAAAAAACAGCAGGCATGCAGGTATTATAAATCCTTTGATAATTACTCTTCATATGTATCTAAATCCTGTCTCCACTCTGAAAGTTGAACAGATGCTACTTAAATGGTTTTTCTGAAGTATATTGCAGAATTGGATGTCAAGTGTCCTCTTTCTTGGGATTCACATACCGAATGAATTTTATCGGACTTGATAAGCTTGCCATCCATGTCCTCCTCAGTGGCAAAGGGATGCGTTTTGACTGAGGCAGTGTCTAAAGATAGAGAGAACCCTGTGGCCTATTGATTAGAGACTTCCCTTCAAGCTGACACCAGTACTCTTTGAGAATTATTACCAAGGTTTTCTTGCCCAAAAGAATAACGGACTTGTTTAGAGTCTGTGCTGACTTTCAGATGAACTTTATGTAATACCCCCAATTTTTAGACTAGGAGTTTTCCAGGTTGTATTTGAGGCTATCTAGAAGCAAACAAAATAAACACAACAATTGGCCCATGGGACCAAACACATACCATAATAACATCACTTGTGGCCAGCGTCTCACCTAATTTGAGGGAGTTTTGTGAAGTTATTGAATTACTGAAGAAGGATGTCTTGCCAGTTCTGTTGGTCACTGTTTAGGGTCTCAAATTTTTCACTAAAAGCTGAAAAATGAGAGGAAACAATTAGAAAAAAAATATCTAAGGGGTTCTACTGAAATCTCAAGGAGTCAAGCTATCTGTCTCATGTTGATATTGGGGATTTCCAAAATAGCTTCCTATGAGATCACCCTGTATGTGGAATCCATGGCAAAGACATCCAAGGGGAAATCCTGACTGAATCAAATTTGATATCTTTCATGACATGGAGCAAGGCCTGGTCAGTGAAAATAAATTTCTGATTTTCTCAGAAATCAAAGGACAGGGTCATTGATAATATGAAGAGAGAGAGAGAACTCTTATTGCCTGGGTGAGCAGGTATCATGCCAAAATCATTGTCAGGATGTTTGGGGCCTACAGTCTTTGTTCAGACAGCATAATTTTTCCTCAGTGATCCTCTCCCAGATTACTCCCAGAATAAAGATTGTTTTGGAAGAATGGTCATTGTGAAAGAGTATGTACCTCTACCAGTATGAAGTAGAGCAACTGGCAGAGTATTAAGTACTTACGTATTTCTTTCCAGATGAAAGTAATAATGCTGGCCGTTAGTCCCCAACTGTTAAGAATATCACCCTAAAACTTTTTCCTGGCCGTTGGCCAAGATTATTGAGATCAACATCACAATAGTTGTATAGTTGATATTTTTGGAGCTATGCTGTGACTGTGCAGTATGCCTCATTCTTGGAAAAACTTGGGAAAGATTACATTACTCAGAATTAGTGTTCCAAAAATTTTACGTGGCTATGATCTAGCAAAGTAATTGGACCATATCCAGGTGCTCAATAAGGACTTATCATATAAATGAATGAGAAAGGAAGGAATGACCTGATATTAAGTAAACAATAGAATAGCTGCAGAATTGTTTGTATCTAGTATGATAATATCTGTGTATGAAGAGAGACATGATTGCAAGCCTAAACACACAGGTGATGGGACCTAACAACTTTTCACTAAAAGTTGAAAAATGAGAGAAAACAATTAGAAGAAAATGATCAACGTCTAAGGCTTTCATGTCCTTCGAAAAACCTAGTCATAGAAAGATCTCTTAAATTATACTGTATTTAAATCTAGATTTGTCATCTTATTTTAACTTGCAATCATGCTTCTAACCCAAAGAGCTAGCTTTGAACAAGTCACATACACCTAATGAACTGTACTAGTGTCTCAGTATTTAAAGCCCATAAAGCTCCTAACCTTGAGATGGAAACAGAGGAGGAAGAAGAGGACAACAGAAACTTGCAAAGATCATTCCATTTTTTTGGAAAAAATCAGATTGTCAAGGTGAAGCAGAAAAATTCCAAGGAAGAATCAGATTTTTTTTCCACCTTAGAAAACACATCAGTAAATAAATTTCAAACTGCACACAGATGATTGAATTCCTGTAAAAGACACAACTGCCATACTTTACACCATGGAGCTGCTGAGAATTGTGTTGTACCTGAAAATTCTTTTCCTAGCACAAAATGTAAGAGGTTTTGAGGTTGAGACTCATGATAATAAGTTTCGTTTGGCAACAGCATTTTAGTGTTGGATCTTAAGGGGCCACCAAATCTATGAGGCAGAGAAAGCAATCCTTCAATGGCCAGTGTAGCTGGGCTTTAAGAAGCACCAGTTGTTTCAATGTATTCTGGTAAACTCAGAGATAGTCTATCAGTGAATTTGTTGCAGGTTAAAATGTTCTGTGATTGGAGATAGATGCCACTACAGTAGTTTTCAAAGTAAAGTTAGCAGACTTGAGACATCAAGATGTTTATTAAATTTTGTAGGCAAATTCCTGTACTCTTGAAATCAGCAATAAAGCCTCCCTGGGTGATCCTTAAGCACATCCAGCTTTGAGAACTTTGGGTAGGGATTGTGATTGTGTGATCTAAAGTTATTGGTTGGGAGTAAATGTTGGGAGTTATATGCTGAAGGAAGTAGGCATGATTAAGCAAATATTTCTTCTTGAAAATTAAAACAACTTTATTATTTTTCTTGGTAGAAAAATGGTATATGCTCATTGTAAAATTTTTTAAATGTTGGATATAGAAAGTAATTCTAAGAGTACTGATATTAACCTTTTAAAATCATACGTGTTGCAGATATTTTTCCCAGATAGTCATTTGCCTATTTTAAAAAAACTATAGCGGGGTATACTTTTTTCTTTTGAGTAAGGATCTCACTCTGTTGCCTAGAGTGCAGTGGCATGAACATGACTCACTGCAGCTTCAAACTCTTGGGCTCAAGCAATTCTCTCACCTCAGCCTCCCAAGTAGCTGGGACGGCAGGCGCACACCACCATGCCCAGCTAATTTTTAAATTTTCTTGTGGAGGCGAGGTCTTGTTATGTTACCTAAGCAGGTTTAGAACTCCTGTACTCAAATGATCCTGATCCTCCCACCTTGGTTTTCCAAAGTGCTGGGATTAGGACCAGATGGGGTTTACATTTTTTTTTAATGAAATAAATTTATCTAGTTTTCCCCTTTTCATTTCTGGCTTTGACTTATGAGAAAGATTGTCATTTTCCCTGTATAATAAAAATCTTTTTTTTGTTTTTTTGAGTTGGAGTCTCACTCTGCCACCCAGGCTGGAGTAAAGTGGCACACTCACAGCCACCCCAGAGTCAACCTGCTGTGCTCCAGCGATCCTTCTGCCTCAGCCTTCCAAGTAGCCAGAACTACAGGTGCATTCTACCACGCCCAGCAAATTGTAGAGATGAGGTCTAGCCAAGTTGAACTTTTGCTTGGATGTTCGTGTGTGTGTGTGTGTGTGTGTGTGTGTGTGTGTGTGAGATCACAGATTTTGCCTGTTTCTGGTAAAACTCATTTCTGGGAATTTTACAGGGGTTTTACTGCTGTATGATTAACCATATGGTTCTTAAGTAGTGCTTAGACAAGCTACCCCTGGCATAAAATGTAAGCTTGGAGCTAGATTACTATGGCTTTAGGGAATTGGTATGTGATAGAAGCCTGTATTTTAGGGACAAACCCAAGTGGATCTTTGATGTAGCTTCAAGTTGTCAGGAAACTTTGGGTAGATTCTTCTCTCTAAGCTTCTTTCCCTAATCTGTAAAATAGGAAAGCTTGCAGGGATTTGCAAGAATTGCACTGCCTAACATGACATGGACTAGCACTGGGTGGTTGTCAGATATGAGAGCTGTTTGAATGCAAAGCTAATGCATTTGTCTCAAAAAAGTCCTTACAGTGTTAAGATTCCTTGAAGCTTTCAAAAAAATTTTATATCTAGGAGATTAAAAAAAATGCTCTGATCGATTTAGAGTTAATTTTTGTGTATGGTGATAGTAGGGGTCCTGTTTCAATCTTCTACATGTGATCAGCCAGTTTCCCCAGCACCATTTACTGAATAGGTTCTCCTCTCCCCAGTGGTTGTTGTTAGAGGTTTTGTCAAACATAAGTTGGTTGAGAAATTGAGGCTTTGCTTCCAGAATCTTTGTCTTGTTCCACCGATCTATATGCCTGCTCTTATACCAATACCAGGCTGTTTTGGTTACTATAACCTTATAGTAAAGTTTGAAGTCTGGAAGTGTGATACCTCCTGCTTTGTTTCTTTGCTAAGGATTGTTTTAGTTATTCGTGGTCATTTATGTTTCCATATGAATTTCTGTATTGCCATTTCCAGGTCTGAGAAGAATGAAGTTGGTAGCAATGGGTATTGCGCTGAATCTGTAGATTGCTTTGGTAGGATGGGCACTTTAACAATGTTGATTCTTCCTATCCATGAGCATATGTTCTCACTCATAAGTGGACCTTGAACAATTATAATATTATAAGAAAGGGATTGGCAGTAGTGGGAAACTGTCTGGGGGGTGTGGGATTGGCAGTTGAGGGAAACTGCTGGGGGAGGGAGGGGCATACCTCATCAACAAGGGTACCTGCATAATCAACATTTGTATACCTAACACTGAATTGTACCCCACATCTTTATGATTAAAAAAAAGAAAAAAATGCTCTGAATAAAAGCACTGTTCTAATATCCCCACTCCCCTCCCTATGATGGAATATTTGCTGTGAATAAGAACACTCATCCAAAGGCTGTCTGGTTCTGAACACCGTCATTGCCTAAAGGCCTCATCCCAGCCCCGTTGGGAGGTGAGGGGCCTGGTTCTTTCTTCTAACACTGTTAATTAATGGTCAGTTGGGGGAACGGAGGAGGGGATGCACTATGCTAATGGCTTAGCAAAATACCTCTGAGGTACATAGACCGTTTGGAGTACCCAGTTAAGAATGATTTGCCACTTACAGGAGAGCATAAAGAAGACTTTCACAAACACAGACATTCAGCTAAACGAATAGTTAGCCCCACCTGCTTAATGGCATAATCACCCACATAACTGGTTCAGCATAATGGCCTTTTAGTACAGAAACAATTACTTTGGATAATAAAATAACACTTTAATTTGCTTGACACCAAATTTGACCTGTGTGGTTCATCTAACGGTGAGGTGAGGGGAAGGGGAGTCTGTTGAGTTCTAAACACATTATAAAGAGATAACACGTAATGTACTTCAGGCCTGAGATGCTTTAACTGGTTTAGTGGAAAAGTAAAACAATCAGAATAAGTGATTGCTTTGGAATTTACAAAATACTTCGTTATTTGGGTGTTGATAGTCCCCAAGTTTTCTTAGGAAGAGATAGCTAACACTTGAGGTTGATGTGCTTTGGTGACGTTTGTTCATTTTGAACACCTACTGTGGGAAAGGCTATGGAGGACACAGTCATCACTTTTTTTTTTTTTGAGTCTGAATCTCACTCTGTTGCCCAGGCTGGAGTGCAGTGGCATGCTCATGGCCACCCCAGCATTGACCTGCTGGGCTCTGGCGATCCTTCCGCCTCAGCCTTCCAAGTAGCTAGAACTACAGGCACGCACTACCATGCCCAACTGATTTTTGATTTATGGAAGAGGTGAGGTCTTGCCAAGTTGCCCGGGCTGATCTTGAACCCATGGGCTCAGGCAACCCACTAGACTCGGCCTCCCAAAGTGCTGGGATTACAGGTTGAGCCACTGAGCCCGGACAGCACATTTTTATTGATTGAAAAATAATGCTGTGTCCTGGGAGGGAAAAGTAAACGAAATGCGTTGCTGCACTACAGTAACAACTTTGTGTCTGTCTTTGGCCGTTGCAAACTATTTCTATTCTTTTTTTGGTTTTGTTTTTGTTTTGAGTTGGGAGTCTCACTCTATTATCCAGGCTGGTGTGCAGTGGCACCATCAGGATGATTACGGCCTCCTGGGCTCAGCTGATCCTTCCACCTCAGTTTGCCGAAGAACTGGGATTATAGGTGCACAACACCATGCCCAGCTAATTTTTTTTTCCAAAATCCTGGGCTCAAGCAATCCTTCCACCTTGGCCTCCCATTGGGATTACAGGTACATGCCACCAAGCCTGGCTAATTTTTTGGTTTTTGGGGGTTAGAGATGAAGTCTCATTATACTGCCCAGGCTGGTCTCGAACTCCTGGGCTCAAGTAATCTTCCCACCTTACCTCCCAAAGTGTTAGGATTCTAGGTGTCAGCCACTGCACGTGGCCATGTTTCTATTCTATTTTTGTTTTTTGTTTTTTTTGAGTTGGAGTCTCATTCCATTGCCCACGCTGGAGTGCAGTGGCATGCTCACAGCCACTCCAGTGTGGACCTGCTGTGCTCAGGCAATCCTTCTGCCTTGGCCTTCCAAGTAGTTAGAACTATAGGCGCGAGCTACCATACCTGGCTACTTTTTATTTTTTGTAGAGATGAGGTCTCACCAAGTTGCTGGGGGTGATCTCAAACCTGTGGGCTCAGGCAATCCACTCACCTTGGCATCCCAAAGTGCTGGGATTACAGACTGAGCCACTGAGCCCAGCCTCTATTCTATTTTTAATTGAATAGTTTCAAGTCTTCCTTTTCTTCTCTTTTCTGTTCTTTCTTTCTCTCCCCTCCCTTCTTTCCTTTCTTTTTTTTCTTTCATAGAGTCTGGCTCTGTTGCTCAGGCTGGATTGCAGTAGTGTGACCATAGTTCACTGCAATCTTGAACTCCTGGGCTCAAGTAATCTTCCCACCTTAGCTTGCTGAGTAGCTAGGACTTCTGGTGCCCATCACTATTCCTGGCTAATTTTTTTATTTTTACTTTTTGTAGATACTATATCTCATTATGTTGCCCAGGCTGCTCTCAAACTTTTGACTTCAAACGATCCTTCTAACTTGTTCTCCCAGTACTTGGATTACAGGCATGAGCCACTGAGCCTGGTTCTTGCTTTAATTTTCTTAAGTGTTTTCAAATTCTTTGGGGGAGGTAGGTGAGTTTTAAATCCTAAATAATTAAAAGTTTCCACATACACAGCTACTAAGTGGATGAACAAGATAGTCATCTATATTCTTGATTTCATAGATTGTTGGTATTGGCAAAGACTTTAGTTTTTTTCATTTGGAAGGAGAAGAGTTGGTATCAGGCTTGAGATATCGGGAATTCCAGAAAGCCCCATCCGATGCCTGATTTTTTTTTTTTTTACGTGCACATTAATATTTATTTAGTTTTCATGTTACCAGTTGTGCAGCCTAAACTGTCACTATCCTATTCCCTGATAAAAGTCAAGGACCTCTCTATGTATCTGAAGAAATGAAAATGGCAGTACTTAAATAATAAACTTTAAATGGTACATTAAGGTTTAGCAAATTAGGAGCTTAATCTAAACAAGTCAATGTTGTCTCGGCTTTGTAGTAACAAATGCACGAAATCTGTGTCCTCTTGTTTTCTTCGTAACATTGTTAGATATTAGCATCTCAGTTTTCAAGTGTATTTCCAGCAACTATGGTGAGTGATGACTGATTTCAAAGTACTATTTCTATTGCTAAAATCTGACAATTAATTCCTATCAGCTACCTATGTCTCCCATTAAAATGCAACTGTTCCCTGGAAAGAATAGAGATTATACTTCATTTACACCTTAAAGAATTTATTTATAAGAGTTTTCTTAAAATAAGTAGAGGAAGTATTATTAAGTATACTAATAAAAAAATTAATGCAAGCTACTAGCTAAAATGATATACCAATTTACAAGTAAGGACAAAATGATTTATAAAGTCCTTCCTTGAGAGTAGACTTTGATGTGTTAGTGGTGGGCTTATACATATACATAATCTTGTATGCTACTCCTGCTTTCTATTTAACATTATGTCATAGGTATTTTCTCATTAAAATGTCTTTGATACTATCCTTCCACTGTGGACTGAATTGTATCCCTCCAAAACCCATATGCTGAAACCCTAACCCTCAGTTGAGTGTATTTGGATATAGTGCCCTTGTGGAATTCATTAAGGTTAAATGAGGCCATAAGGATGGGGCCCTGATTTGATAAGATTAGTGTCCTTCTAAGAAGAGACTCTTGACTGGGTGTGGTGACTCAAGCCTGTAATCCCAGCACTTTGGGAGGGTGAAGTGAGGGGATTGCTTGACGGGTTCGAGACCAGCCTGGGCAACATGGTGAGACCTTGTCTCTACAATAAATCAAAAAATTAGCTGGGTGTGGCAGAGTGTGCCTATAGTTCCAGCTACTTGAAAAGCTGAGGCAGAAGGATCATTGGAGCCCAGCAGGTTGATGCTGGGGTGGCCGTGAGTGTGTCACTGCACTCCAGCCTGGGTAATGGAGTGAGACTCCAACTCAAAAAGTAAAGAAGAGACTCGCATCACTGTGTGAGGAGACACAGGCATCTGCAGACTAGGAAGAGACCTGCAGAAACCTCTCCTGCTGGACCTTGATCTGTGGCTTTTAGTCTTCAGAACTATGAGAAAATAAATTTCTTGTGTCTAAGTCACCAGTCTGTGGTATTTTGTTACAGCAGCACGAGCTGACAAATATACCCTCCAACGACTGTATACTATTCCAATGACTGCCCCCACCAGAATTATTTTTCTGTCATCTACTGTTGGACAATTGTATCCTATTGGTTTATAACACAAGTGATACTATTTTAGATCTATGAACTACTCTTTTGTAAATGTCTCTGCTTCCTTTTTTTCTTTGGATTTTTGAATGTTGGGCTTTCTTTCTCTAAGATATGCCTGTGTGCACAAGCACCCATCATTATTAAGTAGTCCCCTTGCCTTTTCAATAGGAAGAGGCTGCAGATTAAGTGTCCCTGCTCTGCACGGTGTACACTGTGGCCTGTGGTTTCTGGGCCGGTGTCTGCCTGTAAACAATTTGCTATTGGTCTGCAATGAGACAAATACAGAAACTGAGAAGAAACCTTCATAGCAATTGACATTGAGATACCATCCAAAACGAGTCAGGGGATGGTCTTGTGGTACACAGAGCAGGTCAGGCTGTGGATTTTATGGGATGGGATTCTGGAGGCATTTTAAGATCTGGTGTCAGTCTATGGAAATTGGACAAACAAACAAACAAACTGGTCCTTCACCTGGGATAGACTGGGAGGCACTCCTGGGTCAGGGTGGAGAATGCAAGCATTCAGGCCTCGAGACTCCAAACCTTTCCTAGTGAGGAGGCAGAATGGTAGTTAAGAGACAGCTTTGATGGAAAGCTCTGTCTCTCTTTTATCTGTTCTGAAACCTTTGCCACATTATTGAAGTTGAGTCTTGCTTTCTTCATCTGTAAAAACAAGATTACAGTAGAATTAACTCCATCATTTGATGCCACAGAGAAAGACCTTGGTGCATTGCTTGGTATGCACTGAGTGCCTCATAAATGGAAGCCACTATGACTATGCCACCTAACAGCGCAAAGACAGAAGTTTGTGGAAGAGTTCCTTTCCTTGTTATTTTACATACATCAGCCTGTTTGTGATCCTGGAGTTGTGTTTGTCTTCTCCAGAGGTTGGGGCCACATCCCTTGCAGGGTAGCATGGATTTGCAGTGATAGGTCAGGAAATGACAGACTCTTTAGAGCACCAGATTCGCTCCTTCCTGTACCGCCATCAGCTCACCAAAAGCTCTGAGTGTTTATCTCACAGTTGCCAGATGTCCATCTGTTTGAGGTTGTCTTGAATTCTACTGCCTTGTCCTGTTTACAGTCCTCACAGGATACACGATGGCCTGAGACCAGGGAGGATGTATATCCATGGCATGTCCACATCCCAGCTCAAGGGTCTGGTGGGTTTCTCCTGCTGCTCCTGTCAGTGTTGGTATCTGAAGATGTGGATTCTTCTCCTGGTTCTTCTGCCAGGATCTCTGAGCTCCGGCGTCCTCGTCTGTAAAACGGGGAACACAGTGCCAGTCTCACCCAGTGACTGAATGAGACCCTTTGAAATGTGTTCTGGTGCATAATAAACTCAGCTTTCTTCCCATCCTGCCAGCATTGAATGTCTTCTCTCTCCCACTTTGTGCTGTGTTAAGTAGACAGTGCTCTTCCTTTACTAAGCTTTCCATGGTTTTAGTTACTTATGGCCAACCTAGGTTCAAAAAATTCAATAGAAAGTTCCAGAAATAAAAAGTTCATAAGTTTTAAATCACAAGTGCTGTTCTGAGTAACGTGATGAAATCTTATGGTGTTCCGCCTGGGACAGGCATCATCCCTTTGTCTAGCAGAACTTGTGTTCAAGGATCCCTTACTGGACTTAAGAATGGTCCCAAAATGCAAGAATAGTGATGTTGGCACAATGTTATGATTGTTCTATTTTATTATTGTTGTTAATCTCTTACTGTGCCTAATTTATAAATTAAACTCTATCATAGGTATGTATGTATAGGAAAATATAGTACATATAGGGTTTGATACTAACTGTGGTTTTAGGCATACACTAGGGGTTCTTGAAACATATCTTCTTGCAGATGGGGGTGGGAGTGTTGCTATACAAGGTATTGCAAAAAAGTGAATTCCCCACTAGAACACGTGCTCCATAAAGACAGGGATTTATTTGTCCATTCTATGTACTGCTTTATCCCCAAGTTCTAGAGCAATGCCTGGTGATAGTGAATGATTAACTAATATACAGGTGTGCCAAAAAAAGTATACGCCTTTTTTTTTTTTGAGTCAGAGTCTCACTCTGCCACCCAACCTGGAGTGCAGTGGCATGTTCACGGTCACCACAGCCTCAACCTGCTGGGCTCAGGTAATCCTTCCACTTCAGTCTTCCAAGTAGCTAGAACTACAGGCTTGCACCACCATGCCCAGCCAATTTTTAAAATTTATTGTAGAGATGAGGTCTTGCCATGTTGCCCAGGCTGGTCTTGAATCTGTGAGCTCAGGCAATCCTCTCACCTCTGCCTCCCAAAGAGTTGGGATTATAGGCGTGAGCCACCGCACCTGGCCATGTATACACATTTTTAACAGATGTTAAATATGTATTACTTTTCAAAATCGAATCAAATTATGGTAGCAATGTGTAGTATGAAGGTCACTCACCTGTGCTTCTGCCATTTTTTTTTGACTGTCCTGCCTGTAGCATGGTGACTCTAGCATTCATTTGATTAATGCCATCTTTTGAGTGAACATCATACTTAAAATGTGTATATATATTTTTGACACCCCGTAAATTGAGAAAATTGATTAAAGTAAGTCATATAGTCACATTTCCTGCTGTCTCCTTTAGGATACTTTTAGCAGTAAGCAACGGAAAACTTTGACTCAACTTGCTAACATGTGAGGACATTTAATACTTCATACAAGCTGGGCTCGGTGGCTCAGCCTGTAATCCCGCGCCTTTGGGAGGCTGAGGTGAGTGGATTGCCTGAGCCCGCAGGTTCGAGACCCGCCTGGGCAGTGAGACCTCATCTCTACATTAAATCAAGAAATCAGCCGGGCATGGTAGCGCACGCCTGTAGTTCCAGCTACTTGGAAGGCTGAGGCGGAAGGATCGCTGGAGCCCAGCAGGTCGAGGCTGCGGTGGCCGGGAGCGGCCACTGCACTCCAGTCTGGGCGACAGAGTGAGACTCCAACTAAAAAAAAAAAAAAAAAATACTTCATACAGTCAGAAAAGTTGGAAGTAGCGAGGTTCTGTGGGTGGTTAGTTTGATGGCTAACAAGTGTCATCCCTGGCTTAGTTGTGTCCCATCTTTCTGCTCTGTCCTACTCAGAATAGCTGTCCTCATAGTCCTACATGGCAGCTGCCATTCCAGACACCACATCCAGATAGAGACATCCGGGTGAATGGGAGGGAGACTCTCTTTTCCTCATACATCTTTTCAAGAGTATAGAAATCTGTTTCAGAAACCTTCAGTTAACTTGCCCATGCCCAAACCAGTCACAAGCTTGAACCAGTTAGAATTAACCTCAGTCACTCGTGGGAAGGGTAGATACCTGAACAGATCCTGGCCTTTGTCAGAAAGGAAGGAACAAGGGTAGCCAACAGCATTAGATGCATCTACTCTGTGGAGTCTAAGAAAAAAACAATGATTAAGGAAAATTTAATTAAACCAGTGCGTGAGCAAGTGTTTTATATTTGCAAATAAAGAGCTGTGGAGAATAAGTGAAGAGGAAATTGCATTTTGAGAACCGGAGAGAAATGTATCCTACCCAGTTGCCTGATTCAGACACAAATGAGTTTAGGGTTGACAACTGGCTGTGTAGAAGGAGGTTCTTAAAAGCAAGATGACTTAGGGTAAGATATATTTTGCAGTGCTACAATGTTTCATAGATTAAGTTAGAGATTCAGATCCACCATAATTGTTGCAGTATAATCTCATTAAAGGATTCTCCATTATCAGAGTGTGCATGAGTTCACTTGGCCAGGCTGGTGTGTTTATTCTGGTATTTTCGAAGGACAGTTGGTTTGCAAAAGAAAAAAAAAAAAGCCCAGGTAGGAGTGTAGGGGATGTGTTAACTTATTTTTAATATTCTGGCTTATCAAATCTTGTGCAAGACATAGCTATATCATTATTTAAGCAGGCCTGTGGAACCTATTCTTGGCAGGCTTAGCCTGTGGTTGAAGCCACTATATGCATTTGGAATGAAGGAAACCAGAATATTCTAAAATATTTTGTAATGCAAATTTCCTTAATTCAGTCATTAGCCTCCCTGCAGTAAGTTTGAATTTGTGAGGTTTTCTTGAGTCCCAGACCTTGGGCTACTTACACTGGTAACCAGACCACAGGAAGCCTGTCTTATTTCTGGTGCTGTTACTGTCAAACTGTCGTGGTTCAGCTGTGGGCCTACATCTTTAGTGGGAGCAGTATATGGCAGAGGCTGGTGAAGCCTGGGGAGCCAGACTGCCTGTTTTCACATCCCAGCTTGGCTTGTTGTTATTCGTGTGACCTTAGGTAAGTTATACTTTCTCTCCATGCCTTGGTTCCCTGTCTGTAAAATGGGAATAACAGTATTAACCTATCTTATTGTGTTGCTGTGATGAGCACATGAGTTAGTATATATCAAGTTCTTAATACAGTACCCGACTTACAGTAATATTTTTAAAAGTTTGCTATTTATTCTCATATTATAGAAATGTCTGCTATTTTAATTATATATTGAACATATAAATTCAGCATGAATAAGTTGAGTCAAACATTATGATTCAAAGGCTATTGTTTGATCAATTACAATTAAATGTGTGGCAAATCACTTTCTTTCCAGGTCCCTTGCATTGAAACATTTCCTCAGAGTATAGGCAAGTTTTGTTCAGCATGTTTCTGATAGGGCAGTTATATTATAGCTGGGTAAATGTTTTATAGGTTGCAACATTTAGATAAAATCTGTTATTAGTCAACTACTTGATTCCCTCTCAAACAGTTGGCAACGATTTTAATCCAATGTATACTGATGGGCATTCTTACTTTTGCCTCCCACTGGGTTAAACATAGCAGATATCGAATATATACTTCCAGCACTGAACTAAAATAAAATTTTCTGTTTAGGCTTGAAACTAGTTGATTTCTGTAATTTGTTTAGAAGTTGTCCTTACTTTGCTAAAAGAGACAGGAAAAAAACACACCTAACAGCAACCTAGTTAAGAATTTAAAATAAAATTATTCTGCATGAATTATCCTGATAGAGGTTAGGATGTGTCTGAATTTGCCAATGAACCGAGTCATCCTCTATGTGTGTTTGTAAATCTGGGGCTTTAACATCTGCTAAGGTTGTCAATCGAACGTGGGTGTGTGAGTCACACATTGCTTTATTATCTGTTTTATTCTGAGCAGCCTGAACCTTATGGGTATTGGAGAAATGCTTTTATCTTCTATATTCAAGCTGGGAGTGAAGGGAAAGCAATTGACTTCCTGTCAGTTTCCTGGAATTCTCTCTACCCCTCCAAGCAGCAGGGCATTGTCTCATCTTAGGTTCTGGCTTAGTCTGCATTAGGAAATCAGTCAGTTGCACATAAGACACCATTTATGGGGCTCCCACACTACATTTTCCAGGAAAAGTCAGGAGTTTAGTCTCAGGAAGATATCAGGATAGAGGCTCATTATCAGCTTAACATGGCTGTTCCATGAATCAATCCTTTTATTGACCCTTGTCAGAGTGAATTTGAAAGCAGGATCCCCTCAAAGCCCCGACCTCAAGTTATAGTGCCCCACATTCTGATTTTATATTCCTGTTGTAGACCTTCCATGCTTTCCTATGGTGCTTATCATATAATTAGTTGTCCTTTGTTTCTTTTCCCGAATGTTTGCAAAGATGAGTCAGATCTTTCTTGTAATATTTGGGCAGCCTGGAGGAAAATGTTATTTTAAGAGGAACTTCTTTCAGGGAGGAGACTGCTTGCCACCTTCATGGTCTCATCTGGCCATGAAGATAAAGCCCTCAGGAGACAGCCCAGGCAGTCTGTAGCTAGACTAGGAGATAGCAAACTGCTCTGTGGAAGAAGTTTATAGGAATTTGGGCGTGGGGGAGAGCAGAGGAGAAAGAAGAAGGGAGAGAGATGAAGTGAGGGAGAAAGCAAGATGGCAGCAGGCAATGAGATCCAATGAAGGATGTAAAGAGATGGAAAGTCTGCTTCACACAAATACTTTGAGCCTGCCTGCCTGCCTGCCTTCCCTCCCTTCCCTTCCTTCGTTCTCTTTTCTTTTGTAGAAATCAAGAAAAAGGAGTTACATTTAAAATCCAGGTTGGCACGGGACAGCTATAGGAGACGAAAGACAGGTGAAGTCAAGAATCCAACCAGGCATGGTGGCTTGCACCTGTAATCCTAGCACTTTGGAATGCCAAGGCGAGAGGATTTCCTGAGTCCAGGAGTTTGAGACCAGCCTGTTGTCTCAAACATGGCGAGACCTCTTCTCCACAATTAAAAAAAAAATAGCCAGGTATGATGGCACGTGTCTGTAGTTCCAGCTACTTGGAAGGCTGAGGAAGATGGACACCTGCGCCCATCAGGTCGAGGATATGGTGACTGTAATCATGTCACTGCACTCCATCTGGGTGACAGGGTGAGACTTCAACTCAAATAAAAAAAATCCAGTCAAAAGAAGCCACTGAAGAGAGAGAAGTGACCATGAGAATCTAAGCTCTCAGGAATTCTCAGACATCTAGGGGAGGACATTGGCTTTCTACAAGATGTGGGATGGAGGTTTGAGCCAGTTTTTGTTTAAACCCCAAAGGAGGGAGTGATCTCAGCTGACAGTCACATTGTATCTGTTCCAGGAGAAAAAAGTGGTGTTGAGTTAACGTATTTTTGGAATATAGCTTTCGAGATGAATGAAGCCTTAAAGTAAATTTTATGACTTACGTGTCTCATAAAAAGAAAAGCATATCAGCAGCATTTTATAAAGTTATTTTAAAGGATTTCTTTATTCTAATGGATAGAGATTGTCTTTGGATAATATAAATATTCTAAAGATTTAATGAAGTTGTCTGAAGCCATGTAGACATTAATTAGAGTTCTGTAATTAGAATTACAGCTATAGAGGCTTCTCTGCAAAATAGAGGGCGATATTTTAATATTTCAGATTTTCTGTGCTGTTGGAACACTGTACCTGATGCATTTTCATATAGCATGGCTTTAATAATTCTTTCTAAATAACCACTTTGATAGATATTTAATAGTTTTTTAAATGAATGTTGGGGTAAAACTCATTTTTATTTGTGCTCATCTCAGTGCTCCTCTCCCAAGCAGTCTACTTCCTGGGCACGGAGTGACCCAAACCAACGATGACATGGAATCCAATCAGAAAAGCAGCGCAAAGATGAAAGGTCTTACCAATGAGAAGTGAACTTGCTAAAGCACACCTTTCAATGAATTTGGACAAAACTGAAAAATGTTGTTGATATCAGATCCTTAGGCTGATTACTGAAGCGTTCGATTTTTCAGTATGTCAATTCATCACTGTCTACCTGGTTATATTTAACACTTTCTCCTGTTTCCAGCACGTCTGCTGAGATAGGCAATTGCTGTCACATGATATCTGCCTCTCAAGAAGGTCAGTAGACCACTGGGAGACCGTGGTTTCTGTCCTCCAGCTGCTTGATTCTTCCTCAGGTACTGCTGACAGCAGATGGAGCCTTATTGTCTTGCAGGGTCTAAAATATTAATAAGATTAGGGCTTTTATCCTTCCAACAGTTCAGCCTTTCCTTTTAGAGGTTCTGCAAAATGTCTCATCGGTTAATTTATAATACTGACTCTCCAGGAAGACCAGCCACCACTTAGAGATACCAAAACACCACTTCGCCCTGTGTCCTTCCTTTTCTCTTCATCAAAGTGCTGGTTCACATTTTAAATTGCTCTCATCTTTCAGAGACACTTGGAGGAGTTTAATTCCATTTTGAGATGAGAGGTCTTGGGGTGCGTTTTAATAAATATTTGATGGGAATGCTAGCCTGGGGGGTCATTCTTATTTGCAAAATTAGAACTGGCATCTCTGAGGAAGGCTTAACGTGGTGGCAGGAGTGGTGTTTATGGTATGCACAGCACTGTGGTATGTGTTGTTCCTTCTCCTTTTCAGAACACAGTAGATATCCATGGTTCCATTTTTAGAAGCAGTGATTAAATTGCAGAGCACTGCTGTGTGATACCAATTAAAAAACACCATTGTCTATTCAGTTGTCTGTATTTTAAAGTGGAGAACAAAATTTGCTTTTGCGCATATATCTTACAGAAAAATACATATATCATATGGTGTGCAATTTAGATGTCTTTAAAGGACCATAATGGCATTAGTTTAGATATCCCATTCCGGTCGGGCAATAAGCATCAATTTTGTTAATTAAGAATTTTAGGCTCTTTAAATTTATAGTACAATTGCAATTTACTTCATATTGAGGGTCTTTACCCCATGCCACCATTAGGAAAATGTCCACATACATTATTTGCCGACAATTTCAAAGGCAGATGCATTTCACAGGAAGAGTTACCATTTCTTTTTTTGCATTGAAACTTCTCATTGAATGCTGATTGTCAGCAGAATGCAACCATGAAGACTTTGGACTTAAATCTCTCTTTCTTTTTTTCCCCCTAAAGAAAAAGCCAATTCATCAGGTAGAAAAAGCACTGCCTTTTGCAGTCCCAGGCCCTGCCAGAGACAAATGACTGTAAAAATTTAAAATCAATCATTAACAGATTAGCTGTTGGTCCAAAGTAAATAGCAATCAGCTTATTAAGCATCAGGCAGAGTGAGATAAAGGGGAAGAGTTATTGAAAATGAGGATGCTGTCTGGGCAGTGCTGTGGGGTAGCTTGGGAGGAGGCCATTGCTTTGCGACTCTAATTACAAATGGAAAACAAGGTAGCTGGCTGCATAAGTTGAATCTCTCGTCGTGTTAAAGAGTCCTGTGGTTCTCTGCTCTACGTCATGGCTTTATTCACCTTGATTAGCTTGGAAGTTGCCTGTGCTCCCGGCTGCTCTCCTCTTTGCCTTCCTAGCAAGACCTGTCAACTGCTGTTCAGTCGACACAGCAAAGCAGCCGGGAAATTGTGGCTGAGACTCTTCGTTTCAGGAACTGGACCTTTCTTACTCCTTTGCATACCGAGTTCAGCTCTCATTATGGGTTAGGTCGGGGCTGGGAAGCGAAGGGATGGTTCAATAGTTGCTTCCCTCTGGGTTCAGGGGTGTGAGCTTGTGTTAGGCGAATACACAGTCGTCATCGTTGCAGGCAAGTTCCACTGAAGGATGCTGACGTCATCAGTGGGCGGAGGTTTGAGGAGAACAGGATGTTGCATAGCTTACAAGTATCTTTCCCAAACTTTCTAACCGTGAAACCAGGAAGATACCTCCTTAACCAAGCTATCAATGTTAACATCACTAGTAAGAAGAGAGTGTGCCCTAGCCCTCACCCCCTCCCCAGACACGATGCTCTGAGGACACACATCATTTCTGTGGAATTTGTACTAAAAATGTATAATTTCACTCTAATCATGAGAACCACCAGGCAGACCCATTCTACAAAATAACTGACCTAGTACTCTTGAAAAGTGTCAAGGTCATAACTGTCAAGGGAGACGAAGGAACTCAGATTAGAAGAGAATGAAGAGGCAAATAATGCGTGATTATTTTGAAAATAGACAGTGAAATGCAAATAATTTTTGAAGTTTAGTTAATAGTATTGAACCAATTAAATTCCTGCCTTTAAAAAATGTTTTTGAGAGACGAGATCTTGATCTGTTGCCAAGGCTGGAGTGCAGTGGAGTGATCATGGTTCACTGCAGCCTCAAACTCCTGGGCTCAAGCAATCCTCCCACCTCAGCCTACTGAATACTATAGGTGTGTACCACCATGCCCAGTTAATTTAATTTTATTTTTTAGAGATGAGGTATCACTATGTTCTCGAACTTCTGTCCTTGAGCAATCTTCCTACCCTGGCCCCCCAAAGTGCCAAAATTACGAATGTAAGCCACCAATCCTGGCCAAATTTTTGGTTGATAATGATGCTATGATTATGTAAGATATTAGCATTGGGAGAAGCTGAGTGAAGGGAAAACAGAAACTGTATGTGCTATTTTTGTAACTTTTCTGTAAGTCTAAAGTTATTTCAAGATAAACAGTTTTTTTTTAAAGGAAGATGTATTGAAAGAAAAAAGAAAATCCTAAACTCCAGGAGCTTCCACTGCAGAATCCAGTTTATAACCTGAGTCAGATTTAAGGTTTTTTTCCTCACACAGTTGTGCTTACTTTTGACCAAAGCTTGAGTAAACCATTGCTTTTGATGGAAAATAACAAAACAATGTGTGTGTGTGTGTGTGTGTGTGTGTGTTGTGTGTGACCCTTCTTCACAGTTTTATTGTGAATGATATCTTTATTATTAGGTGCCCCTGCTAAGGTAGGCAGGCAAAAATCCCAATTTGTGAAATTTTGGATTCCAAAGTTTGTATGATCTGGATTCCCAGTTTGTGTGAATTATGTCAAGTTTATTCTCATGGACTTGCAGGCCGGCTGTAGTCTACTTCATTCTGCAGGTCTGAGTCTGCTCTGTCTTGGACCAAGGAGTGAATTGGGACATACTCAAGGTAATATCAGAACCTCAGAGGGCAAGCCCCACCACACAAGCACATTTTAGCCCTAGTTTGTGTCCTGTCCGCTGACATTGTTTTGTGTGTGTGTGTGTGTGTGTGTGTGTGTGTGTGTGTGTGTGTGTGTGTGTTTGAGTTGGGGTCTCACTCTGTGGCCCAGGCTAGAGTACAGTGGCATGATCATGGCTGACCGTAACCTTGACCTCCTGGGCTCAGATGATCCTTCTACCTCAGCCACTTGAGCAGCCAGGGCTACAGGTATGTACTAGCATGCCCAGCTAATTTTTTGATTTTTGTAGATATGAGGTCTCACTATGTTGCCCAGGCTGGTCTTGAGCTCCTGAGCTCAAGAAATCTTCTTGCTTCAGCCTCCCAAAGTGCTGGCATTACAGACGTGAGCCACTGTGACACAATGTGCATATGCAATACTAAATATATAGTAGTTTTAAAATATGTATGACTATTTTGTATCCATAAACATAAAAAAAGCTAAAAAAAAAGAAAAGGTAGCTTTCTGTTTGAAAGAATATTGGTACTTTGAAGAGGGAAAGGACATTATTCACAAAGAAAAAGTAATCCTGGATTTATTTTTGTCAAGGTTGACAGTATTGATGAATCAATACTAACTATTTCAAACTCTTATCTACACTCGATAACAGTTTCTATTTTCCCAGTGTTTTGTAGTTTAGGGAGGGCAGACATCATTATCTACTTCCATTTTATAGAAAGATAAGAAATTGCAGTTCAGAGCATGCATATGGTTTGCCCAGAGTCCCCAGTTGCTAAATGACAGAGTCAAGCCTAAACTGTCTTCTGGCTTCAAGTCCAGGGTTCTTCCCACCACTCACACTACAAATCTCTGTTCATTGAAGATGATTCCTTTGTTTCACTTTCCTGGGGTAATTGTGTGGCTTTTGTAAGAAGTCTCACTCTGAAGATGAATTAAGCCATCAGGTGAACATTTAAGGAAAGGAGAGGAACTAAGTTGAAATGTAAGTAGATGCCTGGCATTATAACTGATGACATAATTACTGCCCATAACACGGGGCACCAATCATGCAGTGGGTGTAATCGACAGAGGCTCTTCAGTATTTACAAGTATGGATGAAGTCACTGTCCTTCATCAGTACGGATGGTGCTGTAGTCTGCATTCCACTGTCAGCTGGGGCAATGTCAGCAGGTGAATTTCCGATCCTGCCTGGCATTCAGTTCCTCTGCCACCCCTGGCTGTTTCTCCCACCATTCCCTTTCTTCAGCTTATCATCCAGCTAAATTGGGGTATGCAGTTTGTGTTCTCCAAATGCAGCCCCCATTTTCCTGTCTTGCTGACTTGGCACCCTTCTGACGATGTTGCCCTCCAAAGGACTTGAAACTGTCCTGCCCTCCCAGCTGAAGCTGGCTCCTCTGCTTCTAAACCTATGAGCACTTCTTTGTGGGTTTCACCATCATGGGCATCACCATGTCCTACCTTTATTATAGTAACTGCTCTTGTTCTTCTGTCTTTTGAGACAGCAAAACCTGAAAAGGTTTATGAGACCCCAGGTCAGGGCTGGCACATGCAATCCTCAGTGTATGTATGAATTGGGAACAGGAAGATGAACACAGGAAGGGACGTCTTAGCTAGCTACTGGTTGGGGAGATTTCTGATGCACGTCTGTATCTGCCACAGCATCCTGCTCGGTGACTTATCCATAGCAGATACTCAGTGTGTTCTTATTGAAAAGAAAAAACTTACATGGATGAAGAAAAGAATCAAGAGTGATGAACAAATAAATTATTTAACAAGTGTCTGGGATACTGAGGTGGAAAATCAAGGTGAACACAAATCATTCTAGGTACCAGAGTCCCTTTATTTTGTTTTTGAATCAGGCTCTCACTCTGTTGCCCAGACTGAAGTGCAGTGACATGCTCATGGCTCACTGCAGCCTTGACTTCATGGGCTCAGACAATCCTTCCATCTTAGCCTCCTGAGTAGCTGGGAGTATAGGTGCATGCCACCACACCTGGCTAATTTGTAAAAATGTTTAACTTTAATTAACGTAAGTGTAAATGCCCACATGTGGCTAGTAGCTACCAGGTCAGACTTAGAATCGTTTCCCTGTGTCACTGTTGACCTCGAGAAAGGAAAGAGTCGGAGAGAAGGGACTGACCTCTCCCATTTTATTGGAACAGCCTGGGAACCACCTGGGCTTTGAAGGCCACTTGCCTCTACTCTTCAGGCTTCCCCATCAGCTTCAGAGAAGTGAGTGAGAGCAGGCAGGAAGAGCCAGGAGTGTGTCAACACATTCGTGAGTTCAGCCTTTCTTTCCAACATCTTATTAAAGGCTTCATGTCAAATATCAGCAACAAGCTGGGATCATAATAGTGTGGTCCACACTGTTTTCAAAATTATTGTTTACAACTTTTTTAATTCTCCATGAAGATGATGACTCTGTGGAGAATCTTTTTGCAAAGAACTATTATTAAGCAGAGATTTCCCCGTAAATTACCAATGTCCAAATGAGAAGCATTCTACTCTCCAGTCCTTGTCCCATACCGCTCACAGACACAGCATTGCTGGGAGAAGCCTTCTCCCTGCTTTCTTGGTGAGTTGCCACCACTCTGTTCTACAGGATCGAGACTGTCATTCTTCTTTTATACCTTGTGTCATCCCTGCCCAAACTTTATGGATATTTCGAAGCAAATCAGACATTTACCCCTCTCCTAAAGATTCCTGTTAATGAGGTCTGCACAGGTGAGCAGAGTGTTTATGTGGAGAAATAAACCACTAAGTGAAAATTTTATTTATTTATTTATTTATTTATTTATTTATTTATTTATTTATTTATTTTGAGTTTGAGTCTCACCCTGTCGCCCAGACTGGAGTGCAGTGGCCGCTCCCGGCCACCGCAGCCTCGACCTGCTGGGCTCCTTCTCAGCCTTCCGAGTAGCCGGAATTACAGGCATGCGCTACCACACCCAGCTGATTTTTTGATTTATTGTAGAGATGAGGTCTCGCTGCCCAGGCAGGTCTTGAACCCGTGGGCTCAGGCAATCCACTCACCTCAGCCTCCCAAAGGCGCGGGGTTACAGGCTGAGCCACTGAGTCCGGCTACACTAAGTGAAAATTATATGAAGAAAGGAGCTGGGAGAAAAGGCATTCTTGTGTGTGTGTGTGTGTGTGTGTGTGTGTGTGTGTGCGCGCGCGCAAGCCTTAGGGCCCCTTGTAAGAGCTTTCTTTCCGTGCACAAAGATAGAAATATGGAAATTAGAATGAAAAATGTTGGAGAATTTGGTTTAGAGTGACCTTTTACAATTTTTGCTGTTTCCAGGCCCTTTAGCAGAGTTCCAGCCATTTCCAGAGGGCCCATTGCCTTTCTGCTCAGGAATGATGATTAAACAGTTCCCTGCTCTCACTTTCTTGTGCCACATACCCTAGCCTCAAGTCACCATGAGACCGGGCACTATGCATGGAGGCTGCAACGTCATGGAGGCCGGCATTTCAGCCATCATTTGTTTTTGGGGAGGGAATAGTGGTAATTACTAGTACATGATTATTTTATTTAGTCTGAATTATTTATAATGGAAGGAAGCAGTTGGAGGGAAGGGGATATTAGGGAGTGAGTTCAAACCCACTCGCATTGATCCTACCCAGAGTGAGAAGAGCAAGTCTATTAAGAAGAAAAATCACTTCCTTTTCTTCCTCTCTTTCTTTTCCCACTCCCAAGTCTTAGAAATAAATAAATAATGCGAATGAAGTCCCAGGTGGCTGCACTGGAGGGGCTGGAGGCTGGATGTCCGCAGCCTTTGGTGAGGACTCACTCCCAGAATTGCATTCAAGGCCAGCCTGGAACTTCCAGTGGTTGGGTTCTCCCTCTTTAGTGCTCTGACCTGTTGGTGCATAATGAGTGCATATGGATTTGAATACCATTTAGAGGATGTTCAGTGACGGAGCCTATAATCAGGAGAGGTGAGCTTTAATCCCAGTGGTGCCATTCCCTTATCGTTTTTAAAATTTAAGATTTATAACTCTCTGACTTCCAAAATAACTTGGGTATGGTCTATAGAAGCAAAGATGGTGAAAGAGGAGACCCTTGAGGATAAAACAGAAGAGAAGCTGAAAGAAGCAAAAGGTGTTGATGCTTTTAGGCACCTGAGTGGCTGTAACAATTGGGTGTAGGATTGGAGTTGTTCTGTGCTTCCACTTCGTCTTTGCAAAATAAGGAAAGCATGCCCACCTCCTGCTAGGTGAGGTGAGAGGCAGAGGAGTGTTGGTGAGAGGAGGCGTCCATTTCATTTTGGCATGATATCGTGTTCTTTTATTTAGAAAATAAATGAAAATGTCAATAGAGGCAGAAGAGCTCATGACATGACCCCAATGCATACTCCCAAAGAGAAATAACCCAGTTGTGTCTCTGGTACACTGAAGATGAGAAAGCAGGGCTGGACATGCCACCTGAGAGACATGGGGTGGTTTGAATTATTTTTTCTTCAGTGAATAACTTTTGAATAAAATGTGAAAATACGTATAAATTCATAATATATGTGAGTTGTTAAGACTTTACAATGAAATGAATATCTATGTACCTACGCACCCAAATTAAAAAATAATCATTAATACCACTGACACTCCAATAATACCCCTCTTCCAAAGATCACTGCTGTCATATTTCTGTGCCTGTCATTCTCCTATTTTTTAAAAATAGACAACTTGGTGAGACCTCATCTCTACAATAAATCAAAATGAGCTGGGCATGGTAGCGTGCGCCTGTAGTTCCAGCCACTTGGAAGGCTGAGGCAGAAGGATCGCCGGAGCCCAGCAGGTCGAGGCTGCAGTGGCCGGGAGCGGCCACTGCACTCCATTCTGGGTGACAGAGTGAGACTCCAACTCAAAAAATAAATAAATAAATAAAATAAAACAGACTCTGCATGTGTTTGAACCATATGTCAATGGAATTATACTAAAATGTTCTTCTATGAATTGCTTTTTTTTCACTCAATATTATGTTGGTAAAAATTGTGCAAGTTGATACTTGTAACCTACTTTTTTCATTTTCACTATTGCTATCTTTTGGTATGAATACTCTATTACGTTCCATTCTCTTGTTGACAGTCATTTGGATGTCTCCATGTTTCAAATTATAAACTGTCCACCATGGATAATCTAATATAAGTGTCTTTCAGTGTATAGGCCTAAGAGTTCCTCCACTGTATTGCCCTAGAGTGACATTGCTAACTTATAAGGAATGAGCACCTTCATCTTTATTAGCTCTTGCTAAGATCTAATAAGTTCAATCTACACTCCCAACTGCATTGTTCAAGAAACGACCCAAGAATTTGAATAAACTACAAACTGATTCCACTGCTCTCAAATACCTGAGTTAAGAGGAAGAGAGACTGCATGGCTAGCAGGAATCCAAAGACAGTGATGATAGAGGTGATGATGATGACAAGGACAACAAACTCATAGCGCTTACCATGTGCCAGCACTGCTCTGAATACCTTACACATCTGGCCTTATGCAATTGTGACAATTACCCTAAGAAGCATATACTATTATCTCCATTTAGCAGGCTAAAGAAACCCTGAGGCACAGGCAGCTTAAGAAACTTGTCCAAGTTATGGCTGATAAATGTAGAATCTGAGATTTGCACCATTGCTCTGAACTGCATGCCTCATTGTAAAATTTAATTTAATTTTTAAAAATTGGGATTACCAGCCGGGCTCTGTGGCTCAGCCTGTAATCCCACGCCTTTGGGAGGCTGAGGTGAGTGGACTGCCTGAGCCCGTGGGTTTGAGACCTGCCTGGGCAGCGAGACCTCATCTCTACAATAAATCAAAAAATCAGCCGGGCATGGTAGCGCATGCCTGCAATTCCAGCTACTCTTGGAAGGCTGAGGTGGAAGGATCGCTGGAGCCCAGCAGGTCGAGGCTGCGGTGGCCGGGAGCGGCCACTGCACTCCAGTCTGGGTGACAGAGTGAGACTCCAACTCAAAAAAAAAAAAAAAAAATTGGGATTACCATTCGTGGACATTATTGTAAGCTTTATTTTATTTTAAGTTGATAAATGATAATTGTATACATTTATGGGGTACAATATGATGTTTCAGTACAAGTATACATTGTCCATGACTCATTCTAGCCATTCACTTATGAGTTCATGAGTTCACTCTAAATGAACCAGTCATAAGGGAAACTACTTGACTGATGGGTGATTGGGTACCCCTCTGTCTGTGGAGTAGAATTTACTTTTCTAATCATACTTCTTATTACACATACCTTTTCACAGTTCTCACTGAGAGTATTTAGATTTTATTAGAATTTGGTTATTAAGGAGCAAGGGAAAAGCATTCTTTCTCAGGTAGCATGGAATTTGGATGACCACTACTTTGGCAAATGTAAAAAAAAAAAAATTGTGAGAAGTTCTTAAATCAGAACTTCTCAAATCCTAACTTAACATAAACCTGCCTGAAATCAATGCTATGGTTATTGGCACTTGACAAGAAGAGAAATCACTGTTACTAATGGCTCATCCTCACTTAGCTAATGACAGGTACTACATTTTTTTTTTTTTTGGACAAAGTGATGGGAGAAGATATTGACTGTGTCAAAGACTGTTCAGAATGGTTAAAATGTGACATAATAATATTGTCATAGGCATATAGGTGTTGCTTTTTTGGTCATGAAAACATCAGCAGAAATGAAGAACCATACATATATTCATATCTCAGGATCAATAAAACTACATTTTTGGGTGTCCAAATTATTCAGTTTAGTCATTTACATGGTATCTCCAATCTTTAATTTTCCTCTTTGCTTTGTCTGTATAGACATACATTTGAACGGCGTAATAAAGTGGTGTTACTAAAATTTAATACTTGGGATATTTCTCTATGCTCTGCCTTTAAAAGTAAACACATTATCAAAGATGATTAATAGCAATGTTGTCAGGATAACAATTTGTTTGTTGTTTAAAATAGGGATGTTTATATAAAAACCCAATACGAAAGTCAAATCATTAAGCAATTCCTGAGCCAAAGTAGGCATATTTCATGCTGAAATATGTCACTTTAATGCTGAAAGAAAAAAAAAAAAGAAAATCTTCAAGGATTTGGCCTGTAGAGTAAATTCCAAAATGGGAAACAACACTTGTCCTGTAATGAGATGCAAATCATAACGCTGACATTTATCTCCTCCCGGTGAATTTAATTCCCCACAGAAGCACAGAGAGGAAAAGAAAATATTGGAACTGAGAGTAATAAAGTCAATACAGCGGGCTCCACATGCATAAATGACACTTTCTTCACAAAATGGGAGCAACTGGTGGACCTATCTAAGATGTATTCCCCTTTTCTAAAAATGTTCCAGACTTCAAAGATTTCTTCAATGTGTTTACTATCTCAGATCACCCCAGTGGGAGGGCTACTGGGCCAATGGACAACCCCCTTTAAAAGGTACCTGTCTTGTGAGTGTTAAAAAGCAGTGGACCATTTACATGTGAGTATGAATTGGCTTGATCAGATGGTCTTCCTTTTGGCAGGTAACTGAAGAGTCGACACTGAGGGATTTAGAGTTCTGACTGTAGGGTCTGAAATAATTCGGGTGAGAGAAATGAGATAAGTGAGACATAGAGGTGAGGGGTTAGGACAACTATGAAGACACAGAGCACATGGAGAGAGATGTGAACCTTGCTGAAAGGGTTGAAGAGAGAGAGCTAGGAAGACAAACCTGGTGTACTTAGAAAATGTGCCAACATCACATGACTACCTGCTTCTAGGCCACTGTTGTTATTTCTCTTCACATAAACTTGGTTTTGGCAAACTAATATGATACTCAACTACAACTTAAATTTCGTTTCCATGGAAAAATACTTTAGACTATATTAGGTTAAATAATTTGCTCCAATTCTCTACTCCCTTGTGGGGAGTAGCCTCATCTGGGCAGAGTGCATTTTCCTACTCCTTGACTCTGGGTTCATCTATGAACTTGTTTGGCCAAAAACATGTGGGCAAAAGTGTGCCAATCCTGACTCTAGGCCTTAGGAGGCTTTTTATCTTTCTCTGCTTGCTCTCTTGTGCCCTTTTGTGTTTCTACCATCTCCCTGAGCAGCTATCCCTTTAGCTGGCCTGCAACTTGAAGCAAAGCTGTGGAGTCAAGCATCAGCTTAAATTAACTCAACTCCAGCTGATTTGCTGATATGTGAGAATAAATGATAATTGTTTCAAGTCACCATGTTTTGGGATCATTTGTTACACAGCATCTTTGTGGTCATAACTAACTGATACACAGAGTTCTAAAGAACCCTCTTACAAGTGAACTTTTGGAAAATATCTTGTTGGAAAGTTGAGATTTTTCTTGCATTGCAACAGCACTTCCTTTTTAATGAGAATTTTGTCTATTTTTAATTTGGGTACAGCTCAGTGTTAGGATAAGAGCACAATTTGTTGCCTGATAAGGTAAATATTAACAGAGTATTGCTTGCATCTATAGATAAGCACTAATAGTTATTGCATTTAACAGTGGTTTTCAGCAGACTCTGAATTCTAGGGTCTCCAGGGAATTCTCATAAGGGCTATCTTGGGGTTGGAGTTCTTTCCCTCCCTCCTTCGCCTAGATTCAGTCATAGCAGAGCTGTTTTTGCTTTGCATACTGGGTTTCCTTGAAAGATTTTGACTAATTAAAAGGCTGAAATCAGTTGAAAATCTAGAATGAACCCCTCATTTTTCTTGGGATCCAAGGACACATGTTCTTGTTGCCTTTCTGTCTAGACAGCTCTGTGCTTCTCTATAGAATTCCTATTTATTCTTCAGTACTTCTCCCTTCAAAGATGGAGCCTAACTGCCATTCCTTTAAGTGTGGGCTGTACTTAGTCACTATTAATGAGTAGAATATACCAGAAGAATATGCAGAAAGTAGAATATATAGGAAGGAGATGGTGTGTGATATCCAAGATTTAAAGGACCATAGGACATGAGAGGCATTGTACTTTCTCTCTCTCTCTCTGTTTGTCTCTTCACTCATTCTGGGAAAATCCAGCCAACATTTCATACTCAGCAGTTTCATGGAGAAGTCACCAGAGAGGAACTGAGGCTTCCCACTAATAGTCATGTGAGTGATCATGATTGCAACCTCATGAGAATTCTTGACCCACAGAAACTGACAGAAAAAAAGTTTGTTGTTTTAAGTTGCTATGTTTTGGGAAATTTTTTCTGCAGTAATATATAACTGATATATATTACTATATTATATTGTATATAACAACCCAACTAAAAAGATTCTTTTCTGTGATACTTTCCTGAAATGCCTGAGTGTTAATAATTTTCTTCTTTCTCATTGCCTTTAATATATACCTTGTTAGCCGGGCTCAGTGGCTCAGCCTATAATCCTGCGCCTCGGGAGGCTGAGGTGAGTGAATTGCCTGAGCCCGCGGGTGCGAGACCTGCCTGGGCAACTTGGCGAGACCTCATCTCTACAGTAAATCAAAAAATTAGTCGGGCGTGGTAGCGCGCGCCTGTAGTTCCAGCTACTTGGAAGGCTGAGGCGGAAGGATCGCTGGATCCCAGCAGGTAGAGGCTGCGGTGGCTGGGAGCGGCCACTACACTCCAGTCTGGGCAACAGAGTGAGACTCCAACACACACACACACACACACACACACACACAAATATATATACATACACATATATATATATACACACACATGTATATATACACACACACACACACACACACATATATATACCTTGTTTGCAGAACTGATTCCACTCCATTATCTATTTATGCATCTGTCCCCTCCGTTAGGCTGTGAGATGTATGGCACAGTTCTTGGCAGCCTACATGTTGGATGAAGGATGAAAAAAATAGCCACTGCACAAGTTGTAAAAATCACTCAGAGGAGAATAAGTCAAAGGATAAAAAAAAATAGTCATCTCTCTCTCTGCCAAAGTAATTTTCAGTTTTGACCAGAGATGATAAATAAGCAGAAAATCCTCAAATGGAGTCAATACTGTATTTTTCACCACCTGTTGTCATATAAACCGGTTCTCTGCACTCTTGTCTTCGCAAATGATAGGCATTCCTGCTCAGATGGTGTGTCTAGGATCACGGGGTCTGTAACTGACCGGGAGGAGTGTTTTGACTAGGTTTATAGTTGAACAAGTTGGAAATCTATCACTATCCAAAACAAACCCTGGATTTATGGCTTTGACCAAGTGTAAACAGAAGATACATAGTTTATCAACCTATAGAGAATGTTTGGCTTTTTCCAGAAGCCAGAGCTACATAGTTAAATCAAAATGGTGGAGGTAGTATCTGGTTAGTTCCATGCATGTGGGCCCAGTGATTTGGAGTGAGAGCCCTCTTGTCTTAGCTACACAGGTCCTGAACAATTAAGTATTTAAAATTGATTTTCAGTGATGATGATTTGTGTTTATATTTTAATGGTCATCTAAGTCTTAATAGAGGAATACTATGGACCATCTGGAGGTCAGACTAAGAACTTAGAACTGCCATGTGATTTCAGGTCCTGAGTTTTATAACTCAGCATGGCTTAGTGGCCTCTCAGGTGATAGGGCTTGACTTGTAATGCACTATTTCTCAGACTGGGGTTTGTGGGCTTAATTTTAAGGACCCACAAGTCCTAACACTTGGGAAACAGTGACGGAAAAGAGAAATGATTCCTTGAAGGAGAGACTAGTACTTTTTCATCTGGGGAGTCAAAGGAAGGCTATCCGAGGGAGCTGCAATCTGAGCTGGCCCTCAAGGACAGACGCTGTATGCTTTCTCTTAACAAGTCACATTAAGTGTCCATTTCAGCTATCTGCTTGAGACAATATCCCACAGCCAAAACGGATCATTATTTCCTGGTAATCCTTTGAGAGCCTCTATGTGTTAGTTATGCTTAATTATAGGGTGGCCCAGACTGAAGAAGGACTGGAAACACTGTGTGGGCCTGGTGCAGCGACTCAAGCCTATAATCCCAGCACTTTAGGAGGCCAAGGCGAAAGGATTGCCTGAGACCAGGGGTTTGAGACCAGCCTGGGCAGCTTGGCAAGACCTCATTTCTACAATAAATTTAAAAAAAATTAGCTGGGCTTGGTGGTGCATGCCTGTTGTCCTAGCTACTTGGGAGGCTGAGACACAAGGATTGCCTGAGCCCGGCAAGTTGAGGTTGTGGTGGCCGTGAGCATGCCACTGCACTCCAGCCTCAATGGCAGAGTGAGACTCCGACTCAGAAATAAACAAACAAACAAATAAACAAGAAACGTTGTGTGGAGGGAGGAACGAGAAAAGCCAAGTGTGGGGCTTGAACAGGGACCAGCAAATAGTGCAGTTTAGCTAAAGGTCAGGGCAAATGCAGGGTATGGAGGGACGTAATATGCAAAGCTGGCAAAGGCCCACCGTGAAGCCTAAGGCATTTTTTTTTCTTCCTGTGTGTTTTCCTCCAGTAATTAGGAAGGGGGAGTTCATGCACTCCTTTTTGCAGGGGCAGTCATTTTCTACTGATGGAGATGATAATGACAATGCTGCAACTAACCCAAAGTCATGATTATATTGTTGATAACCACCCCAGATCATTTTGCTTAAAGAACTCTTACTTACCTGTAAAGTTTTGGGCACATGGAAAATTTTAAATTCACGTGTCATCTTTGGTTTGTGTAAGAAGACGGGTTTTTGCCTTTGCTATACCTGGTTAGTCATGTGTGAACTACATGACCCTGCTCAGAGTTCCCTCCCCACTCTTCACCTTTGCCCTAGATGATTAAATGCAACTGGGCACCTGACCTTGGGAGAGCCAATCTGTTGTCGGGGTTGAGCTAATTAGACTCTCTCTTGTGGGAATTTGAACCTTGAGAAACTGAGTAGGATGAGGATAGTGCTAGAACTCAAAGGTCATGCCAAGTTGAGCCATGTTGAAAGCAGAGAAAACTGGTGAAAGAGAGAGATAAAGAGAGGTAAAACATACGTAGAGAGAATAACCCTGGTTTCTGGTTTTCCAATTCCAATTCTAGTTCCTATTTCAACTGCATGTGATTTGTTTTCTGTATATGTTTCCAATCCTTTGTGAGATTTCTTATTGTCTTTTGACAGCAAAATCTTTTACATTTAAGCTGATTTGAGTGGGTTACTCTTTCTTGCATCCACACACAACCCTTCTAAAGTTGTGCTGAGTTTTCCAATGATGCCATTGATTCTCAAGTGACCATTGGGCTGAAGGGAGTAGTGCCAGCTCATCAGTATAGGTGCTAAAACATGAAGCAAGAGGAAGACATGAATATCTCCATTTTATAAGTGGGAAGTCCAGGAAACACATTAGGAAGTACAACTTGACCACTGTTTGAAGAGATTTGATCTTTTTAAAAGAAATATTAGCTGGGCTTGGTGGCTCAGCCTGTAATCCCACACTTTGGGAGGCTGAGGTGAGTGGATTGCCTGAGCCCGCGGGTTCGAGACCTAACTGGGCAACTTGGTGAGACCTCATCTCTACAGTAAATCAAAAAATTAGCCGGGCGTGGTAGCGCGCGCCTGTAGTTTCAGCTACTTGGAAGGCTGAGGCGGAAGGATCGCCAGAGCCCAGCAGGTTGAGGCTGCTGTGGCCGGGAGCGGCCACTGCACTGAAGTCTGGGTGACAGAGTGAGACTCCAACTCAAAAAAAAAATTTATCTACTTATTATTATTATTATATTTGAGACAGGGTCTTGCTTGGCACCCAGGCTGGGGTGCAGTGCGCAGTCATAGCTCACTGCAGCCTAGAACTCCTGGGCCCAAGCTATCTTCCCACCTGAGCCTCCTCCCAAGTAGCTGGTACTATAGATGCATGTCAACACTCCTGGTTAATTTTGTAATTTTTTGTAGAGACCAGGTCTCACTATGTTGTCCAGGCTGGTCTCAAACTCCTGGGCTCAAGTGATCCTTCCATCTCAGTCTCTCAAAATTCTAGGATTATAGGAGTGAGCCACTGCACCCAGTCAAGATTCTATCTCTTGCTTGGTGTGACCAACAATGGGTCACAGACCTCAACCATCACTATAGTCTACACTGACCACAGCTGAGAACATTTGGGCAAAGACTGAGGTTAGTAACCACTGTGATGACCAAATATATGTACATATGTATAAATTTTTAACTCTTAATTTTCCGTTCTTCTTTGTGAGAAAATCTCACAGCTGAAGTGAAGTCATTACCATTCTCTCAGGTGTCTAGTGAAATCTAAAGATCTCTTTATGCTAACTGCAAGATTCAATCAGGAGTGAGTAATATGAATACATGTGCTATGATGAATTTCAAGTATTGCTACCTACCGACACTGTCAGTAACTGAATTCATGGGGTATGCAACTTGTAATTGAAAATCTTTACATTTTAGTTCCCCTTGTCATTTTTCTAATTCTATTCAAAGAATGTCTATTAAAATAATACCTTTTCTCTGCCTATCAAAAGTTATGCTTTAGTGGAAATGTGTATTATTGGAAATTTCTAATCCCAACATGTTGATGATTTTTTGGAATAATTGAATATTTTTCAGGCTATTTGAAATTATAGCAGGGACCTTCATTCTCATAAGTCATCAATTTAGTAAAATGAGGCAGCAATGAGAAACACTATTTTGAAGTCAATTTCCTTTGAAGTTCTAAGACTCTTCTTCAGGCAACTGAAAAGAGCAGGGTCTAAACCAACAGGCGATGGAGACCCAGGTGATTTTCTTTGCACTTTTTTCTTGAAGACACTCTGTTCTTCTGTGTTCATTTATCCATTGGCGGGAATTTTATTCTTCAGGTCCAGAGGCTAATGGCAGCATAATAAAGGTCTGCTTCTCTTCTCTCTTGTTAGATTTCTCTGAGCATGAAAATTTTACCAGGATCAACCAAACTGCACTACAAAAAAGGCACTGATATTAGGGGATTGCATCAATAGCACTGGCTGTTTCATTTCCATTCACTTATCAGACATATTTACTTCTCAGATATTTCCTTAACCGGAATTGACTGTACTATAATTGCCTATTTCTTTGGTCCATTGGCTGTTAACCTTGAAGTGACTGGGGTAGAGCTGGCGAGGCCTTCCCTGTCAGGCCTGACCTCTCACTATGCTGCAGAGAGCGCTGCCATGACAACGGCGACAGATGTCAGCTAAGCAATGTGCACCCTAGAAAGACTCCTGTATTGAGAAAATCGATCTTGTAATGGTGCCACGGAGCACATTCGCTGAACTGCCAAGTGTTCTAGGCTTAATCATTTATTTCATCTAGCAGAGAGAAGAAAACATAAAAGAAATGAAATGAATTTGACCTCTGTCTTTTGAGTGACTTTAGTGCTACGCTGAATTCTAGCAAGTGCCTCTTATGAATTTTAAAAAATTACATTAGGAATAACATTTTGAAGTGAAATGACTCTTGTAATGCCAACCCTCCAGAAACATGTTATTTCAAATGTCAGATACCTAATAGTCATTTGCTATTTTCTGTATGTCCAGGGGTTAGTTCTGTCTTGGGTATGTTTCAGGCAAATTACTGTGAAGGAAGTGGGAATGAAGTGGACCAGGACCTGCTGGTTGGCTTTCTCTGTTTTTCTTAGCAGAAGGCGGCTTCTTTTGTGCTGATCATCACAGGGTTTAGTGAGTAGAATAAACAGCGCTTCAGATCGGCAGCTTCTGAATCCCTCAAAATTTCCTAGTCTTCCAATATTAAGCCTGTTCTTGTCTCTGTCTCTGGAGTGAAGTTTGTCTTTTTGACAGTTAATCCTGGGACAGTCTTCTGTCGCCTTGATAGGCTTGTCATTCATGCCTTGACACCTCTCATTCATCTGAGTCTGGCCTGCTGGATATGCAAATGATTGGAGGACTGAAAACCATAATCCCTCAGCCGTGATGGCCAGTATGTCAACGTCACCATTCTTGGAACAAGCCATTCTGTTAGTAGCTGGGTAGTGGTAGGAGACACTAAGCCAGGGGACAGCGTGCACTTATGACCTTTTTGTGGCCGGGCCATACTAGATTTTCAAAAAAAGCTAACACCTAAACCGAGACAAACCCTCAAAGTCTAAAGATGGTAGACAAATCTCTCTGATAGCCTTGCCCATATAAATAAATATCATTGAGAGTGATTATAGTGAAAAGGATCTCTTAAGATTTTCAATGCGATATGTCTGTCTCTTGTGCTGTGGGATATTTTATTGCATTTTTGCCCTCAAGTGGAGCTGACGGGAGCCAAGCTTGTAATTTAAATCAATAAGAACCCTTTACCATGGCCATAAAATACTTGGCTAAACCTTTGAAGTGGCCACAGTTGAATGCACAGTGAACACAGTATAAATGTTCCTTAAGATGTATTGTATGAGACCACTACTAAAACAGCATTCAAAGGAACCGGCCTTAAGCAGCTTTTGTGACTGATGGGAGAGTGTCCCAACAGCTTTTGATCATTTACATGCCACTCCAAACAGCCCACTTAATTGGCACGTGACCCAGTGGCAGCCTTCTGTTTTTCTCCTCAGACCTTTCCGCTTCTCTTTGGAGGGGTATCTGGGATCTGGGTCCCCTTCGAAACCAATAATCTGCATCTGATATGCTGCTGTGTCGATCGCTGCCATTCGTCTCCACCATAGCAAGGAAAACAGAACAAAGGCCGGTTGTTCAAGCCCATCCCAGGAGTGCAGCATGGGCCATTCAAGGGAGCTGGCAGGAAAGTGCTCTTTGTGTAAAAGCAGAGGCCGAGGTTACAGCTAACCTGTTGGTTTCCTTTGGCGTGGCCTGTTCTGGGAGTGGTGGTGTTCAGAAAGCCATCCGGTTCGAAAAGAGGGCATTTGCCTGCACAGTGTGCTTCCCTCTGTCTCATGCTTTCTTGCTCTCTGCCTAGCCCTTCCTCTCATTCCTTCTTGCTGCCTTTGCCTCTTTCTTGGAGATGGATGGATGAATAGAAGCTTATTCTTGTCTTCTGTGTCTCTGTCTGTCTGTCCCTCGCTCTTTGTCTCTTCCTTTCTCTCTGATTCCAAAATCTTCTCCAATTCTGCAATAACAGTAAAAGCCAATAATCTGAATTTGGAATTCAGCCATGAGACAGTCTTGCATAAGTAGACCTTTGGGCCACACTTGTTCACCTGGCTGGTAATATTGCAGTTGTTATGCCAGAGGCACAGGCTCAAACCTGGGGCACAGCCATTCTTTTCCAGAATCATGGGCCAATTATCCTTCCTGGCTGCTGCCTCACAGAAGTCACTTATTCTTGATAAGAAGCCAATAACAGGAATCAGTGTCGTTGGCCAATTTCTACTTTATCTGATAAAATAGACCCTTTCTAGACCAGGCGCGGTGGCTCACACCTGTAATCCTGGCACTTTGGGAGGCCGAGACTGGAGAACTGCTTGAGCCCAGGAGTTCAAGACCAGCCTGAGCAACATAGTGAGACCCATCTTTATTATTTTAAGAAAAGAACCTTCCTTAAGATGGCACCTACATGTAATCCCAGCAACGAAGGGGACAGATGCATGCCCTGTGTGGTTTTGCCTTTTTGGGAAGGTGCTTTCTGAAAGGGCCCATCTAGGCCTCAGGTCTGACTCTTCTTGTGGGCCACATATCACGTATATTTACTGCATCTAGTCTGACCACACATTTTAAAATCTGGTCTCTGCAAGATTTTAAAATCTGGCCTCAGCATGATTTGGTGACTCTTAATATTTCAGTTGATGTTTACAAGATTTCTTTTGTCCTTATGTTAGAACACAGTAGACAGGGCCTTAAAAATACATTACTTTGTGTTTATGGAGTTAATGTGTATAAATGGCATTTAAAAACGTGGGTGGGTGAACTGGGACAGCTGAAATCAGACTTTAAGGACATACCAACAAGATTCAATGTTCAGAACTTGTTTGGGCCCTATTTTGAACAAACTAATGATAAAAACGATTTATAATATGTATTTAGGTAACTGGGGACATTTGGCTATGGACTGGTCATTAGATAATTGAAAAAAATACTACAGGGAAAGAAAGCTATAGAGTCAATAAAACCCACACTGGCAAGTGAGAATGATTGTAAAAACCAGGAAATAAACAGCATAAGGGTTCGTTATGCAATTCTCCATATTTTTCAGGATGTGTCTAAAGATTCTATATTGCCAAGTTAGAATAAGTTAGTGTGCCCACTCAGGAGTGCCTATCACCATACTCACACTGCCTCCCTAATAAAATTACATTTCTGCAGGCCTTGCCTGTTTGTCGATCATCCTGTGCCGACTTTGCATGTAAAATCACCCCTGCATTAAGGAGCTGTGTCTGTTACAGTGCTACCTGTGTCTGTTTGCCAACGGTGTGGCCCGGTCTTTAACATTTGGCATGGAATGTCTGCTTGCCTTGCCTTGTCTCCCCATGTGAACTGCAAACTTCTTGAAAGCAGGACTGTTTTTTTGACCTCTCAGTGCTTCCTACCTAGAATCTTGTAGTGTGAGACACAGTGTTGACAAAAGATGCCAAACTCTGTAAAATAGTTAAGATGGTTTATTGGTTTGTTCTAAGCCAAATGTGAGTGATCTTAGGCCCGTGAAACCTGCCCCCAGGAGGTCCTGAGCACATGTGCTTGCGGTGATTAAATTGTACCATGGTTATATATATTTTAGAGGGTCAGAAGTTACAGAAAATCATAAATCATTACATGTGGTATTTATATTGGTTCAGTCTGTGAAGGCAGGGCGTCTCCAAGCAGGGGCTCGCGGGTTATAGGTGGATTCAGCGATTACTTGACTGGCAATTAGTAAGCGAGAGTTAGGTTTCCATCTAAGAAATTTTGAAATCAGTAGAGGAGATGTCCTGTTGAGATAAGGGGGCAGAAAAATTCCAAGTTTCTTGACATGTAGGTGAAGCCTCATGGGCGCCAGACCTCAGAGAATAGGCAAGTGTCTTAAAAAAGTACCACGAGTTCCCAAGAGATTCCTTTACAGGACCATAAAATACTTGAATTTTCCTTCTTTATTTGTTATGTGATGGTATATCCCAGAGTCAGATTGGAACATAAACACTGTGTAGAGTTAACAACAACAACAACAACAACAAAGTCTCCCCAGATCCCTTAGTTAGGAATTTGGCAAGATAAAGAAAAAGTTCAGAGTTTAGTCCTCACAGAGTAAGAATGAATTGAGCTAGGCTAGATTGTCCTGTGGTCTAACCCTGAAATCTCATAAACCTCGAAATCTTGCAACTTAATCTTCTACAATCAGTGGGGGGGGAGAGAGAGATAGAGAGAGAGAGATGGAGGCAGTGGACTTTTTTTTTTTACTGCCTTAGCCTAGAAATGACCTCTGACTTTTCTCACAGTCCATAGGCTGGAGCTGATCACATGGCCCTCTACCAGCAAAGCAAGTTGGGAAATGGAAGGGAACATGTGACTATTTGGTGAGCATGAGTTGTCTTTGTCACAGGAACTAAACAGTGTTTGCTGAAACGGTTTCTTACCCCATATGCATGTTGCCTCATGATTTTCAACATGAGAGAATGCCCAGAGAAGGATGCCTTTGGTCATTCGTACAAAAAAAGAAAATGACAACCAGACTATTTCCTTTCCTTTTCTTTCTTTCTTTCTTTTTTTTTTTGCCACGGTTTTGGATTAGTTCCTCCACAGATGGAATCCTGTCTCCAGTTAATGGCAAGACCACAGTGGGCTGAATCATTCTGTTCAGATAGCTTGGTGACTAAGACAATTGAAATTGAAGGCACAGTTGAATTGTCACGTCTGTATCTGAAAATGTTATGGTCAGGGACTCTGGGTGCTGCAAAGCAGGAGGTATTCCCAGAGTAGAGTGGGACACCATGATTGGGGCCCATGTGGTTAACATAGGAGTAACAAGAAGCATGACAATGGAGCATCAGGTCATTGCAAAAAAGAAGGCACAGTTGCGTTGTAGTGGGAAGTTTCTTCTTCACGCAGGTTTAGAATGCTTTATCTAAGGAAAGGACCCCATCAACCAAACAGAGGAAAGTGCGGACTCTCGACCTACTGCTGTCCTCACTCAAATGTGGTGACTGAACAGGTGCTATGCTTGGAGGCAATCTCCTGTAGGTAAATGGTCTGCATGAACAGGTGTTACAGACTTCCCACTCCAACTCATTCTGCCTCTTCCACCCCATTTCTTCCATAGGCAGGACAGGTTTCCTTAGAAGAGGCTGTGGCACTGCAGCCCTCCTGGGGACACAGGTGAAGGGACTCAAATGTGCAGAGCCACTGGACTGAGAGTCTCCTAGAAACAACAGGCAGTCCTTGAAGGGCATTGAGCAGAGGGTGCTCTGACTCCAGTTGCTAATTTTAAAAAGTACCCATGACTGGGTCCTGGAGAATGGCTGGAGGGGCACATAGAAGCAAGTGGGAAGACAGGGAGTTGTGTGAGACAATAGGTTGCATTTAGGGATGGGAAGCACTGGGTGGTTACTCTGCGCATTTGGCAGTGAATGACAGCTATCTCTTCTCCCTCTCTTCCTGGGTGTCTGGGCCGGTCTCTCTGCTCTCCTCTTAGTCCCTTTTTCTCCCTCAGGGCCTTTGCACCCATTGTGTCCTTTGTTGGAACATTGCCTTTCCCTTCCTCCTCTCTCCCTGGCTATACCTACTTACCCTTCAGTTTCAGCTCCAGTGTCACTTCTTCAAAAGCCTTCCCAGACACCCACCCCTTCCAGATAGGTGAGGCCCCCTGTGACAATTAGTTATTTAATATCTCTTTCTTCCATTAGAATGGAAGTCTCTTGAATTCAGGGATTGCATTAGTCTTAATTATTCTGATTCTGATTCTGATTATTATTTTTGAGTTGAAGTCTCACTCTGTCGCCCAGGCTGGAGTGCGGTGGAACACTCACGGCCACCCCAGTGTCGACCTGCTGGACTCTGGTGATTCTTCCACCTCAGCCTTCCAAATAGCCGGAACTATAGGTGCATGCTACCACGCTTGGCTAATTTTTTAAAATTTATTGTAGAGATGAGGTCTCGCCAAGTTGCCCAGTCTGGTCTCAGACCCACGCATGGGCTCAGGCAGTCCACTTGTCTTGGCCTCCCAAAGTGCTGGGATTACAGGCTGAGCCACTGAGCCCGGCCTTGATGATATTTTAAATTTTAAAAAGTTACTTAAAAAAAAACAGAGCATGCTCCCTTGTACATAGTAGGTCGTTTGTGAATATTTTTTGAGTGAAGTATACTAGGCATTTTCTCACATTGTATTGCTAAACTCTCCTTACAATCTTGCAACCCTATTTTATGGGTAGGTAAATTGAGTCTCCAAGAACACAAAGCAGGGCAGTGTCAGACCCGGGATTTGCAGCTAGGTCTGTGTAGCATCAAAGTCCTCATTCTTTATAACAGAGTAGGAATAACTGAAGTTATTTCACTCAAGCAACGTAACTCAGATTAGACCAAAGCCAGAACACTATGAATTCTTTTTATTTCACTGGGTCAAACCCACTGAAATCAATTTAACACATGTAGCGCTTATGGGGTGGCATTAACTCATCTACTATGTTAAATAAGAGGGCAAGAAAGAGACAAGCTAAGCCTCAGGGGAGTGCTGGATAGAGTAAACTGGAGAGAGAAGATCCCAGAAGGAGAAGACACTGGGTACTTCCCAGAGGCATAACCTGGCCCAAAGCCCAGGTCTTTGACTCATTAGGATTGGCCTTCAGGGGTGGCCAGAGCCTGCTATTTCTGACTCTTGCTCTGGTGGGTAAAACGTTGAGGCCAGCTGCTTAATGGGAAGAGTTTGGCTTTGGAGTCACCCCTTGCTACTCTCCAGCTGAGTAATGTCAGGCAAGCTACTTATACTCTCCAAATCCCAGTTTCCTCATCTGTAAAATGAAGATAATGATGCGTTCTTTGCAGGGTTGTGGTGAAGAATGTATGGGAAAATGTGTGTAAAGCACCAGGCTCATTGCCTGGCATATGCTATTAACTAATGTTTGTGACCTTCTTGGGAGCCTTCTACAGGCAGCTGAACTGGGAAAGGATCACAAAGAAGCTTTTCACAGTGGGGGATTCAGAAAGGCAGCAGCCAAGAGTATTGAGAACAGTGACATGAAGACACTTCCATCTTTATTTTATTCTTTTGTTTCTTTGTTGAGATGAAATTTGCATAACACAAATGAAGCATACAAGTCAGTGGCGTTTTTTACATTCACAATATCTACTTATATTTAGTTCTAAGACATTTTCGTCATCCCAAAAGGAAACCCTGTATCCATTAAGCAGTCACTCCAAGGCCAGCTATGATGGCTCATGCCTGTAATCCCAGAACTTTGGGAGGCTGAAGCAGGAGGTTGGCTTGAGCCCAGGAGTTTGAGACCAGCCTGGGCAACAGAGAGAGACCTCGTATCTACAAAACAAAAAAACAAAAAATTAGCCAGGCGTGGTGGTACATGCCTATAGTCCCAGCTATTGGAAGACTAAGGTGGAAGGATTGCCTGCGTCTAAGAAGTCAAGGCTGCAGTGAGTCATGATCTTACTATTGTGTTCCAGCCTAGGCAACAGAGTGAGACCTCAACTAAAAAAGAAAAAAAAAAGTAGTCACTCTGAGTTTCCCCCACCCCCCAGCCCCTGGCAACCATTACTCTACATTCTGTCTCTATGGATTTATCTATCTATTCTGATTATTTCACATAAATGCAATCATATAATATCTGACCTTTTATATCTGGCATCTTTCATTTAGTATAATGTTTTGGGGGTTCTTATAGGTTGTAGTATGTATCAGAATTTCATTCTTTTTCATGGTTGAATAATATTTCATTATCGTACATATCACATCTTGTTTATCCATTCTTTTTTTTTTTTTTTTAGTTGGAGTCTCACTCTGTCGCCCATACTGGGGTGCAGTGGCCGCTCCCGGCCACTGCAGCCTCGGCCTGCTGGGCTCCGGCGATCCTTTCGCCTCAGCCTTCCGAGTAGCCAGAATTACAGGTGCGCGCTACCATTTCCAGCTAATTTTTTGATTGATTGTAGAGATGAGGTCTCGCCAAGTTGCCCAGGCAGGTCTCAAACCCATGGGCTCAGGCAATCCACTCACTTCAGCCTCCCAAGGCGTGGGATTACAGGCTGAGCCACCGAGCCGGCTTATCCATTCATTTCTTGATGGATATTTGGGCTGTTTCCACCTTTTAGAATAATACTGCCATGAACAATTGTGTACAGGTATTTAAGTACTTGCTTTAAATTCTTTGGGGCATACACCCAGGAGTAGAATTGTTAGGTAATTTTAAATTTAGCCTTTTGAAAAACCACCTAACTGATTTCCCAGGTAGCTGCACCATTTTGCATCCCACCCAGCAATACACAAGTATTCCAATTCTCCACACCCTCACTAAAACATACTTTCTGTTTTTTTTGGATTACAGCCTTCCTTGCGGGTGGGAAGTGGTTATCTCATAGTGGTTTTATTTTTCCTTTGTGTTTCAGTTTGCATTTCCCTCACCTTTATTTTTGAAATTCAGAGGAGTTGTTAGGTCTCCATGGTTTCTTTGACTCCTCAGACTCTCGCTGATGTCTTATGTATAAAAAAGGTTTCCATGGGAAAGAAGTTGTCTTGTACAGCTCTGGTAGAATTTTAAATTAGTACAAAGGTCATTCAGCAACACTCCCCATCAAGATCACAAATGCACACACCCCTTGATGCAGCAGTTTCAAGTCTACGAATCTGTCTTATGGATATAGTCCCGTGTGAACAAAATGATGTATCTACAAGGTTATTCATTGCAACGTTATTTATAACAGCAACAGATGGGAAACAAAATAAATGCCCCTCAATAGGGAACTGGTTAAACAAATTTTGGCATGGCTATACCATAGGACCTTGTATAGCCATAATAAAAGGTGGGGCACCTCTTTGTGTACTAGTGTGAAGGGAATTCCAAGACACATTGTTATGTGAAAAAAACAAAGCAAGGCATACAGCTGTGTGCAAACAGCATGCCTTTCATATAAAAATGGGAGAAAAGAACATTTGTGTATACATACGTGTGCATAAATACATGCATATGTTTTCTTGAACATTCATGAAATACCACTGGAAAAAGGAAATTGGTGGCAGGTAAATTTTTACTGTATTTTCTATTGCACCTTTGAATTTCCAAACTCTGTAGATTTCCTGTTCAAAAATAAGATGAATTAAATTAAAGACAGTTCACAAACACCCAATGATCTTATGGGCTCTGATTGTTCTTATTTTATGGTGATTTGATAGGACATGGACTCTAGTGTAAGTTTTCCTACACAAATCGATGCCGGGGGGGCGGGTTGCAGAAGAAATAATTCTGTTCTCATCCCTTTCACTTCCACTCGTGACTGCAGCCTTACCTTGCTGACTTGACCATAATTTGAACTTGAGTCAGGTCACCCAAGGCCATCCTGAGTAACCACCCACAGTGTCCCTTCCCCGACTCTGAGAGTTCTACCCTTAGGTTTGTCCCACAAAGTGGTGCTGACAGAAACAGATGGGACTGGGCTGGGCAGAGAAGCAGGTGTGGCCCAGGGCACTGAATGGAGGCTATGTCCAGAGTAAATCTTTGAACTTGAGGCTGGGTGCTCAGTGGCACACAACTACCATGGAACCCAAGAGCTCTGAGCAGATCAAACCGTCCAGAAGCAAGTCTCAGCTCTGCTGCTTTCTTGCTCAGTGCCTTTGGACAAATCACCACAAGCCACTGAACCTCTGTTTTCTCATCTCTACATGGGGCCAATACATGCAGATTGCTGCGTGTAGAAGATGAAAAATGTTAAGACGCTTTCCTAATGTAAGCCCTGGAAAATGCTGTACCAATGGGACTGTTCTCTTGCAAGTCGCTATGAGCAGTCCACATTGGTCAGACAGCTCCCAGATGCTTGCTGTGTTTGAGAGCTGAAAGGACAACAAAGAACAGTAACAGATTCTCTGGCTCTCAAGAGTTTTGAGTGCTCGCAGGCTAGTGAGAGAGGCAGATGAAGACAATTAATTGCAGCCGTGTACAAAGGATAGAACAGAGCAATACCGGCTGTAGGGGAGCAGAGAAGAGGAAGGCATTAGCCATACCCGGGGACTCAGCAGGGGTTTATGAGGCCAGATGATGTGAGGTTGAATCATGGAAGGGAAATAGGAGGCTGCCAGGTGCACAGGGAGCATTCCAGGTGGGAGAAACAGTCTGTGAATAAGTAAGACGGGCAAAAGAATACAGCGTCTATGGGCAGCTGCAAGCAACTGCTGCAGAGTTTGGGGTGTGTGGGTGGGGGCTGAGTAATGTTCAAAATGGACGAGCAGGTCACATCTTGGAGATCTTTTTTATGGTAGGTCACAGCTAGATGATGCAGTAAGAAATCAAACAAAAATAGGTAAACACAGAGCAGCAGGGAATCCTTTTACAGCTCTCCCAATTATAAGAGAGAACAGACACTGAGCTCCAGATTTTTGATTCCTGACTCTGTGATTTGCATTGGTCAACATGGTTCTTATTTTTTGAGTCAGGGTCCCCCAGGCTGGAGCTCAGTGATATGATCACAGCTCACCACAGCCTCAAACTCCTGGGCTCCAGTGATCCTCCTGCCTCAGCCTCCCGAGTAACTGGGACTACAGGCACACACCACCACGCTTGGCAAATATTTTTATTTTTATTTTTGTAGAGATGACGTCTCACTATGTTGCCCAGGCTAGTCTCAAACTCCTGACCTCAAGCGATCCTCCTACCTCAGCCTTCCAAAATGCTGGGATTATAGAGGTGAGCCACCACACCCAGCGGGTCATCAGTTTTGAACATGCCCCTGTGAGAAACTTCAGTTAGCAGTCCTGGACTGAGGCAACCCAGGCCAGACCCCAGACAATTTCAGCTCCAAGGCATGGAGTCACCCAGGCTTTGGGTCTTCCTGGCTGAGATCCTAGACAAGCTATCATCACTATGCCTGCTCAATGACCTCCAGCATCTGTGAGCACAGGCAGTTGCTGTATCTTAGGATGAAGTTACTGATCTAAGACAGAGAAGGGCTCTCACATGGAGGAGAACTGCAAGGAAGTCAAGAAATCTTCTACCCATGATGTGTCCCAAAATCAAATGTATGGCACACACTCCATGTGACTGCCACTGGCCTTTGCAAAACCCAGACTCACCATGCTGTTCCTCTGATTTCAAAGCTGTTGTGGGTCCTCTCTGACTGTAGAACCCAGTCCCACTGCTTAGTCCGATGCCCAGGTACTCACAGTCTGCCTCCCTGTTACTCTTCTCAGAAGCCATCCCTTGTTCTTGCCTCTTCACTGCATGGGGAAAGCAATCTCATCATTCAGGGACTGGCTAGCTCCAGCCATACCAGCAGCCTGGAGGAAGGCATTGCTTCCTCTCCTAGGCTCTCCCAGCAGCTGGCATTTTCCTATCTTAGAGCTCTTCGCAGATTGTTCATTTTTATGTAAATTCCTTGGCAAGACTGTGATTTCCTGGAGAGTGGGGCTGCATCTGACTCGTGCCTGTGTCTCAGGGTCCCCCTCTGTGTCCTGCTCAGTTAAAGCTTGTAGATGAATGAATGGATGCCTGGGAGAGGGGGAGGAAGGGAGGGAGGGAGGAAGTAGAGGAATGGAGGGAGGGAGGGGTGCTCTCCAGCAAAGACCATCAACAAATGTTTTCCGAGAAGAGTTTAAGTCAGGAGTGGTCTGTAAATGGTACCCTCTACTACCTTTTCTTCCATTCTCACCCTCTTACATTGCTCCTCTCACACTAATTTTCTTTTCTTTTTTCTTTTTTTTTGAGTTGGAATCTTATTCTATCTCCCAGGCTAGAGTGCAGTAGCACACTCACGGCCACCCCAGCATCGAACTGCTGGGCTCCAGTGATCCTTCTGTCTCAGCCTTCCAAGTAGCTGGAACTACAGGCATGCACTACCATGCCCGGTTATTTATTTATTTATTTATTGTAGAGATGATGTCTCGCCAAGTTGCCCGGGCTGGTCGCGAACCCATGGGCTCAGGCAATTCACTCGCCTCGAGTCCCCAAAGTGCTGGGATCACAGGCTGAGCCACCGAGCCCAGTCTCACACATTTTTTTCATACACCCTTAATTCTCTAGAACAGGGATCCCCAACTACTGGGCCATGGACCTGTACCAGTCTGTGGCCTGTTAGGAACCAGGCCACAGAGCAGGAGGTGAGCACTGGTTGAGGAAGTGAAGCTTCATCTGTATTGCAACTGTTCTCCATTGCTCACATTACCGTCTGAGCTCCACCTCCTGTCAGATCAGCAATGGCATTAAATTCTCATAGGAGCACAACCCTATTGTGAACTGCACATGCGAGGAATCTAGGCTGCAAGCTCTTTGTAAGAATCGAATGCGTGATGATCTGAGGTGGAACTGAGGCAGTGATGCTAGCGTTGTCCCCATCACCCCTAGATGGGACCATCTAGTTGCAGGAAAAAGCTCAGGCTCCCCTCAATTCTGCATTACGGTGAGTTGTATAATTCTTTCATTATATATTACAATGTAATAATAATAGAAATAAGGTGCGCAATAAATGTAATGTGCTCGAATCATCCTGAAACCATCTCTCCTCCTATCTTCCATGAAACTGGTTCCTGATGCCAAAAAGGGGGATTGTTGTTCTAGAAGTACCTGCCATGCTGGGGTTTGTGTATTTGGGACATGGGGACAGGGATAGCCATGTCTCGTTGACCATACTAGAACAGTTACTATGGCTGCTCTGCAGATGACAAATCAGAGACCTCTAATGCAGATTTCTCTTTTACATTTCTCTGTTGATTATATTAGGAAACATTAGTTACAATGAAATGGGAGGTAGGAAAAACAGCATTCAGTGTTTTTCACAAGATAGTTTTCTATGGTCCACAGGCTGATATATATTTTTTCTACTTAGAATTAGAAACGGATGGCACTGCCACTCTTTCCCTTAGGAAAATATTTATGGATTTAGCGATCTTACTTTGAGGGTAATTCACCAATGATGCTGCCTAAATGTTTCTCCTTTAGTTTCATCCCAAGGCCAAGCTTTAATGCTTGAAATGATTAGTTCACACTGCAACTAATTTAGAATTTGAGGCAACACAGACACAGTTTGCATGTATATTCTCATAAGAAAGTTTTGAAATAACCCTTTATCTTCAAAGTTTCAGAATTACTTACAAATATGCAACCCTTCATCCAAAGTCGTGACCATTTTACAAACCAAAGGCTCACAAAATCAAGGCCTCTTGAATCATCAGGGCCTACTAATTATTTTTATTTTTTATTTTTTTAGAGACAGGGTTTCACTCTGTCTCCCAGGCTGGTGCATAGTGGCACAATCATAGCTCACTGCAGCTTTGACCTCCTGGGCTCAAGTGATCCTTTAGCCTCAGTCTCCTCAGTAGCTGGGAGTACAGGCATGAGCCTCCACACCTGATTAAATTTGTAAAATAATTTTTTGAAGAGACAAGTTCTCACTATGTCGCTCAGGCTGGTCTTGAACTTCTGGCCTCAAGCAATCCTCTCATCTTGACCTCCCCAAGCACTGGGCGTGAGCCCCCTTACCCAGCCTTTACTATTTTTAAAGACTAATGCTTATGATGCATGATTAGTTAATGTAGACATTTACATCTTTCAATTTTTAGTCAGTTGAATGCATTAACTTATTAAGAGCTGTTTATAGAAAATTCAATTCAACCAAGTATTTGCATACGGTAATGTTGGCAAAGGCTTCATAAACTAGTAAGATGATATAGCTTTTGGGTATTGACATCTGCATGTAGTTGTAAATGCAAGATTGCATTTTTTTTTTTTTTTGAGTTGGGGTCTCACTCTGTTGCACAGGCTGGAGTGCAGTGGCATGCTCACGGCCATCCCAGCATTGACCTGCTGGGCTCAGGCGATCCTTCCGCCTCAGCCTTCCAAGTAGCTGGAACTACAGGAGTGCACTACCACGCCAGGCTAATTTTTTGATTTACTGTAGAGATGAGATCTCACCAAGTTGTCCAGGCTGTTCTCGAATCTGTGGGTTTAGACAATCCTCTCAGCTCGGCCTACCAAAGTGCTGGGATTACAGATTTGAGCCACTGTGCCCAACCAAGATTGCATTTTTAAAAGATGTAGACAAACTAGATATATGAGGGGAACCCTCCCCAAACTGGAATTTATTTATAAAACATTGTGTATGTATTCTTACATGTTTAAACTTCAGCCACCTTCAAAGTATTCTCTATTTGATGCAATACACCTATTGAAATGCTTTTTCCACTGCTCAGAACAGTTTTTGAACTCGTCAATTTTGATGGTTTTTAGTGTTTCTGCCGTTTTTTGTTTCACCTCTTTCACATCAGCAGAGCCTTTCCCTTTGAGGACTTTTTTCATGGAGGAAACAAACAAAAAAGTCGCTTGGGGTGAGGTTAGGTGAATAGGGAGGGTGGGGCAGAGGAGTCATGCCATTTTTTGGTAAAAACTGCTGAACACTCAGCACAGTGTGGGCAGATGTGCTCGTAAATTACCCATCATGAAAGGGTAAACGTGCTGAAAGAATTGTCAAAAAACAATTCACTGAAGCCAAACGCAGCATGGTGCATGGATGTTGAAGTGTTTCGAGAACACTCACCTAGTGGGAAAGCCTGTACTATAAGGGGCCCACCTTCCCAAAGATAATTCCAGGTTTTTTGGGTCCCCTTCGTATTTGCTTACCATCTTGTTACAAATACACTTATATATTTTTTATATTAAAATAAAACCAGAGAAGGTATTTTGACATTTCATATGCTTTTATATCCTAGGGAGAAACCAACTCTTACTTCCCAGCTACCTGCATTTTCAAGTCAGGCAAGCAACTTGCAATCCAAAGTGTGAGGAACCTTCCACTGGTGATGAGAAGTGGTTTAGCTATAATCCCCAACCCATTCTCCCCACAATGCACTTTCTTCCCATTTTCCTTCTGACAGAACTGGTTGAAGGCTCGGGATTTTGGAACATGGCTTCAGTCCAGCATGGCTGATCTCAGAAGGCCTTTTGAAAACCCAAAGAAACTTTCTCTGCCAGGGGATTCATTTCTCATCTTAAAATTATTCTTCACAGACAAGATTTAAACATTCATTCTCTTGGCCATAGAGTTCGCTTCTCAGAGTAAGGCAGAATACTATTAACACCGGTGGCTGTGCTGCCCCTGCAGCAGCCACAGGGATCTTTAAAAATGTCATATCCCATAGCCCACCTTCCTATCACACTTCCAATATCCAAATTCCTCACCTGGCTGGCAAGGTCCCTTGTCCTGCACCCTCCCATCCCTGGCTCAAAACTCCTCCCCTCACTGACTCGGCTCTAGGGCCTCCCTTGACGGCCTCAGATACACCGAGCTCTCTCCCTCCTGGGACTTTGTGCATCAGGTTCTTCAGTCTAGTACACTCTTTCAGCGAGCGCGCGCGCGTGTGTCTGTGTGTTTGTGTGTTTGCATGGAACCATGTATTCTTCCCTTTTTGGTCTCAGCTTAAATACCAACCTACCACCCTGTCTGTACTGGTTCCCCACAAACCTCCCATGTCCTCTCTCCCCATGTTAGTCTTTTTATTCTCTCCTGGGCCTTTATATATGGTAATTTCTCCTCCTCTCCTCCTCCTCCTCCTCTTACTCCTTGTTTTGAATCAGAGTCTCACTCTGTAGCCAAGGTTAGAGTGCAGTGGCATGATCACGGCTCACGGCAGACTTGACCTTCTGGGCTCAGACGATTCTTCCGCCTCAGCCTCCTGAGCAGCTGGGACTACAGGTATGCACCATCAGGCCCCACTAATTTTTTTGATTTTTTTTGTAGAGATGAAGCCTTTCAATGTTGCCTATGCTAATTTCAAACTCCTTGTCTCAAGCGATTCTCCCGTCTCAGCCTCCCAAAGTGCTGGGATTACAGGCCACCGCACTTGGCTACCTCTTTACCTACCTATATTCTTTCCCACCAGACTGGCAACTCTATGAGAGCAAGTGCTACAGGTCATCCAGGACTAGCAGGATGCCAGGCTCTAATTTGGTATTATTGGCATTGCCAGGGGACCAGACTACATCCCTGCTTCCCTTGCGGCTGTGTTGCTGGGTGACAAAGCCATCACCTGCAGAGTTGGGAGGAAGTGATGTTTAAACTTCTACCTTCTGTAGTGGGAATCTGCCAGGGGAGGGGGGGTGTGGGATTGGCAGTTGAGGAAAACTGCAGGGGAGGGAGGGGCACATCTCATCAACAAGGGTACCTGCATAATGAACATTTTATACCTAACACTGAATTGTACCCCCACATCTTTAAAAGAAAAAAAAAGAAAAAATAAATACACTTCTGCCTTCTTTGCCCAGAATGCATTCCTCAGCTCTAGCTGTGTACTCACTTTCCCTTCCTGAGGGCAAGATCATGGCAGTGCCTATGATCAACTTGACCTTGTAGACAAGGACAACACTCTGGAGGGTGGCAGAGCAACTGGATGGAAAGACATGGGCCTAAATGACACGCGTGGCAGAGCTTCCCCAAACCTGGACCATTTACCTTAAAATGTTACATGAGTGCAGAACAAACCTGTGTGTCTTTAAGCTACTGTTTGGTCTCTTGGTTATGTGGCTTAGCTTCCAGCCTGACTGTTGAATCAACAGTTATTGAATGACTGAGTGAATCATTGGGGGCTCACCAGTTTCAACCTGTGTTGTCATTATAAAAAAAAAAAAAAGAAAGTAACTACCAAATATAAAGGTCCAGTGAGACAGGAGGCAGTCACCCTGGGGATTCATTCACTGAACACCTGTTATGTTCTGGAAACCACACCCCACACCCCACGGACTTTCCTGGACTGGTTGGGTGTCCTCATCTTTTCCCATCTGAAAGCTCCCTGTGGCTTGCAATGATGTCTCACTACACCATAGAAGGATTTGCTCTGCCACCCAGAAGAAGCCAAACTTGGAAGAATGTCATGCAGTACACAAGTCACACTCTTCATGTGGAGATTCTGGGTTGCTCTGCTGTGAAAGATCTTATGTGAGACAGAAATGCCACCTCCCAGATTGTGGTAGTCCATGGCATTCGTCATAACTGAGTGTTCAGCTCACTTAATAGTGCTATACTTACTTCCAAAGTTAATGACTGTGACATTTTATACCTTCACTTTTGATGTTAGACACATTTTTCTGAAACTCCTGCTCCATGATGGTGTGTGGCTTCATTTGTTTATTAAACTTTGGGGGAATATATTAATTGGTAGTGATGATTTCTCTAAGAATTGTCAGTTATGGTTGGTTTTAATTTTGTAAAGAAAAATGTTTCCTCCTTTTCAATGAACTTTGCCACTTCAGTCCTGGTATATTTTTCAGCTTTACTTTATTTGAAGAAAGACATTTAATAAAGTCATTCAGTCAATCTCTTACTCCTTCCCAGATGTGACATTAAACAGAAGATATCAGGATGGATACAGTGGCTCCTGCCTCTAATGTCAGCACTTTGTGAGGCCGAGGTGGGAGTTTGAGACCAGCCTGGGCAACATAGTGAGACCCCTTCTCCTAAAAAAAAATTAACAGCAACAAAATAAATAAAAAGAAGCTATCAGATTCTGGGCTTGTTTAAGCCAGTTCCCCCAGCAAACAGATGAGGTTTTGTATGCAGGAAGTTTATCAGGGAGTGTTCAACAATACCTGTGAGGGGTGAGGGAAGAAGGAAGAGTCAGAAGGAGGAGCTGAGCTGTAATGAAGCCAGGGTCCAGAGCTAGGATGACCTCCCAGAGTTGTCCTCTACTGAAGAGAGTGGACAGGGCCTTCATACCTTCCATCTGCCAGTCATGAGATGTGGCTTCCCCTTGGAAGGAAACGTACCCTCTGGTGAGACAGCTCTCTTTGACCAAGAACAAGGCCTAGGGAGGTTCTTAGATGCAAGCAATTGGGTAGCCAAAACTCCTGGAGTGCTGTGGTCCTGCACAGCGGTCTGGGCAGCATGTTCAGCAGCCAGCACAGGTGTCTGCTATTGGCATTAGGGTCCGAACAACACTGGATGCAGGAGGCCATTGCTTGCCTTGCATGCTCCCTGCTGTATCTCTGCACTCAGACCAGCACCCAGCACCTAGAGCACAGTAGTTGCTCAGTAGATATTTGCTGAATAAATGAAAGAAAGAGCATGCAGGCTTATGCAAGGAATTTACAAATAGGATACTTGCAGTAAACATTGTCAACATTGAGACACCTTCCTTTAAGCTTCCTAAGTAGAGACTGAAATCTTTACAGATGTATTAAAACAATACCCATATCTTAAGCCCTGCCATTTCCTGTGTTTGGAAAAATATTTTGAGCCTACTTGAGCGTTCAGGAAAGTGACAGATGAGTTTCTTTCTGAATAAGAATAAGTCAGTGCATTCAGGGAGGAATACTGAAACTCAAAACCAGGACACAGTATGGTAAGGCTGGATAATAGGAGGAACTATTTAAAATGGGGACTCACTGGAAAATCCAGGGGGCATCTTTGCCAGGCGCACAGGTTGAGGGCTCCGAGTTGTTGGTTATAACTGAATGTGTGGGAGTGGGAATGAGTCGTGGAGGCGGGGTCTTCACCAGCCTGTGGGTGCTGCTTTTATGCTATGCATTGTCATCATCATTAGCAGATGCAGCAGCTTTGGAACCTACATGCGGATGGAACTTCACAGTCTATATCACATGTTCAAGTTCACAGTCTCATTTGATTCTCAGATACAGGAATGGAGTAAAGAGACTTTTCTTATAGCATCGTGCCAATAACATGGACACATAAGTCACTAACAAAATGTTAGTAAATTGAGTCCAGCAGTAAGTGGGATTTATCCCAAGAATATAAGATTCTTTAAACATTAAAAAATTAATTACTGTAATGCTGGATGTTGTGGCTCATGCCTGTAATCTTAGCATTTTGGGAGGCCAAGGCAGGAGGATTGCTTGAGCCCGGGAGTTCTAGGCCAGTCTGGGCAATATAGCAAGACCTCATCTCTACAAAAAATACAAAACATTAGCCAGGCATGGTGGTGCATGGTTGTAGTCCCAGCTACTCAGGAGGCTGAGGTCGAAGGATTGCTTGAACCCAGGGGGTTGAGGCTGTGATTGTGCCACTCCAACTTGGGTGACAGAGTGAGACACTGACTAAAAAAAAATAATGACTGTAATTTAACAAATTATAGAATATGGAAGGATAAACAGGTGATCGCCTCAATATATAGAGAATACACATTCAGCAAAACTGTACACTCTCCATAAGCTAGGACTAGAAGGGAATTTCTTCAACTTGATTTGGGGACATCTATAAAAAAATCTACAGATAACATATATAGTAATGAAATACTCAACCCTCTTCCTGTAAGAATGGGAATAAGGTGAAGGCATCCACCTTACCACTGCAATTTGGTACTGTGCCAGAGGTCTTAGCTAGCGTGGTATGGCAAGAATTAAAAAGGGCCTGCAGATTGTAGAGGAAAAAGTAAAGCTGTCATTATCTGATGACATGGCTCTCTTCCAGTACTGCCATTATAAAGATGAGAAAACTGAGGCTCAGAAAGATTAGGTGACTCATATGAGCTGATGCAGGCAGTAAAGTCAGGAGTTAGCACTGACAATAAACGCTGCAATCAAAAGGGGCCTATTTTAGAAAAATATCTAAAGTAAGGTTTCAGTTATACGTCTTAAAGAAGGGCCAGAGGCATTGAGCGTTGTCCAGGGAAAATCAACTATAATTAAAGTGGGAATGGAGGAGGCTTGTCAGTACAGAACAGGCTCACTGGCTAGGCTCTCTGACCTGAGCACAGGAACATGTGACCAATGGGACCAGCGTGACTGTGGAAAGTTGACCAGATCCTGAGATGGTAAAACTATTGGCCCAGGTAAGGTCAGGACGGAGAGAAATACTTTTCCACAGTAACTGTCGACTTGAAACTCATGGTCAGGAGATGGTGCAGGATAGAAAAGGTTTAGAAAAAAAGATGTCAAGAGACTCATACAAGGGTGACTGTGTCATTCCTAATCATAACCGTGACCCATATGAGAGAAATTGGGTGCTAATAATAATCACCCTAGGTCAACAGGCACAAACAAGGACTGTCCTGGACACACTGGGACAATTGGTTCCCCAACTCACATAGGTATAAAGAAACTGGCATGTGTGGGTGGCGGGGGTGGAGTGGCACATTCATCGTGTAAGTTTGGGGTATCTGCTCAGGCACTGGCCTAGTCCCTCAAGCCGGGTGACTCATAGGTGAATGTTTTAGGGCCTGGAAACCCTGTTAGGAGGGTCATTGCTTACCCCTAGCATTTTTCCTGCCCTCGCTGCCAATTGTAATCAATAAAAACAATAGCTATCATGCTTCAAGCTCTTATTACAGACCACGCGCTGAGAAGTGTTTTATGTGAACCATTGCATTCAACGCTAGGAGAAGGACACTCTTATGATCTCCATTTTACAAGTAAGGACAGAGTGTCTCAGAGAGGTTGAGTAATTTTCCCAAGTTCACGCAGCTGGGAAGTGCTGGAGCTGAGATTTGAACTCAGACTCCTAACGTGATGTTACCAGTCCTTACATTTTCCCTTTGGGTTGCAGGTCATTTCAAGGACCTAGGTGTCTGGCATTGGATGAGTGTGTGGTTAGACAGCAGTGCCGGAGTGGAAATAGAGGAATCTTGGTGACATCCCAGCCTCTGTGCCAGCCCTGAACCCCACCAAGAGACGTGTGGGAGTACAGAGTGGTTGTCAGCAGCTGCTCAGAGCAGACACAGTCCTGGGTTTTTGGTTGTGTTTATTATTGCATTGTTATTTTGCATGGACTAATGCCTTCCTCAGACGGAATCTCATTCCTCCAGATACCTGCATAACGCTCCTATCACCGCCCAGGTCATCTCTGGGCCAGGCAGCCCGCATTTAATTCTCTTCATCTTTTTCCATCAGTCAATCTGAGGGCCTCCTTAATTATTTTTATTGCTTTTCTCTGAACTCTCTTCAATTTGCTGGCATATCGTTTTCGAGTAGTGAGATACCAGAAGTGTTCTTCAGAGAAATTATAATCTCCTGTGCATGATGTAATGCTTTGGCCTAGGAAGTTGAAAATCACAGCAGCAGTTTCAGCCGCCATTGCTATCATAACCTGCGATCAATTGGGTTGTCTCCAATTAACTTCACTTTTTTTCCCAGATAAGTACATGGCTCAAAGTCAATATCATGTATATCTGGAATAGTCCAAGTATATGTATGTATGTATATGTATACGAAAATAAAAAAATGTAAACAAATTCAGGAAGCCAAAAAAAAAAAAAACTTTCTTGGTCTTTGTCCATTTACCGATCACACATGATATGCCAGACCTCAGTTATTAATCTCAGGAAGAATCTTATCTCAGAATACTTGTAATATTTTAAATATTTTGTTCATTAAGAATGAATTACTCATTTTCTTTAAAGGATAACATTTTGGTTTTTCTGCTCCTATTTGTAGATTAATAGCTTTCTTTCCTGGTGACTGTGGCCCATTTGTGACTCAGGTTATAACTCTCTTTAGTTTGATTATTTTGAAGTTAAATATGCATTGGCATGAACAATCATATTAACCAAGATATCATGTTAACATGCTCATCATGTAATATTATTTTTCCATAAGTAAAAATGGAAAACTAAGTTAACTTGAAGTTTAATAAAATTTTTTGAACTCAGTTTCACAACTTGTCCTCCCTCAGATTTAGGCCACTTTGGTTATTTCTTTTACCAAGTCTATTTATCCTTAGATCAGCTTTCATTCTCTTTTGCTTGGTATTATTTGCACAAAGATGGCTGTATGAGGGTTAGTTACCAAATGATGCATTTGTCTCATGACAATAGCAGATGTGCTTATAAAGGTCCAATATTTAAAACTTTGTTAGCACAAAACAAAAGCACAAGAAACACACAGCTTCTCCATGAGGGATGGCTCGCTGGCGCATGGAGTCAAATCGCGCAGAACCATCGTCTCTTGTCCAGATAATGATTTTGAAATGACCTCTCGGAACGTCAGACCTGACTCAGGCATCGTCCACAGTCCAGCAGCTGTTTTCTGCAGCCCAGTCATCTCATGATGGGATGCTGATCTAGTTGATGTTTGCAGCCCCTACGGGTCACTTCCTTTTGTAATTTGCACCCTCTAAGGCCTTCTCAAATGGTTTTGTTCATGGTGTAAGAAGTCATTTTCTCCTAAGACTCTACCTACGTTTCAAAGTTGGCCTCATTTTCTGCAAGGTCAGCTTTACCTAGGGGTGGCAGAGAAGTGATTCAAGACATGGATTTCATTAACACATTTGGTTTAAAAGTGAATACAGGTCACGTTCTTTGGTGTGTGTCTTGGTTGGAAAACACCACCACCCGTACCACCAAAATGCCACCCTCAAAACTTCTCAGCAAAGTCATGACAATACCCTCTTCTTGCAACTCCCCTGACTTTGTGTCTTTCTGTAATATACACTATAATTTATAAAAGTGTGAGCAACTGTGGAATTGTTCTCCTAATAGATTCTGAAGATTCCAATTTCCATTCTGCCACACAAGACTGAAAATCCACTTGTGCTCACTTATCTGTATCTGTACCTCATCCCCACGCTGCATCAAAAATCAGGTTCAGGTGCAGGTTAAGAGCACGCATTTACCTCCAGAATATGGGACTTATTAAATATCTCTCCACAATTAACATCACCATATCAATAAGAATTATCATTAGGTCCTGTCAATCAGGTGCTGAATTTTGCTTCAGGGAAACAAAACAATTTAAATTATAGCAAGTGCTCCCCTTCTTTTTTTTTCTACATGCTTCTCTTTAAATTGGATAATTATGTGGCTTTTCATTAGATTCCTCTAAGCGTAATAGATCACGATATTCACCCTTTGACCTTGGTGATGAATGTCTCTGGTGAAAACATGTGACAAGCAGTGTTCTAATGAGAACAAAATACTGAATAACCGGAAATCTTGTCTAATGAAAGGAGGAAGCGGGAGGGAAACATAACAACCTTTAAGGTTGATGCACAAAATGCATTTCTAATGGGGCAATGATACAGGCTGGGGAGACAAGGGACTATTTTTGGTTCTAATAATGTGGATGGTAACACTGATTTTTCTCCGTTGGAATGCGAACAAAAATGGAGTAACAGACATTTTAGGAAAGCTGTGCATCAGAAAATTCTGGTCTCGACTGAATTGCAAGCACAGATGGAGTGAATCCACTGGCCTAAGGGGGAATTCAAATGACTCGCTGTATCTCGGAACACCTGCAAATGGCAATGAGGGTACCACTCTCGCTTTATTGCTTTCTTTATGGGAGTTCCAAATGTAAGGGCAGCTTAAAAAGCAAACAGTTTAGTCTTGGGGGATCCATAATCATATTGGGGCTGTCCAGGACAGGAGAAGCAAGGGGGCCTCCGATCCCTTCCCACCTCCCTCTCGGGTCAGTCCCTGAGCAGCCTGCCCTGTTGAAGCTAGGCTATCTCTTACATCTTCAAAGTCCTCATTCTTTGGTGTGAAGAGGGGTTGAGGCTTCTCATAGGTAGCCTGGGATGTAACCAGAGGTCAAGGACAAGTCAGTGACCTCTAGTCTCTCTTGGTTCCACTCCCAACCCCCTATATACCAGGTTTCCTGTATGGCTACTTTGTGGGCACGGTGTTGCTCCTGGTGGCAATGGATGGGGAATTTCCTGCCAAATCAGCCCTTGATACTATGGTATGCTCTGGGGTCATGGAAACAGGCAAAGTTTGCTTTTTTGGACTCCCTAGATGCTGATTTGGTTTGAGGATACACAGCATGAGAGCAGCTCCTTGTAAAGTCATCAAGCATATGGATTTACTATTATCACCTAAGGACATGGGTTTGAGCTACTTGTTAAATGTGCAAGTCAGGTTGTGCTTGATTTGGAGTGGAAGAATGGGAGATGGAAACTACCACTTATTAAGCACCCACTAAACGCCCAGCACTCTCCCAGGCTCTTGACACATACTCTCTGATTTAATTCTCCCATCAAACCATATTATCTCATTTTATGATTTAGGGAGTGGCACATCCTGACCCAGAATGACATAATAGCTTGGCTGGGATATAACATCAGGTTGCTCTGTCTCCCAAGAACATGTTTTCTAGGTTAAAGGTAGCATAGAGCAAAACACTGTTACTGTCTCCCAAGAACCATGCCTTTACCGTAAACTTCTCCTCAACTTACCTTTCCAGATCTTGACGGAATTGATTGGATTATTATGGACTTAATATTATTACCATCAATCTTGCTAGTTGTACAGCTTATTTTGCTTAATGGAAGACATGCAAGAGAAGAAACAGCTGCCTCTGTGAATTGATTTCTTCCGGTGAATTCCAGTTTGGGAGAAGAATCTGCAGTGAGTGATGTGTGTGCTTACAGAGGGTTAAGAAACTGACCGGGCTCAAAAACATGGTTCCCTTTGTTTATCTTCAGATCTGGTCTGTTTAAGGTAAACTTCACCCTGGGTCCTCATTCCTGACCTCCACCAGGTGAAATTTCATGGAGACCTCTTCTCTGCCAGTAATCCTTCTCCTCTTCTCCCAAGAGCCTGCCAGGAAGAGAAATATCCAAAGTCCATTTTGAGCTCTCAGCCTGGGATTTACCCATAATTTGTCATGGACACTGGGCATTTACTGGCACACAACACCGAAGGAGAAGCACACGAGAGAAAAGGCTCTACCTTCCTAGTAAGATCATCATCTTTGCATCAGTCACTGCTAGAGACATCCCTGGCTTCCGATCCCTGCTCAACTGCATGGAAAACAGACCATCTAGCTTCTCCCCAGCTACCCATATGCTGAGAAAACTGGAAAAGATGGAGAATCATAGTTGTTGCAAGCACTTGGGGGCTCTAGAAGGTGTCCCTAAGAACTCTATAAAGAGGGACTGTCATTCTTCTCTGAGATTTAAACCTTTAACACAAAACTGATCAGAGGGGAGGTACTAGAAATAATCTGAAGGAGCTGACATGGTTCCCAAGTCCATACACTCAAGTGCAACTTGTTTGGACGTTTTCTTTTTTTCTTTTTCTTTTTTTTGAGTTGGAGTCTCACTCTGTCGCCCACACTGGAGTGCAGTGGCTGCTCCCGGCCACCGCAGCTTAGACCTGCTGGGGTCCGGCGATCTTTCCGCCTCAGCCTTCTGAGTAGCCGGAATTACAGGCATGCGCTACCACGCCCGGCTGATTTTTTGATTTATTGTAGAGATGAGGTCTCGCTGCCCAGACGGGTCTCGAACCTGTGGTCTCAGGCAATTCACTCACCTCAGCCTCCCAAAGGCGCGGGATTATAGGCTGAGCCACCAAGCCCGACTATTTGGACATTTTCTTAGCAAATCTAAAGAAAGAATGCTTTGGTCAGAAAGAAAAAGTGTCATTCAGCCATGAAAGTAGGACAAGAAGAGTGTCTCAAATGTAAATGTCAGCAGGGCCTGCCTCAATCTTGCCCAAATGAGGAGGAGCTAAATCAATTGTCTTGGGTAATTTCTGGGCCCCTCAGAAAACATATCTCTAACATGATGATGCAAGCCATAGATATTACATGTCTGTAATTGACACATTAAGGATTCGGGTCTTTTTAGGAAGAACATCTCATCCTATCATGATACTAAACACTTGGTTTTTCCCTGTCTTGATTAAAAATTTACCAAACAGGCTTCAGATTGCCGTGCTGATTCCCATGAACGTCTGCCAACAGAAAGCAGATGAGATGACAGCATGGACTTAGAGTATTCCTGATAGTGGTTTCATTTTTTTTGTTTTTGCTGTTGTTGAGTCAGGGTCTCACTCTGTTGCTCAGACTGGAGTGCAGTGGCATGATCATGGCTTACTGCAGCCTCCAAATCCTGGGCTCAAGCGATCTTCCTGTGTCAGCCTTCTGAGTAGTTGGTACTACAAGCACACACCACTACATTCAGCTAATTAAAAAGTTTTTTCTTTTTTTTTTTTTAGACAGATGAAGTCTCAGTCTGTTGCCCAGGCTGTCCTGGGCTCAAGCGATCTCCCTGCCTCAGCCTCCCAAAATGCTGTGATTATGGGCATGAGCCACTGCAACTGGCTAAATGCTGGCCTCCTAACCACCAGCCTAGGGCTCTTGTCACCTTGGAGCCAACTCTGAGAAGGTAGCAGAAAAGTCCACTTATCTACAGACCATCTAGCATCCCAGGTCCTAGTGTAAGACTGGCCCATAACAAGTGCTCAGTAAACATCTGTTTTATTACATTTGCTCAGTAAACCCCTGGGGCCCCAGTAGAAATAGGTGATGTGGGTGATGCATGAATATTCAGTGGGACACATTTGTTAAGTTTGTTAAGAACCTGAGGGAGTCTTGAAGACCATTGAGAGTTCCTGAGGGAGACCACCCAGTTTCCTGACTTGTGGATGAAGGCCTACTGAAATAGAGGTGGTAACTTTCCCAACTCCATTCACCCAGTGGGCTGCACATGGCCTAGATCTGTGGCAAGTGCATTTGTGATTATGCTGACGAGAGATATTCTCTGGACCTACTCATCTGCACCAGAAGGAAACCCGAAATCATCGAGGAATGAGAGTTTTAACTAGCTATCTCCTGTCCTGTAGTTACCTACTTTGGTCATCTGGCTAGACACAAATCATGGCCCAGAAGGGAAAATGAAATCTCAAGAGTTTAATTAGTATTGTCATAATTGGATTTGGAAGAAAATGCAATGAGTATCTGTTATGGCAGAATTCAAAGGGAAGCTGGGAGAGGTGCATTGTCTCCAGAAGTATCTGGGACTTCTCCCCCATTCCCAGACTCTTTCATCATCAAAACTACACAGCTTCTTACAATCATTCACTTTGATAAGTTTGTTGTTGAAAACGAACATAAGGAAAACTGTTCAACAAAGAATGCATTATTCATGTTGGACTCAACTCTGCCAAAACCATGCACTCATCAACAGCAGGTTTGCAGGAGTCTGGGAACAACCACATGCATATACCTCAGGGAGAATTCTATCAGCCATGTGTCTTTCTTACCTTTGTAATGGTTTCAGAAGCAGAGAATTGTACCGAGACCAAATTTATCTCTGTAGGTACAACCTATTGTTTCTTTTCTTTTTTTATTGTAGAGACGAAGTCTCACCAAGTTGCCCAGACTGGTCTCGAACCCCTGAGCTCAGGCAATCCTCTCGCCTCGGTCTCCCAAAGTGCTGGGATTACAGGCTTGAGCCACTGTGCCCAGCCGCCTATTGTTTCTTGATTCTTGAAGAGGTCCATGACCTGCATCAGTGTCCTGGTTTAAAAGCAATCACCAGAGAACCTGAGTTATCTAGTTCAGTTAGTGACTTACTCAAGGTCACACATCTGGTTAGGGTTTCCTTAGCAGTTTTTAAAAGGAGTTTTTAACTTAGAGGTAGAAGGGGATGGTGGTAGACAGAAACTGAAAGTCATATAAATGACATGTGTTTATAAGAATATGTCGTAGTGAGGAGAGATAGAGGAACAACGACTAGGACAGTGGTGGTGAGCCACGGACTCCCACTGGATAGTGCCCCCCTTGACCTCCTTTCTGAAATGTGTCTTGGAAAGCTCACAGGTATGTTGCTGAATTAAACATTCCAGGAAACACGGACATAGGCCATTTGTAATTCATTATATAATTACTGGAATTCACTGGATAATTACCAACTCTCCATGCCGTTGTTCTCAGTGGAGACCTGGCCTGAGTATTCTCCAAGTCTGAACTTTTAGAGATGAACCCAAATCAATAGAGAGCTGAGTAATGGCAGGTTACTGTCAGAGAGCATTCCAGTTAAAGGATTCATGCCAATGTCCACATGCATCAATATCGGAGCGTCACATGTATATTTAAAGTGTTATATCAGAGTGTAACATGTGCACTCTGCATTTGTGATATCTTCCGCCTATCATTTAAAGTTGCTCCCAAAGTAAGTCATTTGGCTTTTCAACAAGGACATTCTTTTATTTTACAACATGCAATATATTTGTAACGACCTGTCATTTTTCTAAATTCAGTTCACCACCCTTGCAGGACGGAGAAGGACTGCCATAAATGCAAGAAGGGTGCCAAGGGCATCCTGTCCCTCTTTGGTCTTGTGTGAAGGAGGAAGAGGGGATGCAGGAGTTGGGGGAAATGGCCAACACAGGTTCAAACAGCCTTTGCAGCTCTCCATTACTGCTAAGCCCCGGTCGGGCATCTCTGGAGGTTCATGGTCAAGGGTTAGGTTAAAAGTTGTGACTTCAGAGGGATTCTAGGATCATCTTCTGGTGGGAAGAGAAAGGAAATCAACATTTAGTGAGCAAATACTATATGCAAGCATTCTTCATTTCATTTAATCCTCACAATAACTCTAGAAACTAGCTCAATTTTTCTCTTTCTATTTTTAAGAAAACGGATTCAGGAGATTAAAAAACTTGGCCAGAATCACACAGTAAGTAGATGGAAGAGCTGAGACTTGATGTCCCAGCTGCTGCTCCCCCAGCTTGATGGACAGTAACTGTAAGTTATGGTCCATTGCTTTTGTTTTGGAGGGACGCGACCAGGCAGCAGCTGGCGTCAGGAAACTCTCTTCCTAGACCAGGGAATAGAGGGCAGAGGTAAACTCATCTTGGTAATCCTGAGGGTGTGAGCAGCACTGTGTTCAAAGTTGTTTTTGTGTCGCCCATGGGTGTTATCAGGGCCTCGCATATTAAACCAGTTGGCCATGGGTGGCTGGAGCAGAGAGAGGCTTTGTTTTCCTTGTGTATGCAGCTGGTTTAAAAAGTGGGCTTGAATAAATATTGTTCAACCAACATGTATTGTTGAACCCCTACTACTATTAGGCACTGACAGGAGTGAGCAAAACAAAGTCCCTGCCCCAAACGGAAAGACAATGAATAAGTCAACAAGCAAAATCTGATTTAACAGATGGTGATAAATTGAATGGAGAAAAGCTAAATAGAGTAAGTGGCGTGGACGTTTGTCTTGTCCAGTGAGGACTTCATGTGTACATGTGAGGCAGGATGTGTGTGTGGTGTGTCTGAAGTGCAGCAAGCGGCCAGTGTGACTGAGCTCAGAGAGAGAGGGAGAAGACTGCAGGAGATGCGTCAGAAATGTAGCTGGGGCCAGAGAGCATAGGACTTTTTAGGCCATTGTAAGAATAATGGATTTTATTCTGAGATTATCTGGGAAGTCATTAGAAGTAGAGCATTTGAATGGAGAAATGACATGACCTGATTTTTATTTTAACAGCACTGCTCTGATGCATGTTGAGAATAGCCTGTACTGGGGTAAGTATGGAGTCAGGGAGGCCAGTTAGGAGGCTGCGCAGCCATCCTGGAGAGGGATGGTGCTTTGGAGCAGAAAGATGGCAGTGGAGACTGTGAGAGGTGGTCAGAGTCTAGATATAGTTTGAAAATAAAGTCTGTTGGGTTTGCTGGTGGACTGGAGTGTGGGGGAGTGAAGGTTGTGTTTCTGAGCAAAAAATAGAAAGGGGCTGATATCTGTTGAGAAAGGCTACTGTTGAGATGACCTGGAAGAGAGAGAGAGAGAGAGAGAGAGAGAGAGAGAGAGAGAGAGAGAGAGAGAGAGAGAGAGAATGTGTGTGTGTGTATGTGTGTAGTGGGTATGGGAGGTGGGGTTGGAACTAGAAGGTCATCTTTAGAGTGATTAACTTGAGATGCCTGTGAAGTGTCGCTGAGGTCCAAGTTGAGCCCTGTCTGAAGTCTGGGAGAGTAGTCCAGGCCAGAGATCTAACTATGGGGCTTGCTAGCAAATAGGTGGCATTACAGACATGAGGTTGGATGAGATCAACTAAAGATACAGTGCAGAGACAGAAGAGGACTAAGGACTCAGTCCCAGGCACTAAAATTTTTAAGAGATTGAAAAAGCAAAGAAGAAGCAGCTGGAGACAGAGAAGGAATAGCTTCCTGGGAGTGAGGAGACTGCTGAGCGTTCAAGTCCTACCAGAATGGAGAGTCAACCGCTGCCTTGAGCAACATGGCTGTCAGGGACAGCTTTCAACAGGGAGTTTCATTGAGGGGTGAGGCCGACGTCTGAAGAGTGAGTTCAAGAGAGAAGGGGAGGAGGGGCAGTTGAGTCTACCAGTGGAGACATCTCTTCTGAAGAACAGTGCTGCAAAGAACAGATGGAAGTTGGGCAGGAGCGAACCATGTGGCCAAGAAAGGAATTTTCTTTTTAGATGAAATTGCTGCAGATTTGTGTGCAGATGGGATGGATGTAATGGAGAGGAGGGAGAGGGAGGGAAGAACTTCTGGAACAGCATCCTTGGGTCCGTGAGGGAGGGGCTCTGGGGCACAGGTGATGGCTGAGCCTGGATAGCAGCGGGGAGATCATGCCCAGAAACAGAAGGAGGCAGGGGTAGCAGGCACAGGCAGGTGGGGTGTAGAAGCGGTCAGAGTGGACCCTGGGGTAAGGTTGGCCACTGAGAGCAGCACAAATGCAGAGGTGCTGAACATCTGCGAGAGAAAAAGGTGCAAAACTGTCCTCCTGACACTAAGGAAGTGAATGGACCGGGGCAGGTCGGGTTTCTGGGAGGCAGCAGAGGCCCATTTGAAGGAAGCAGCAGTGAATATAAAGCAAAGGAAACGCCTCAAACTTAAAGTGAATTAAAATTTAAACTTCAAATATGCTTTAAAACGTTCAGCGATTTAGGTTCTTTAAAGATGTGACTCTGCTTTCCTGAATTGTCCAGTGATTCCCTTTAAATACAGAATTACACTCAAACCCCGGTAGTGAGTTTTCCCAGTTCCACTGTCTCTACCCACCCTTGTCTGTTGCCCACTATTTCCCAGCTCAGACCCTGCCTCCTGCCTGGCTGGTCTCCTTCTGGGTCCTCTAGGTGCCTCTGCATGTTGCTGATCATGTGGTTTCCTCTGCCTTTCCTTGACCTGAGCTCCATGTCCTTCCTTGACCATCCTGGCTTCCTTTCTCTGCATTTTTATCATGCTTCCAGCACAGCAAACCCTGAACAGTGGATTGTTTTCATCATTTTACGGGGAGAGCCTCTCTTCTGCTAGACTGGATCAGCTTGAGGTCAAGGGCAGCTGGAAATCTTGATAATGTGATCAAGGTGACAGAAAGAAGGCAAGGCTGGTCGCTGAGCCCAGGCAGGGTTTCCTCCCCCCCGGCCCTGGTAACGTTCAGACCCAGAACTATACAATGCACCTTTGCAAATTCCATTCGGTAGCTATGATGAAAAGGCACCCAGGTCACCAGGACATGTCATTCTCTTCAGCCTCTCCCTCCCACAGCTCTTCAAACACCAGGTAGATTTAAGTGGAAGTAGAGGAGCTGCCGGGGAGGCCAGGGGTGTTTGTATTTCCTTTGCAGTTGTTATCAGTGAACCAGAGAATCTTCAGCTCCCTGAAGCTGGCAGAGAGGTGACCATATTGAGGCCTCTCTACCCCCTGGGTGGCATCAAATTGAGCCCCGTGCAGTTATTAGAGGGATAATGGGATTCATTTCAGTGAGGACTGCCTGGCTGGGGCCGAGCTTATTTTAATTTTCAATGTTAATAAACTTGTGGCTATTGCTTTTTTCACACCGATGTGCCTCACACCTCATTTCGCCGGCCCATTAGGCAACAGCGGTGCCTCTGTTCCCAGCATCTCTTAAGCACGGAACAATTATGCTTATTTGGTGAATGATGATGAAACTTGGGGGAGGCAAATACGCTGGCATAGAACTTTCCTCCCAGCTTCATCAGGTGAGCACTGAGCACCTACCTTCAGTGAAAAGTGGGGCTGTGACCCTAGCCTTCACGACAGCCGAAATGCAGGGACTGTCGCTTTGTGGGTCCCCAACCTAGACCTCCTGTCATGCCACCCGAGCCAGCACCACTGACCCAGGCCTCAGATCCCTGGTGCTGAGCTGTGAAAGCAGCCCATTCGGCTTGGGAAATGAGCTGATACTGCTCCCCATTTATCTTGAAATGGGAAGTTTTCAATAGGTCTTAAGTGTGTATTAATGCGTCGAGAGTAATGATCCCTTTATTTACAAAGTTGTTTAATTCCTCACTTTTGTGCTCCTTGTGGGTCTGAGTGGATTTTTCATTTACCAAGTTATTCTGTGACGTTCACAGCTGCTTAAACAACCCTTGTCTTCCCCTCTTCCTGATCTTTCTACCGATGGAGGAGCAAAGCAATTGCCAGCCTGACTTCCAACTCCATTTGCAAAATCGTCCTAGTTTGAAGCATGTGAGGGGACAGAGGGGCAGAGTGTGGACTACAGCCAAGACACAGAACATGGCGCTATGCCCTCGTCCTTGGCCAGTGATGTTGCACCCTGCGGCTCCATGATGGCATCGCTCCACCCAACAGTCCTCCTCTACTGACCTGGTTATGGCCCGGTGCCAGCCTGCCTGCCCCCAAGGTCCCCAAGCCCCTGCTTCCTACGTGACACATTTCAGTAATTTCTAGTGAAGGACAGGCTATGCCTAAAACTCCTTTCAGAACAGGGTGTTTCTGGTCAGGCGAGGTGGCTTATGCCTGTAATCCCAGCACTCTGGGAGGCTGAAGCGAGAGGATCGCTTGAGCCCAGGAGTTTGAGACCAGCCTGGGCAACAGAGTGAGACCTTGTCTCTATAAACAAATCAAAAAATTAGCCAGGCATGGCGGTGCTTGCCTATAGTCCCAGGTACTTCGGAGGCTGAGGTGGAAGAATCGTTTGAGCTCAGGAGGTTGAGGTTACAGTGAGCCATTATTGTGCCACTGCATTCCAGTCTGGGTGACAGAGTGAGATCCTGACTCAAATAAAACAAAACAAAACGGAATAGTATGTTTCTGGGCTCTTGGTTCTGGGATATTTTAAGCAAAAGTTTGCTATCTGCTAGTAGCGGATTGTAGCTCATAACTTTTATTTTTAAACAAGTGGAAAAGAATAGAATAGAACAGAATAGAAAATAGCAGAGTGCATTGCACCTAGTGAGTATAAGTATTGTTTCATTAAAGTGGTCTTGTTTTGGTTTGTTCCTGTAACAAATAGTTATTGAAAACTATTCTGTAATGGGCTGAGTTTGAGGAACTGGTTTCAGTTATATGTTTCTGTGTCCACTTGTAGATACATGTGTACTGAATCACAATATAAAATGTATTTCTGGTCATAGAGTGATGTGAAAGATCTTGGTGAAACCCAGCATGCCCCAGGATTCAAGCACCTCCTACTGATTCTGGCTTCAAGTCTGTCGCCGGCCAACCTGAGTCTTGGTTTGCCAGTGTTTGTTGGGCAGGAGTCCAAGTGTGTGCTTGTAAAGATCTTTTCCTGCTCTACTTCCTGGTGGCATAGGGTGGGGTCCCTTTGCATTTGGAAGCATGTGACTCAGAGAGAAGGCAGTTATTGACTTTGGTGTCAGGGACCTGGGTAGCACAGGGACATCAGGACCTCCAAGTCAAACAATGATGAGCTTGAACCTCTTCAGTCAGATGAATCTCTGCTTGGGTAGGCATTTCCTGTGGAAGACACACAATGTTCAGCATCAGTGAGATCCCTGTGGGGTAGGCTGACCAGAATGTCTAAAAGCAACACTTATGAAGACCGTTTTTAGTTCTTGGATACTTTCAGACGGTCTCTGTGGCATTTGCTACAATCACAAATGGAAAAACCATTGACGAAAATAAGCTTCTGTTTTTCTGACTGCAAAAGTTCTGGGTTGTTGGTGATTGTGTAGAGGGGACCTTGCTGGAGAGCTTCAGCATGCTGCTTGACTGGGTTTTTAGCAAGGTTCCCCAATTTCCTTTGGGATTCTGCCGTTTCAAATGCTGGGCTTGTCGTAGGGATCAAGTCTGTATGATGGCCAGAGTTTGGATCCAAGAAAACACTGGGCAAACTGGGGTGTGAAGGGATGTAGGAGCCAGTCATAGGGGGCCTCAAATTTAGACTTTAGATGGTACATTAAAAATGAAGTTATGGATAGGGTCATAGGAGAAGAGGACAGAAGGAAGAGGCTCTGCAAACAACTTTTTTTCCTTTCATAGGACAAAGCTACTGATAGAGTTTCATAAATTAATACCTCCAAATAAATTATGTGATTATATTGTGAACGGCATATATTGCATTGTATTTTTTGGCGTTAAAAGACTTAGATAGTCAAAAGCCTGCAGTTTTTTGTAACTTTAATTTTGTAATAGACAGAGGCCCTTGAGGCTTTGGATTGATCAATTTGAGAAGATTGATCCAAGGCATGCCTGAATGTCAATCCCGTGAGGATGTTAAGTGGAGGCTGTTCGAGAAAAATCATTTCATGCCACTCTCTTCATTGGCTAAGAAAGATAAAAGCAGAAAAGCAAAATGTAGTCCTGTTTACTGAGCACTTTGGATGTTAGAATAGCACTGTTTCAGATGATAGGCAACATGTCCCCAAATGGCATCTTCACAAAGGATGCAGCATTGACCCAGAAATAATGAAGTTGGGAGGGGAAGTCTCAGACCAAACCCTGACCAGCACGGCAGCTCTGGAAAGATCAGAGATTCTTCTCCCTTCTACTTTCCTTTTTTTTTCTTATTTAAGAAAAAGGGGCCTTTTCTCCTCTAGTAGCAAAAGCCATGTGTTCAGCAAACTTGAGAAACCAAAGCCAAAAGTAGTCCAAAACCAAAGACAAAGAAAAAACCATCACCCACAATCCTTCCTCAGTTCCACTATGTAGCCAAGCAAGGCAGCCATTAATAACACATGGTATGTGTCCTTCCTTGCAGTCAATTTTTCTTTATTTTTACAGAGTCATGTCAATTGCAAGGGGCATCATTCTTTTCCTCTTTCTGTGTTTCCACCTGGGACAATAAATTGGAGCTTCCATCCCTATAGAAGTAAGAAGCAGAGTGCAGGACAGTTCTCCAGGTGGTCTTGGACTGACTCAGTTCTCTCTCTTTTCTTGTTTGTAGTTCTCAAGAATAACTCTAGAACGTGCTGGAAATGCAACATCCTGAGATAGGGAAGGACTGACTGGAACAGCTTCAGCTCTGTTCTAGTTCCCCCTAGAAACAGGATGTTCTTCAATGCCTAGCAAGTCCCGTCCCCCAGGGCAGGCTGCTATCCAGGGTCCCAAGTGGCGGTGCAAGTAAAGTACACACAGATGGGGCTCTATGCACCCCAGAAAGCTTTCCTGAAATGTGGAGCACTGACTCTCCATGACTTCTGTTGCTCCTTGCTGCCTGTCTGTAAGTAATGAGCATGCTCCATATAATTTGTCTGTGTGGGTGTTCTGTCTCAGTAGACTCAGACAAGTTGGTAACCAGGGTCCAGTGAGCCAGCTTCACAGCAGGGTACTCCTGTTTTCCCCCTTGCTGCCTCACTCGCTCCCCTGCCCCCATGAGAAGAAGCGTTCTTGGGCAGGGGCAGGAGTGAGATTAGGGGAAGTCTTTAAGCCTGCCTCTTCCACTTTCAAATTCATGGATTTCATTTCAACTCACTCTGGCGCTGACCAGCCAGGAGCAGCACTGCTCCCCCTGGTTGGAGGAGAATCTGGAAATATGTGGGGATTTTTCTTGTTGTCACAATGGTATTATGGTTATGGTATCAAAGGGGTGGGGGCTAGGGATGCTAACTGGCCTGCTGTGTGTCGGACAGCCCCACCCAGCATGTCAGTAGCCTGGCATCGACTCCACAGGGACAAGCACACCGGGGCCGGCCTTACCTGGTGTGGAGTTGGCCCGTATTTGGGGTGGGAAGGGTAATTCATAGGGGAAAAGTGTAGAATACCTGCTTTGCCTTAGCTCCAGACCACTAAGAACTCTTAGTAACAAAATGGATACTTTGCTCTCCATTTGCCTGACTCTTTAGTCTGTCTCAATCGGTTCTTAACTCTGAGGTGAAGAGAGAAGTGTGATTAATTATTAATCTCCAACATAGACTTTAAAAATTGCACTATTATTCCATATATATTGTTTTGTACCTTGCTTTTTTCACACAGAAATAGATCATAAACATTTTTCATACCAATAAAAATATTGCCTACAGAATGACTTTTAATGGCCGCATAATAATCCAACATATAGATGTGTCATACTTTACCTAATCAGTTCTCTTCTTTTAGACATTAGGCTAGTTCCCATTTTTAAAAAGGTATAAAATACTGTTGTCATGAATGCCCTTTTGCACTAGGCATTATCACACATTTCTAATTCTTTGTGAAAAATTCTTAGAATTGGAATTAAGGTACATGCTTACTATTTAGGCCTTTAAAAAACTGATTTATTGAGGTGTAACTGGCATATAATAAATTGCACATATTTAAAGCATACACTTTATAAGTTTTTTGTTGTTGCTGTTATTTTTTATTTTGAGTCCCAGGTTGGAGTGCAGTGGCACACTCATGGCTACTGCAGTCTCGACCTGCTGGGCTCAGGTGATCCTTCCTCCTCAGCCTTCCAAGTAGCAGAAACTACAGGCATGCGCCATCACACCCAGCTATTTTTTAAATTTATTGTAGAGATGAGATCTCGCTAAGTTGCCCAGGCTGGTCTCGAACCCATGAGACCAGGCAATCCTCTCATCTCGGCCTCCCAAAGTGCTGGGATTATAGGCGTGAGCCACCACGCTCGACCTGATAAGTGTTGACATATATTTACACCCATGGACCCATCATCACAATAGAGATAGTAATATATCCATCACCCTGTGTCCTTTTGTGATTCTTCCCTCCTCAGGGCCACCACACCATGCCCACAAGCAACCACTGAGCTACTTTCTGTCACTATAGACTAGTTTGCATTTTCTAGAAATTTATATAATGGAATTATACAGCATGTACTCTTTTTGTCTGTCTTCTTTCACTCAGCATACCTTCTCCTGAGATTCATCTATGTTGTTGAGTGTACCTACAGTTGCATGGATCAAACACAACTTATTTATCCATTCACCTGTTGATACTTATTTGGGTTATTATCATTGAGATTATTACAGAGAAGACTGCTATGAACGTTTGTGTCCAAGACTGTGTAGATTTCAGATTTCATTTCTCTGGGGTAAATATCTATAAGTGCAATGACTGGGTCATATGTAGGTATACGTTTAACTTTTTAAGCAACTGCTAAACTGATAAAGTGGCTGTACCTTATGAAGACCTTTGATTTTTAATTTAAAATAATGTAAATGAATTGGATTTAGTCTAAAATACCTTAGATTAGGAGTAAAAGATCTTAGGATAGGGGAGCTAGAATGCATTTGAAATCATACATCCAGTTCTTTGCTTTACTAAAGGGGAAACAGTGACCTACTTAGGTGAAGTGAGTTTTCCAAGTTCTTATCACGTCATTCTTCTGTAAGACTTTGCAGTGTGGGAGAAATTCTGCCAGTCATGTTGCAACTTCCCAGCACAGCCTTGTGTTATGGCCACAAGGGCATAGGTATCCCCTTGCATGTGTGACATAAGTTTGGGCATAAAACATCTTTTGAAACTGGAGAAGTTTTCAGGTCATGGAGTTGAGAGAATCAAAAGGGTCATGAAAGTATAATCTACAGGAACTCATATTTGACCACTCACAGTATCAACATCAATTCAATAGCAAGTTGAAGTAAAATATGCTACCTCCATCAATCCTTGGAGCATGGAGGAGGTCCATCCAGTTTCTGAACGACCTGAAGCACTCAATGATTAAGACCCCTGGGCAGTCCATTAAAAGTGAAGAAAACAGTGATGCCAATTCCCCAACTCCTTGGCATACCTTCCTGGCACCCATCTCTGATCATCATATTCATAAGCCTGCCCTCTAATCAGTCTTCTTAAGCAAAGTTAACAAGTATATGTGTGCACGTTCTTGAAATTGTTTTGCTTAGCTTCAGAAGCTGTCATGGGGCTGAGAAGTCTGCCGCTTTAACCAGATTTCATCTCTGTGTGTCACTGCTCATGTCAAAGTGAAAATGCACTCAGACATAAGAGTTGTCCTGCTTTCATCAAGAGCGCCAGCCTGCCTGAGCCTCTTTCCACTTGGTTAAGCTTGTTATTTAAATTGTTAAAATTGAGACATCGGCAGTAAATTTCAGAGAAGATATAACAATTATTAGATACAAGCTGGGCTCTTGTACTTGAGAGTATACCATGCCCTACATCCACCAGCAGAATTAGCCACAAATAATTTACAATGGTTTCTTTAAGAAGTGCGCCCTGTGGTACTTGGATGGCCTTAAATCACAGTCTGCCCCCAACTGGATCATATTTCTAACTTTAAGATAGATTTGGTTCCAGTCAGCAGAGTGGCGGCACACTCTGGGGGACCACCTTTTAATGCCTATAACTCTTGAAGAACTCAGCGGTGGATCCTGGAAGCTGCCTCTGGCTGTGAGTTTTGTTTAGGTGACTTTAAACCAGGCATGGGGCCACAATCCAGAACAATCACCCCCTAAGGGTGAGAAGAAGAGGGAGCCAGAAGGCTCTCTGAGTGATCTTGTGCCATTCAGTGATCTCATTAAAATCCTAAAAGAGCCAGGCAGGGTGGTTTATGCCTGTAATCCCAGCGCTTTGGGAAGTCAAAGTGGAACGATTGCTTGAGTCCAGGAGTTCGAAACCAATCTGGACAATATAGCAAGACCCTGTCTCTAAAAAAAAAAAAAAAAAAAAAAAATTAGCCAGGCACAGTGGCACAAACCTGTAGTCCCAACAATTCAGAAGGCGGAGGCAGGAGGATTGCTTGAGCCCAGGAGTTCAAAGTTGAAGTGAGCTATGATCACACCACTGTACTCCAGTCTGAGTGACAGAGAAAGACGCTATCTCAAAAAAAAAAAAAAAAAATTCTGTAAGAGCACTTGACCCTGTGCCTACTGTGCCCAAACAAAGGCTGAAGGGAAGAGTACAGCTACTTGAACTCTGGTCACCATGGTGACTGCCTTTGATGGGCAGAACCTGACAGTATGAATGAAACTTGGAAACTTCAGGTAGATCGTCAAAGGCTGCCTGATCCATCTTCTCCAATCTGCGGTGTCAACAGAAATCCCCAGCATTGGTTGTTCTTTAATATGAATGATTCTTAAGCCACATGTCTCCCAATCTGTACTTGTGGAATTGATTGCCTGGACACAAATGTAGCATATGACATTTAGTTATGCTAAATTTTGCCATATTGATTTTAGTCCATTATTTCTGTTAGTGAAATACTTAAACATTCTGAATCTGACATTTAAGGTGTCAATTCTGTGTACTCTTTAAATTTCTAAGTCTTTGTCTAAATCAGAGAGAAAAAATTAGGAATTTTAGAGCTGGCGGAAACTTTGCACATCATCAATTCAAGGCTCTCATTTTAAAAATCAGTAAATGAAGAACTAGACAGGCCAAATTACTTTCCCAAAGTCACACATCTAGATAGTGGCATTAAACCATGAATACCTGTCGGGTATATATTGTCTTGTTATTTGAAAATTCCTCCCGCTGTAAAATGATCACACATTTCTTTACATTATCCATAAGACTATTGTAGGAGGCTTTATAAATATACCTTTTTAAGGTCAGGACCTGGTCTCGGCATTTTCCTCTGTACTATCTATTTCATATGCATCATCTCAGATCCTCTTACCTGTACAGTCTTCTGCCCGAGACTATTTGCTGCCATGACGACTGCCTTTGATGGGCTGAACCTGACAGCGCCTGCTTCATAGCTGTCTATGGGCCTCCCTGTGGACACTGATGTACGAGACTTCTTGGAACTCTGCTCTGCACTTCTGCATGAGAAGCTTGGAAGTATAGGGGTGTATTAGTCAAGGTTCTACAGAGAAACAAAACTATATGTGTATGGCTTATTTTAAGGAATTGGCATATGTGATAATGGCAGCTGGCAGGTCCAAAACCTGCAGCTTGACACAGTTTGATACCTGGCAGAGCCAATGGTGCAGTTCTCATCTGAAGGCTGGCATGGTGTCACCTTTCTAAAAGTTATTCTCATCCAAAAACACCCACTAAGTTGATACATAAACTCAACCATCACAAAGGGTTAATACCATGTGAAATAAAATTTCAACCATTGAGGTAAGGCATGGGAGTCAGTGGATAAATTATTTTTATTATCCTTCCCTGGCATCTTCTTTGCCAATTGCCCCTGCCTTAACAGACAGACTGAAATGTAGTCAGTCCTATGGCCTCTCTGAAAACCATCCTGCACAACTGAGGAAGAAGTTATGCTTGTACCTAAGTGGAGTCCAGCTCAGCATCTCACCACTTGGTTCCACCTCCTTCCCTGACTCACACCTCCTTTCTCTCACTTTTGCTCCTCTGGGATTCATCTCCAACAAAGTTTCAGCACCAAAGCTTTTGCCTCAGACTTTATTTTTCTAGGAACCCGGGCTACTATATCTTCTTACTAACTTGCAATCCTTTTTCCAAACCTGATTAAAGCTACGAGCCCATTGTACAAAATATATATATCCCCCCAACTTTGCACTCTTGTATAATTTCAAGACCCTTTTACTGCAGCATTTCATTTGATTCCCTCTGACCTGTTAAAAACCGATTGTATATTACGTTCTGAGCTTTAATGTCAGGTCCTATTATTACCACTTGTGCATAGAATCTGAACTTTAACTTTGTCAGCTTGACTCATACAGCCCAAATCAATCCTCTCTGTCTAGACAAAGCCATTTAACTTCTTTATAAATTACCAATTACGTAGCACTTATTTATTGGAAAATTTGTAAGTGCAGGACATGGTGAGGGGTATGAAGAATACAAGAAAGGATTTCTGCTCTCCTAGTGCTTAAAGTCTGCCAAGTATTTTTGTTGTCTGTTTCTTCCTCACATTGAGAATATACTTACCAAAGTAGACACTGAAATATTATTTAATAGAAGCCTTTTGACCAACATGTTCTAAAACTCAAATGATTTTATTGGAGTCGTTAAAAATATTAGTGGTGATGAGCTGGCAGGTGCCAACCAAGCTTGGGGACCAGAGAGAAGAAAAAAATGCCATTGCAGGAGCCAGCGAGAGATCCCAGCAGATTTAAGGAACATTTTCCTTTGGTTGCTTGCTGACGTTTTATGGGAACTTGAAGGGGGCAGAGCCACACACAATACAGAAGTAGAAGGGAACCCATAGACAATGTTGGCTTTGAGATAGACGAAATCACTTTTTTTAAGTGGTAGACATAATCTTAATTAAAACTTGTTTAAACCAATGTTGTGACTCAATTGCTGTCTCCAAGGACTTGCGAGATGGAGGAGAAAGCTGACGGCTAAAATTAGGCTGTGGATCTTTCTGGTATTTTCCTGCTGTCTGGCTACCATAAAGGCATAGTTCGCCCAAGTGAATAGTGTAATTGGTAGCTTGTTGGTGAGAGGCCTTCTGTTTTAGATAAACATCTCAGCCATTTTGTACATTTTGATCCTCTTCTTGAATCTATAAAAAAGGGACAGATGCTTTTGAAATAAAGGACTAGACAGAAAACCTTTAGGAACAACATGTTTCCTGAATTATAAAAGCACTACATCAACATATCTCTGAACTGTGAAAAATTACTGTAAGATTTAATATCTTTAAAAACATGCTTTTGTTTTATTATGCCTTTCAATAATTGGTCTTGACCCTTATTCAGGCACAACTCCCACTGACTTTCAATTGATTGAGCTGATTTGACTTGAATAAGGTCAGCTACAGACGGCCCCCTTTCTACTCTGCATTCTGATCACGTGATGCAATGTGTCATAATGCCGCAATGATGTGTATTGGCAATCTTATACCGGTGATTAATTGCTGGGAAAGTAATTTCTTTATAATTGCACTCAAATGCTTTTGGTGGCCTGACATCATAGGGAACTCAGGTACCCTGGCTGAGTATTGCCCTAAGAAGCTGATTTAATACTCCTCTCCCACCTCCAAATGAACCCAAGGCTTTGAAAATAATAGTAGCTGTTAACATTTCTTGAATGCTGACACTGCCAGGCATGGTGCAGAACAGCAAGCCTGCACCACCTTGGCCCCTGTAATCTTCATGATAGTTCTACGAGATAGGTGCTATGCAATGGTTGTGACTGGCCCAGGGGAGACCATCAGCGAGTTCAGTCATGCAGCCCAAGGTCACATAGGTGTTATGAGGCAGACATTGACTCCAAAGTCTGGCAATCACCCCACAATAAATGTGCCATTTTCCCCCCAATCTGGTCTCCCCTCATCTTTCCAACACCCCAGCTGCACAAGCCTCTTATTGATTTGCAACCCTTCCAAGGACTTCCAGCCTCGGTGACCTTGCACTTCACCGTTGCTGTGCCTGGCCTGCTCCTTCTGCTTGTCATCACTTGGCTGGATTCTTTTCACGCTTTAGTGCCAGTATCAGCTTGCATGTCACCTCTGTGGGCAGGCCGTCCCTGATCATGCCATGGAAAGTAGGCCTCCTGGCTAGCTGGGTAAGCTCCACCTCCTATGCCAACTCTCTTTCCTTTACAGCTTTTATTATGGTCTTTACTTACCTTGTTTGCAATAGCATTTTGTTTCTTTATTATCTTCCACTGGAACGTAAGTTCACTAGCATCTCCACAGTGTCTGAATGTCACGAGTGCTCAGCCACTACTGCTGAGTGATTCAGGAGCCAGGTTAGTTGGAGGAAGACTGCTGATTGGATGGTTGGCAGGTGGGCAGACTCTCCAGGTGGAAGGGAGGAGGGTGCTGAGGAGGACAGGTGCGGACTTGAGAAGGAAGATGCCCTTCAGATATGGCAAGCTTATTCTGTACTTGCCTGCTGCTGTGTTCTCTGAGTTCTTCTCCGGGCTTACTCCTAACTCACCCTATACCTCTCAAGAATTTTCTTGCTCACAGCAGAAGCACTTACTTCCCCTTGTACAGTGAAAGATATAGAAATTGACTTGGGTTGTCTCAGGACTGATGGGTACTGGCGTTTGCCTCTCAGGATCGCTGTGGACACCAGACAGTCCAGGAAATCCGAGGAGGCAGCTAACCAGAGGGACCTCAGCATCTCTAAAACTGGGCTGAGTTGGGGGTGGGCTTGACAGGGATGTCACTGACCACACACCTCCTTGAAAGTCGTCACGGCTCATTACCAGCCAGTTTTCTTGGTGGGAAGTGACTAGACCCTAATGCTCTGGTGTGAGCACATTGACTTGGGAGGATTCGTGGGTCCTAACTAAGGATGAAACCGGTTATTAGCTAAAATGCCTTTTTGCTCCAAGGTCAGGAGAGAGATGGGAAGGGCTGCTTGTCTTTGTGGGGTCTGCCGGCTCCCATTCTTGGTGGCATGCAGCAGGGCTCCCACAGCACGAGGCATTGAACATTCATTCTCCAGGTTCAAAGCGTACCCTCGCAGTCTTTCAACGTGCCTGACATCCTTTCAAGTTCACTGCTACAAAGGCAAATGCAAATCGAGCGCGTTTTGGAGGCGTTCTGTCAGTCAGCGCTCAATCTGTATGTTCTTCCAGACATTCCTTCTCCTGCCTGATTTATTTCATATTAAAAGGGCTGTCAATCTGCATCAAGAGAACAGGTTGAGAAAGAGTGAGTGATGTTTGTCGAGTGGGTTTTTTGTTGTTTGTTATTGTTAAAAATAATGGTCTCCCTCTCTATGGTCACATTCTTGACTCACCCCCCTCCTCATGGCCCTCCCAGGCTCAGCTCACCTTGTCTGCAGGTGTTTACACATCAGAGGTATGAATTCCACGTACCAGGAGCATTTATGTTAGAAACGTATTTTGCGAGGCTTTGGCAGACCCTCTTTTATTATCCATCAAATATATCTCTTTTTACCATCTGATGGCTTGGCAACAGGACCATTCTTCTTTCAAATAAAATAAATGTGCCTGCGACGAGGCAGAATATTCAGTGTTGAAGAGGCTTTGCCCTGCCTAATGCAGGCTGCATTCTGGAGGCTTCATTACAACAGGACACTAACGATATGCACTATGGCTCCTGGTGGAATTGCTTTATTGTACCAGCTGCATTATTGTTTTGTTAGTATATTGATTGTTGCCTTCTCCTGTCATTTAGGCCAGGTTTTCTTACTTTTATCTACAATTTTTGCCTATAAATAGAATTGCTCCATCATTCTGTACTATTAATTTTTGAAGATGCCTGATACCTAGCAAACCAATCATCAAGGCCTTCTTCACTTGCCATGTGAAAACTCCCAAATTACAAAGTACTCAGAAGTCCAACTGTCTCTGAGCATAGGAGCTAACCCAGTGGTTTAAATTTGAGTGTACTTGGGAATTATCTGCTGGAGCTTGTTGAAAAGCAAACTCCTGAGTCCCAACTCCAGAAATGCAGCGGGTACAAGGGTGGCCCAGAATCTACCTTTTAATTAATCGCTCAGGTGATACCCAGGGAAAGGAGATGGCTTCCTGGTGATGAGGGGATAGCAGGGAGTTGGTGTGAGGTCACTGGCTCTATCTCTGTCGCTTGACCCAGGCTCCACCCTTCTTTCTCCAGACTCCCTCCTGGCTCCTTCCTTATCCAATCTTCTCTCTCCTCCTCCCTCACCTCCTTTTTGGCTCTGCTATTAGGGAGTATTTCAGAGAAGAACATAACCACTTAGGAGAAAGCTCAAATAAGAAATGATATTGAAACTGCTCTCTCCTTTCCAAAGAAATTAGCTGTATATTACACTTTGGTGGTGAAGAGACAGGACAGAGAAGGGAGGAAGAAGAATAATATTCTAGAATAAAGAAATGTCCCAACAACTGCTCAGTAACAAGTTCCTTCAGGGGACTGAGGAAAAAGCTGCCTTCAGGGAAGCAACATACCTACCTCTCTCCCACTAGGAGAAACCATTAGGACATCTAGGGAGGGTCAGATATGAGAGGATGCTGGAGAGCTCTTTCTCTGGGTTCACGGCACACCTACCCATCTTTGCTCTCAGATTACAGGAGGTCCCTGAGGGGCATGGGGGAGAACTGTGAGGATACAGTGGAAATGGGGAGGAAAACTCATGAACACTACGGTTAAATAAATTCTTTTAAAAATAAAGATAACAACTACTCAAAACACATTGACTTCTACTTATTTTACTTTTATCTGTGTTCTAGAGGTTATTTACTTCTATCATATTTGTATAATAGAAATACTATACAATAGTGGGCTACTGGGTGTCATATCCCAATTTTGCATTAGGTGACATCACCTTGGCAACTTGAAATTGACCGTGATAGAAGTATTTACACCATGGAAATTGGCAAATGCTGCAAACCAGCACTTGATTGGTTGTTTTGTTGACTATCTAGACTTAAGAAACTGATGGAGAAAATGTTTAATAATGCAGATTAGGATTTAAAGAGTGTCGTGTCTGTAGCTGCTACATTGTGAATAGCACAAAAAATTGAGGAAATGTTCTCATGTCACTGATGAAACAATGTAGTTCTGACACATACCTTTGTTTCTCACTTTTGTTCCACTCATTAATGTAAATGAAAATATCAACCACTATTCATGTCAGAACAACACTTGTTCATCACTTGCAACCTAGGATGGTTATAGGTACCAGAGTTGGTAAAAAAATCTGCAAAAGACTTCGGAGAGATTTAGTTGATTATAGATTTACAATAAAGAGTGTTTGCTAGTTTTTTTTTTTTTGAGTTTTTGCTAATTTTATTTTTATTTGTAGATTATATACACATATCCTTCATATCAATAAGTTTCACAATAAACGTATGCATGCATAAATCTACAGCTTATCCACAGAGGCAGCTTCTCCCCACCTTGTCTCCTCTCTCAGTCAATTGTTAAGAATTTGCCAGTACATCACTGCCTTAATCACATTTACAAATTTAAACTAATGATCTTTTGCTTGGGAATTCCAAGTAGGGAGGACATTTATTTAGGGGCTTAGCTCACCGACTAGATTAGGGGCTTCTTGAGTAAAGAGCCTATGTTGGATTCAATCATTTGATTGCTATCTTGCCTAGTTCAGAACCTGTATTCAGTAAGTGCTCAAAAATGCTGAACAAATAATATATCTCAGTACAAGCATGTCAACTAACTGCTAGTTAGTCCATAAAATATCCATGGCAAGAGTCAAACACATAGGCTCCCTGGTCCATCATAACTGGAGACTAGCAGTTAGGGTGCATTGCTTGGATGCAGTTGCTGCTTCATTTGCAAGATGCTCTCTGCTAGCTTACATCCGGGATAGTGGCTGAGCTTGACTCTCCATCCCTCAGCCGTCTTTTCTATTTCTGGCATGGTCTTTGAAAGTCACCTTGCATTTGATATGCAGTGCCCGTATGTTGGAACATGAGGGAGACTGCAGCTGGAAGAAGGAAGGAGAGGCGGGAAAGATGAGACAGTGGAGGGGAGGTGACACTTGTGTGACTGGCTCCTATCCTTGGCGGGTGCCAGTGACCATGCTGTCTACCACACACACAGTATTTTGTTTAAACCTCACAACCGGCCTTGTGAAGCTATATTGCCAATCTCATTCTGCACTTAAGAGAATTGAGGATTAGAGGAGTTAAAAAAAACAACAGAAAAATCTGGAGCAGAGCTGGGCTATCCATCCAGGAGGGCTGGTTCTGGCTGTACCCACTGGGCTGCCTTCCTGACTGAATGAATTTGGGAATTACACAGATCTTTTTTTTCTCACGGCCCCTAGTATCCTGGCCGTGGATAAGGTTTGGGATTATGTTTTGGCATATATGAGCCTGTCCCAAGAGGACATTTGGGTTTTATTTATTTATTTTGAAGCTGTTTGACTCACTGGCACACTGGGAGCTCAGGAATTGCTGTTATGTCTGCTCTGGGGAGGGCTTAATGGCTTCTGTGCTGGGAATTTTCCTGGCTTCTTTCTTGGAGGTCAAATCCTCAGGCCTAGGAGGAAAAGGGGGTCATAAAGAAGCCTGTTGCGTGCCAAGCTTGTCCTTAAAGCACCCAAGAGAGGGAGACTCCAGAACACTCCTCAAGTGGTTTGCTTCACTGTTTAACAAATGCTACTTCCAAGAATTTTGAATTTACATCTTCTCTGAATTTCTCACTGGATTTGAGTACATTTCCCAGAGAAAGGGGTTTTGTGTTATCAGCTCGCACAGTCATAGCCCTTGAGGACTTCATGCATCTTGGGTTATGAGAAGTTCTCGAGCGTGGTAGCTTAGAAACCTTGTGTTCCTAGAGGGTTCTGTGAGCCTCCTGGCATGAGTGTGTTCACTCAAACCAGGCTAGGAAGCGTGGGTGTGTGAGTAGCCCACCATCGGAGTGGGTGGCCGCTTCTCACACACGAGTCTAATTGCAGTGGTATTTCCTAATTCCTCACTGATTCCTGTGATATTCGCGGCAATAACGTGTCTCACAATGAACTCATTTGGTATTAATGTGAATATAATATGCCGTTCCATAGGAATTCCACTGTAATTTAGCATTCATTAATGTCCACTTATTGTAAAGTGGTACAGAAAACACTTTATCGCCCACAAATTGCCAACCGATTTCCCCAAGTGTGTATGTATGTTGTGTGTGTCATTTAATGAGGTCCCTATGAACTCAGGAACCCTAGTAAATATAAACTTCATATAAAGTCCCTGGTCATAAATCAAGCAACTATTGCAAATGACCTTACCATCTAAAGGTCAAATGTGCTGGGTCTCATCCAAAGGCTTTGATCTTCTGAAGTGTCCAAGGACATGCCCACACTTTGTCCCAGTGGCCCCCTATGAAAGGTCTCTTCAGCCATGTGTGTCTTCTGAGTTCTGCTGGGAGCTCCCAGCATTCCTCAGTTGACCATTTCCTGTGTTTCCATCCTGACAGCCCCTCACAAGGGCAACCACACTTACCTCCCTGTTCATGGGGATTTTCCTCTGTGACACTTCTGAATACTAAGTGAACCTGGGCTATTTGAACCCATCCCACTTAGAAGCTAAACTCCTGTCACAATAGTTTCAACTAGATTTAAGATCAAAGGCAGAGGTAAAAGTCAGTGTAGCAATGCAAAGCATTAATCTCCTATGTCAGTTGCTTTCACTATTGCTTTTTTTAAAAAAACATTTCAATAGCTTGACATATTATTCATTTATATGCAATAGGAAGAATTTACTTTCTCCATGCTGCACATTTCCCAATGCATTGTTCTGGGATTTTTTTTTTTTTTTTAACAAAGGTCATCTGTGTGCTAAAAATAATCCCAACAAAATAAATGCAGCACACCACACCCCTCACTCTTCTTTATCCTTTTGATACCATTTCCTCTGTGATGTAACTGAGTGATTTTGCAGCAGAAAGCTCCAAAAATTAAACCTGAACTTTCCAAATAGCTTCCTAATAACCGTTGCCCAAATCAATGGGGCTCCATGAATATTTTGACACAGTTTAAATGGGTTTGTATCCTCACCACTGAGATCTGGTGATTTAGCCTGTCAGGCTGCAAATGTGGAAATATCACCTCTCACTGAGCAAAGTCCAATATCTCATTAGAAATGAAAATAGAAGAGAAGGGAAGCACAAATGCTGTCAGTGGCGGTGAGGAAAGAAATTAAACCTCCGGAGGCCTGTATATCTTATACAAAAGATTATGCACTGCCAGGCTATATAAATCATGCCAGGGCTCTGGGGCTGCAATGGGCTAGAAAATAAAAAACCATAAAAGTGTCATATTGAAATACAGTCACTGAGAATTCTTTTATGATGAGTCTAAATTCGCCTGACATTCTCGCAAATTCAGGGGCCTGCTTGGGTTGTTTATACCCGGCCTTTCTCTGTCAGTCACGAAGTCCCAGTTTCCACAGCAAATTATTCTAAACAGGGCTTATTATCAAGGCATAAAAAAGTTAAAACCCAGATGGCTGGAGAGTTCCTGTTTAATTTAAATGCCCTGTGGCCCACATCAATGTGAGTCTGTCTTGTCCTAGATTTACTATCAATAAATTGGCTGCACTTATTAGATGGCAGAGCCCTAAGATGTTGGTGGGGAGTATTTCAAATAGAATTAACGTGAAGAGATGCAGAGCTGTATCCTATCATCTGTGAAATATGGAGAGGGGCAAGCCATACATAAACAGGTATGACCACTCAAACCCGGGTCTACGTGGGCCGGCGTACCTCCACCAGAAGGAAGAGCCTCACCCGTGATGGGAATTAATCATTTATCTTGGGTGTGATGAACAGTGGCATTTTCTTCCTTAGTTCCATATTAAAAAAAGATGATCAGCATAACACAAACAAATGGCGATCTAGATTTTTAGAACACATAAAGGTTTGGGTCCAGAGAACCAGACGGCGTATATGCAAGCATTTTATTTGGAATGACGCACTGCCAGTTTCTGAAAATACAGGTCGGCTCTCTTCTTGGCTGATTTATGTTTCGGCTTTGCTTGTACATCAGCCAGTCAGTCAGTGACATTTGTTGGATTTCTTGGTGTGCTGAAGATATCGCAGTGGGTGACTGGGCAAGTTGAAAAGGTGCAGAAAAATCCCTGTCCCTGAGGCAAACTGAAACTGGAGAATCTGGACTGGGCGTGGAGACGAACAGGATTCTGGGAGAACTGAAAGTTGCCATTAAATGTCCTATGTATATGGAAGGACAACTGCAGGGCGGCACCATGGTAATGGGAGAACTGGGGCTCTTTATCCATCCACGGAAATAGGCTGGAGCTGGGTAGACCTGGGTTCACATTCTGACTTTGCCTTTTACTTAGATGTGAGTCTATGAGTCTGTGGCAAATTACTTGATTTCTTTGATCTTTGATTTCTGTAGGTAAAAAGAGAATATTCTGATCTGCCTCAGAATAATCAGAGCGTGTAGGGATTATATGAGAAAATACAGGCAGACCTAGCATAGGACCTGGCATTCAGCAAATGGTGACATTGTGACACCTGACACTCTGAGCCCAGTAGTACTATAAAATTATGGTAGTCCTCTCTCTACCCGAGGCAGATCCATTTAAGGAGAAGATGTAGGAGAAATACTCCAGGTTTCACCATGCTTCCCAAGAAGAACAAAGTGAATGAGGAAAAGCTATTTGTGACCTTGGCTTTCTCACTCACCAGCAGGGCCCAACTTTGGGGGAAGAAAGTTGCCCCAGGGGAAAATTTGCAGCTTGAGCTGCTCTCCACACTGCTCTCCACACCGCTCAGGCATTGCACCGGAAGTTCCAGCTACGTGTAAAATTTCCCTCACCCTGAGGAAAGAAAGCAAGTTCAGCAAATGCTTGGCTAACTCTTGGCAACCAAAGACTCTGAGATTTTGCTTAAAAGGTTCACCTCAGGTCATGCCTTCAAATGTCCTTGTCTCTCTGGAAAGCCAGTTTCCCTTAAGATTTGTAACTTGCTTTGGTCAAATAACTTCAAAATTGAATGCCATATCTCAAGATTGATAGCCCAATAGGCATCATGACCACATTTGTTTCCTGGCCAGGACTTTTTCAGCAGAGGAGGAATGAATGCAGGGTGGTGGGGGCAGAATATCAAAGTCCATGCTGGGTATTTTGTGCCCCCACTCCTGCCTCCCTCCCCCCCACCACCACACAGACTCACAGTACCTGTTTCTCACCTGGCCTTGTAGCCAGCAGGCCTACAGTTCTACCATCTGTCACTGTAGGTAACTGCCTGCAAATCAGGCCCTATGGTCTACCCATGCTGCCACTATGTGGGAGGTTCTAGGAGCCAAGCGCTAGTGGGCTGAGGTGTTCTGCTCACATTCTCCTTCAGGACTAAGGTATCATTCCCCCAGCTCCCCAGAGCACTGCTTGTTGGTAGCTTACAGTTGAATCCCTTGGTCTTTGGCCAAAGAGGGCTGCTTTGCTCAAGGTTATGGCCCCTCCTAGGAGTATCTTGCATCCAATGACTAGCCAACGTGGGGATACAAAGACCCAAACCCCTTGCCTCCATTGGGCCAGCTCCGAAGAGGCTGACTGAGGCCTCTGCTGTGACTACAGCATGGCTCGTCTCCCGTGGCCGCCCCTGCTGCCTGTATCCACTTGCAGGTGTGGCTCCTGGGACCACTCTCCAATAAGCCACCAGCGCACAATCTTATCTCAGAGTCTGTTTCTCAGGGAACTTGACCTGTGATAGCTCTCTCCAAGTCTCTAGAAAAAACTAGGCTTTTCTAGTGAGCCACACAGAAGGAGAGACTTCCGGAATGTGAGAGGAAGAACAGTGCAATGACGGCCATCATCACTGATGTAAATTCACTATTCAGACTCCGTGACCAGCTTCCCCTTCTGCTTTCCTGGGTGGGTGTGGGGAGAATGCAGCAGTAGATGTGACTGACCTGAGGTGCAGTCCCCTGAGGTGGTTGACCCATATCTCTTGTTAGAATGTCATCCCAACCTGAAAAGACCATATCTGTCAAATCTTAAAGCCTTTAATATACATTCTTGGGCAAATGCCTCTGTTTTGGGGAAATCTGGATATGAGTCTGAGAGGAGGCATGAAGACTGGTTTATGAGCAGGAGGTGGCTAGTTGATCGCCTGTTGTATGTGATTTGAATTAAATGGTCTAACTCTCTTGCGTTATGTCTATAATTACAGTAAAAGAGCTGATGATTGAGTTTTGAAAAATTAGTCTGTTACTGATATGCCAAAATGTAAATAGCTTCTTATTGATATACAAAAATGATGAAGTGATAGTTTGACACAGTATCAATGATTCCTTGTCTGGTAGCTTAAAGCAAGGGAAGTGCTTCAAGGGGAGGGGACATGTAGGTGTGGGGGTTGCAAGGGGACTGGGGGGTGAGGCAGAGGGAACAAAGACAAGCTACACCTGCTTTATACCTTCTTAGGTGCGTACTGTGATGGAACTATAACAATGTTTCTTAAAATGTGATGCCCATACTCCTGGTGCAGGCTAGACTGCAGTGGCGGGATCCCAACTCGCTACAGCTCACTGGCACCCACAACCTCCTCCTGGGCTCATGCAATCCTCCTGCCTCAGACTCCTGAGCAGCTGGGACTACAGGTGCCTCACCTGGCTAATATTTGAATTTTTTTGTGTAGAGATGAGGTCTTATTATGTTGCCCAGGCTGATCTCAAACCCCTGAGCTCAAGCAATTTTCCAGCAAAGTGTTGGGATTACAGGTGTGAGCCACCAAGCCCAGCCTGCAGTTTCCTTCTATTGTGGCAAGTGTTTCTGGCCTTTTATTTATAGGTAGTGATATAAAGTTTTCTTTTAAAATAAACATATTTAAATGGCATATTTAGTATTACAAGTGACCTGTGGATTTGTAGAAAATAAATCATTACAATGGTGGCTTGTGCATGATGAAAGTTTGGATATGAAATTGTTGGTTCAAGAATTAGAGAAGGGTAACCCCCTCGGGTCCTCTTCCACAGTAGGAGTTTTTCTGTCCTCTCAATAAATCCTGCTTTCTCACTTAAAAAAAAAATGAGAGAAAAGAGATTGTTACCCAGCGTGTTGTGGAAACTTAGTAAATATTAAATAAAAAACAAAATGACACCACCTAGAATTTATGTCAAATAGTTAAGACTGCATACATTTTGGCTGTTGTTTTTAATGTATTCTTGACTAAGTTAGTTTTTTTCTCCTGCTACATATTGGGCAAAATTGTTTGAGGACTTTTAGTGTCTAGCATTTTGTATGGTTGATGAGATTTTGTTACTTATCATGTACATGTTATCATTGTCCATTAATTACATACCTCACATATAGAAGGTATTATTAAAACCCATTAGTTATACTTAAAATGCTAGAAGATCTAAAGGGAATTTGGGGAAAAACAAAACTTCCTGTCTGGAAGATTTCCAGACTAAATATAGAAGCACTTTAAGAAACTTGAGACAACCAATGGTTTTCAAACTTTTTCTGTCACAGAACATTCTGTTCAAATAAATCCTACCAGGAAGCTCCAAAGTGCCATGGAGAAAATGACAAAGAACTACTTGGTTGAAGAGAGGTGGGTGGGGTTGCTGGGAACAGAAGAGTCCTTCATGTAATGCAAGGACGAGCTGTCCCCTCCTCTGTCTACTGGCACCTGCACCCTGCCCTATCCCACCCCACCCCTGAGGCTCACAGAGTGTGATGCACTGCCTGAAAGTCCCTCACCTGGAACCATTTTCTTTCTTATTCTCTCTACAACTGTCATTTTGTGTCTGTGGCACGGTCAGTGAATTTTTATTTTATAATGTGGCACAGTGACTGTATACTCTTTACAAGAGAACTATAGATGTGCCTTGTCTAAGAGCCAACAAAACAAAACAAAAAAACCCCTGAATTTAGAGGAAAAGCAACAGACAACCTAGACTATAACTTCCATTCAGGGCCTCGAGTTTCTGGCTTGCTTATTGCATAGTCCCAGCATCCAGTGAGAATCCAGGTCCATATTGGATGAATAAACCAAAGAATGAGTGGAAGAGAAATGTTAGTCAGTGATACATTTTGAGAAATAGAATTAATAGGTCAAAGGGTGTTCATGTTTTCATAACTTTTAGTGAATGAGTTATTATAAAGACTAGCTACACGCGCTGAACCCTGTAGATGATAGTGCCTGGGATGCGCAGTAGCTGATGACCTAGAAAAGTGTGACTCAGAGACACCTAGAGAAGAAAGAATACTGTTGATGGGTGGTGCTGGGGACCTGCAAGACTTGAGCCAAAAGCGATTTGAATTTGGATCACAGAGACGCTGTGTGGAAGGATTGGAAGTATTATGATGCTTCCTCACAAAGCTGGCCAGAAGTTTAGCTCACGGCGAAAGCCAAGAGTTGAGTTAAAAGACACAACTCAGCCACCCATGGAGATGCTCTTGGTGTGCAACATCATGGAAGTAAAGGCAGAAGTGCCTACGTGCCCAGGTTGCCCTGCTGAGTTTGCCGAATCAGAGCCTGTGACACACCTTGGTCATTTGGGCTGAGATGAGCATTCTCCTGTCGTGCGTGTACAAACTGTCCCCACACCTCCTGGGCCTCCTTCCTTCTCCACCCCTCTAAGCCACCCTGCAAGTCATCAGGTGGTCTCCACCTCTTGCCCAAGCTTTCCCAGACAACCTAGGCTTCGGAGAGCTTATCCAGTCCCTGAACCTTCCTTGGCTTCATGGCCTGGGATGTTTATGTGACACCTGTCAATGCCTGTGTGGCTCACTAGAACTGCACATGTTGTCTCCCTAATTGGATGAAAGGACATGGATGACAGGGTCTGGTACCTTTTCATACTTTCCAGACCTTTCATGGGACACTCACTGAGGTCATCGGGTTGACTGAGTGATTCTGACAAACTGAACAGCTTCTGGGAATTGCTTCATTCCCAGTTCCCTCCTGATCCATACCTTTTCTTTGGATTATCCAGCTTATGGAGGCCTACAGATTGGCTCAAGAGCTAGGTTTCCTGGGAGACTAACAAGGAACTTGATTTATTAGAGCCTCGAGGTGGAAAAGTCCCAGTAGGGGCGGTGTCTTCTGCTTGTAGTACATTCCCACCCATAGGTGTCACCTGATATATGCTGAAGCAACTTGTTCCACAAAGAATTATGGCTAAAAGCTCTGCTGACATAATTGCAGGTGGATTTGTCTAACCTTCCCTGAAGGAACACACACACACACACACACACACACACACACACACACACACGCACGCACGCACTGAGATTATTCATATTGAAGGACTTCGCGACCCAGCTTTAAAGGTAGTGGTATGCACCCATCCTGGATAAACATGGGACTAAGAAAGTTGGATAGCCAGGATCTGCTGCTCTAGCTCTGGTTAATTATTTCCCTTGGGTTCTGCTTTCCAATACCAGAAGTATCTCCAAGAGCATTAGCGATCCACGTTATTTGGATCTAGAGTGGATCTGCTCAGAGGAATCCTGGCCCACCCCTACCTGCCACCACAGAAAGGAGACATGATGCTGCACCCAGAAGACCCCACCTATAATTGAGCAAGCCACCACCCACGGTTCACAAGGACTGAGAAAAGGCAGCCTGAAGCCTGCTGAAGTTTTATCTCTTGTAGCAGGAAGAGCAAAGTTAAGAACAAAACACCAGGGCTGGATCACTTCTGAGATCTAACGGCTAGAACCAAGAGCCCAAGACCAGAGTGACTATTGGAGGCTTTCATCACCTTGCCTGACAGCTGATTCTCTCCTAGTTAGAGGAGGCTGCTGACATGAGACAGAAGCCTGGCTTTCAGGCGTGGCTCACCGGAAGCCAGTGGCCTGTCCATTGCTCCTCTTCCCTGCCTCTTACCTGTCTTCCGCTCAAACACTCTCTTGACTTGACAGCACTGAAAGACAGAATAAAACATACACTTCTGCCCAAATCCTTGTCTCTTCTCATTTATGCAAGAAATGAGATGATTTCCTCCCTTGTGTTACACTGCTAAGGTTCTCATCACCCTGTTTTTGCTTTCTCTACACCAGCAACAAGAGAAAAAAGAGTTACTGAGCATCTAAAAAAGCACAACTGTTTTATTAATGAATTAATTAATTCCTATTTTACAGATAAAGTTATGAAGTTTCTATAACTTTATATACCTATAATATTATATACCTATAATATTTATCATCCACTCATCTATCTACCTTTATGTCTATCTGTCCATCCTCCCATTTGCACACCCCAAAAGTGATCACTGAATGTCTTCTATGAGCTAAGCAAAGTGCTACTTACTTTAAATTCTGAATCTAGTGCTCCTTCTGCTTCACCATAGACATAAGCCCCTTGACTGTGAGGAAGCTGTTTCATTCAACAGTTAATTTTTGTCCACCTCCAATGAACCAGCAAGTTCTAAAGATATCCAGCAAAACCAAACCAAACCAAAACAAAACAAAAATTCATTCCTTCTTGGAGTTTATATTCTAATTTAAGGAGATGGGCAAAATAAAAATAACAAAGTAAAATATATAATATGTGAGTGACACGTGCTATGGAGAAGAATGAAGCAGAGAAGGTGAATGAAGCAATTAACAACTATTAAATAAATTGTTTCCATGAAACCATTGACTCACCAACAGAGGTAAAACACTTGGGTCCACCGTAAAACATTGCTTGGTATTAATACTTTCAGGAGCCACCATGCTGCTCTCCTGTTTCTCTTCACTTGGGGTTAATAGCATCCCATGACGTGCCCAGTGTTGAGCTGTTCCTCATGCATGAAAACAGAACTGCTTGGTCGCTCCTTCCATAGCAAAGATCTGAGACAGAAATAACCTCTGTGCTTTTCTCCAGCTACATAAACTATGCCTTTTCTTCTTCTTCTTTTTCCTTACAATATACTATAAAACCATATTGATTTAGCTCAGCTATTTGAAATTTATGACGCTTTAGATAGGCTTTGACCCAAGATTGCCTTGAGGAATGGTGCAGGTAAGCAAATTAAGAATAAAAATCAGATTGCAAAAAATGGCACCACTTAAGGGAATAAGTTGCTTTTTTTCATTATCTTGAATAATTTGTTTTTAAACACATCAGAGGGATCAAATCATACTTGACTGATATGCTCGTTGGAAAGAGTTCTTACCTATTCCTGAAAGTAGAAGCCAATTATGTATTTGCTGCCTCTATTTAGACAATATTGTGCTGCAAGCCCATTTAAAATTGAAAGCAATACAGCGGCTTTCCTTAAGCAAATTTTTTAGAATTAGCACTTCACTAAAATGAGACCCACCTTTTACCCAAATTTAACTAGAGCGTAATGTCTATCACACATCTCTAATCTGGGCTTTTCCTGAAGCCTATTTCAAAAGACATATTTGTTCAGCCTTATCAGTAACACACTCAATCATGCTTCCCTTGTATCAGGCACCTCAAGGGCAGGAGATAACACAAATGTGCTTGGTTTTTAATAGTTGGAAATATGTCTATGTGAGGTTGACTATATTTACCCAATGCCAGATGCCTGAAAGCAGTGTGAAAAATTAAGGTCATCATTGGTGCTTCCAAAAAGCTGGATGTTGGTGTCATATTTGCAACACATAGATTATACCATCATGTCAGTTTTGGGACGCTTTGGAAGGCTGAGAATGGGGTGGGGATGGGAGGTGGTGAATATCAGACTGGATGGTAGGTGGGTGACCGTAGCACATCCTCAGAGGTGCTTAGGTCAGAGAATATAGGGACACGTAATGTTGTTCCCGAGACACTAATTCCAAGGTTGACAGTACAGATCTATTTTATCTAACAGCAATTCTTTTCTTTTTATCATTTTTGAAGAAATACAGGACTATATAAAGAAGAAAAAAAGGCTTAAAATTCACTCTAAATCCCAACAATCAAAGATAGCTATTAATTATTTTGGCATATTTCTTGTAGGTCTCTTTTTGTTTCTCTTTTCAGGCAAACACACTTTTTTACCAAAAAAAATTTGTATTACATTGTTTAAATTTTTTTTTTTTTTGAATCTGGGTTTCACTCTGTCACCGAGGCTGGAGTGCAGTGGCACAATCACAGCTCACTGCAGTCTTGACCTCCCAGCCCAGGCGATCCTTCCACCTCAGTATCCAGAGTAGCTGGGACTACAGGTGTGCATGCCTGGCTACTTTAAAAATTTTTTGTACAAATGATGTCTCACTATGTTGTCCAGGCTCGTCTCAAACTTTTGGGCTCAAGCAATCCTTCTGCCTTGGCCTCTCAAAGTGTTGAGATTAGAGGTGTGAGTCACTGCGCCTGACTGTTTATGCATTTTATATGCTGCTTTTTTCACTTATTACAATTAAGGCATTTTTCTCATGTTAATAAATACTTTCTGAAAACATGAATCTCTAACATTATATATAAGCCGGGCTCAGTGGCTCAGCCTGTAATCCCGTGCTTTGGGAGGCCAAGGTGAGTGGATTGCCTGAGCCAACGGGTTCGAGACCTGCCTGGGCAACTTGGCGAGACCTCATCTCTACAAAAAAATCAAAAAATTAGCCGGGCGCAGTAGTGCGTGCCTGTAGTTCCAGCTACTTGGAAGGCTGAGGCAGAAGGATCGCCGGAGCCCAGCAGGTCGAGGCTACAGCGGCCAGGAGCAGCCACTGCACTCCAGTCTGGGTAAGAGAGTGAGACTCCAACTCAAAAAAAAAAAATTAAATTAAATTAAATTTAAAAAACATTATATATAATTATATATATAATAACATAAGTTATTTAATCTTTCTCTTGTTGATGAATATTTAGGTTGTTTTCATTTTTTCTTATTTCTATAAAATAACTATTATTATTGTTATCATTATTATTATTTTTAGAGACAGGGTCTTGCTCTGTCACCCAGGATGGAGTACAGAGGTGCGATCATGGCTCACTGCAACCTTGGGCTCCTAGGTTCAAGCCATGCATACCACCATGCACAGTTAATTTCTAAGTTTTTTGTAGAGACACGATCTTGAATGCCTGGCCTCAAGTATTTCTTTCACCTCAGTCTTCCAAGTGCTGGGATTATAGGCGTGAGTCACCATGCCTGGCCAAAGTAACCATTCTTGGCCATAAATATATATTAGCAGATCTGGCAAATTACTTTATACCCTTGTTCTTGATCACTTTCTCTACCTTCTGACAGGTTTATGGAGACATAAAGAGTGTCTATGATCCTGGTGACGAACCTGATGTTTTCTTTGTGGCAAAGCTATTTTGGAGTCACATTGATCAATCTCATTTAATCAATTAATTATTTCATTTGTTTATTTGACAAGAATTCACTGAAGTTGTACTACATGCTAGGCCTTGTGGGGGGACTGCAAAAAGGCTTTGAGGATACACCATCTTGTTGGAGAGATGCCTCGGCAACATTCAAGAAAACTCTGATTGTGTTTGATGATAATAAGTGCTACCTGTTCTATGGAACTTCCTGTGTGTTGTCCTGGGTGTTGGAGGTACGTTTACTCCAACCTTACAACAGCCACTATGATGGTCATGAACTCCATTGTATAGGGAGGAAACAAAAGCACAGAGAAGTTAAGTACATTGCCCAAGATTACACTGCTAATTAGTGGTAGAACTGTGATTTGAATCTAGGTGACCAGGGTTCAGAGTTCATACTCCACATCCCACGTGTATCTTAAATCTAATAATGTAAAGAGAAAGAATTATAGAAGGTATATGTGCAGGTAAGCATTTTCAAGAGGTGATTTTTTTTCCCCATTGGTTTTGTAAGCTTTCACCAGTAAAGCAGTTTGGGCTGTACTTCAGTCAACTCTGATGCCACCTTTCTCAATGCTTAAGATGTTATGAGAGTTGCTAATCCAAGAGAAGGAAATCATCTCATCTGACTTGGGCAAATGAATCATTTGAAGATAGAAAAACCATTATTCCACCTGTCTTGCCCCAAGCTAGCTTTGGGGGAAAGTACTAGAAAAATAATGTTTTGTAATAAACCCAGTAGGACTTTTGATTTGTGATAACCATTTTAATAGATACCTGGTCACACTCTTAGAATAACTTTTTAAAAGTTTATTGAAGGAATGAGTGAACAAATGAAAGAGCAATACTTAGGCTACAAGGCTTACAGAGGAAAAGGTGCTATGAAACGCACCCAAAGGTGAACTGGCCCCAGCTTCCACTGGCTTGCATCTCTTTCCAACTCTGTGTCCAGCGAATTTGCCTTGGTAGCTTAAAATCAGCAATGATGGGAATATTTAAACTAGAGAATTCAGAGAATGCTTCATATCAGGACTTTTTAATTTTCCTGGAGTTGGTTGTTGAACATTAACCAGCACACCGCTACTCAGGCTTCTTAGGAAGTTCACAAGTGAAAAGAAATTCTGTGACTCCAGGAGATGGAAGAGGGATGTGTGTAATGAGAATATCAGCTGGAAACCTGTTCTCCTTCCTGCCCTGAATCTTTTTGTCTATTACTTCCTTTCACTGAGTCACTTCAGAGTGTGGGTAGACTTTGTTAAGATAGTGGAGGGTTAGGCAGTTAGAGGGGTGAGTGCGGTTGAAGAGTAAAGGCTGTTTGGGGCAGGACAAGAGTGTGATAAACAGTTCAGGGGCACTGCCAGTGTCAGCCAGGCTCACACTCCTGCCCAGGCCTAGAGCAGGGACGATGCCCAGGATTCTGGCGGAGTGCTGGTGGACACACCTAGGAAACCCTGGTGGAGGATCGTTTGCATGTGGGCACAAGAAAATAGACATGTTAGAGCTAGAAGAAAATCTTACATGACTTCTGATCCAACTCCCTCATTTCACAGATGAGGAAAATGAGCCCCAAAGAAAGGAGGAGGGAGCTTGCTGAGGTCACGAGGATGATTTATAGCAAGGATTTGGATCAGACTGCCTGACTGACCCTCAGCTTTCCCTGGGGTTACTATCTGATGTTGGACATGTTACTTAGCTTCTATGTGTTTTCTCCTAAACACATAGTGGTTAAGTAAAAATGGGGATGTCGCAAGGATTAGATTAAGTACACATGTAAAGAGCTTACAGGTAGTAAGGGCTCAATAAATATTAATACAGAGATTTGTGATGACACTGGTCTCTTTCATAGACAGAGGGAGAGAGAGATTACAGAAAAGAAACATATGTAAATATATTGGAAAGCATAAACTACTAATTATTAACATATTAACTTAATATACTAATATAACAAAGCCAGGATAAGATTAGTTAATGATCTAAGGACAACTAGCATACACATTGGTAAAATTTTAACATTTGGAAATCTTTAATCTAAGCATTTTTCTCCAATCCAGATTAAGCAGGTGTTTTAGTGAATGATTCACCCAGAATATTAGTCATTCCATTTTTTTTTGAACTTCAAAGAATTTTTACTTAAATGACGGGTCAAGTATTCACCAGATCTCTTTAGAGGACACATATTCCTAGGCCTCTCCCCTCACATCAGGAAGGTGGATCACATTTCCCTTTATGCTGACAGTGGCTGTATCTGGGCCTATGTCCTCTCAAGTGTTCTGTCAACAACAGTGAAGGTCAGGAGGAGAAGGCCCTGGCCCGGGGCCTACCGGGTTTGTCCAACATTAGGCAAGTGCTGAGTCAAAGGCCTCCAATTCAGGCCAGTGGCTGGGAGGAGGCTGGTCTGGGCTCCTCCATACTTAGCCTCACCCTACCCAAACACAGGTCACACTCATAATTTTTGGCCAGCAGGGAGGATGTGTGGTGTACCAGTAATGGGGACTGAGTCTGCAGCCTGACTCTCCGGGATCCCCCTCCCAGCTCTACCATTACTTTCTTCACTTCCATAGGCAAAGTGCTTAACCTCTCTGAGCCTCCATTTCTCATCTGTAAAATGGGAATGATAGCAGTTACTGCTTCGTACAAGTAATGCATAAAAAGTGTTTAGAACACCACATGGCATATAGTAAGCACTCTTTCATATTTCATGATTTTTAAGAAGTCTGGTTTATCTATTTTTTCTTTTATTGCCTGTATCTTTTATGTTGTAGCCAAGAAATTGTTGCCAAACATAATGTCATGAAGCTTTCCCCCTATATTTTCTTCGAAGAGTTTTAGCTCTTCTGTTTAGGTCTTTGATCCATTTTGAGATAATTTTTGTATATGGTGTCAGGTAGCGGTTCCCAACCTTTTTGGCATCAGGGACCATTTTGTCAATTTTACCATGGGTGGGGGAAATCATTAGACATTAGATTCTCATAAGGAACATGCAACCTAGATCCCTGCATGTGCAGTTCACAATAGGGTCCGTGTTCCTAGGAGAATATATTGCCACTGGGTAGATCTGACAGGAAGCGACTTGCCAGCTACTCATTTCCTGCCGTGTGGCTGGGTCCCTAACAGGCCACAGACCAGTGCCCGTCTGTGGTCCGGGGCTTGGGGCTCCCTGGTGGAAGGTAAAAATCCAACTTCATTTTTTGCTTGGGGATATCTAGTTTTCCCAGTACCATTTGTTTAAAAAGCTTATTCTTTCCCCATTGCATAGTCTTGGCAACTTTGTCAAAATTCATTTGACTATATAGGTAAATGTTTATTTCTGTGCTCTTTATCCTGCTCCATTGGTCTATATATCTGTATTTATGCCAGCACCACATTGTTTTGATTGCTATAGCTTTGTAGCAAGTTTTGAAACCAGGAAGTGTGAGACCTCGAACTTTGTTCTTTTTCAGGATTGCTTTGGCTGTTCCAGGTCCCTTGAGATTCCGTATGAATTCTAAGATGGAATTTTCTATTTCTGCAAAAAACTTTGTTGGGATTTCTATGAGGACTGCATTAAACCTGTAAATCACTTTGGGGAGTACTGACATCTTAACAGTATTAAATCTTCCAATTTATAAACATGAGATGTCTTTCCATTTATTTATGTCTTCAATTTTTTAGCAACATTTCGCAGTTTTCAGTGCACAAGTCTTTTGCCTCCTTGGTTAAATTTACTCCTACTTAACTTATTTTTAACACGAAAATAGTGCTTAATTTGTGCCTGGCACTATACCAAAATTTTACATATGTTAACTTTTCAGACCATATGACACAACATTCTGCAGATGGGAGAAACTGACACCAAAATATAGAAATGATGAAATAGCAAAAAAGATAAGTAAAGTGCTGTGATGAATAAAATAATAGGAGATTACATATTTGTCAAATACTAATATGTATGTGTACATACGAATATTTATGTATCTATGTGGGCAAGGTGTCTGTGTGTGTGTGTAATGACTTTTTATGCCTTTGTTTTGGGTGTGGTTAAAGGTGTAGCACCTACCAGAATTGATTTATGTGTCTTCCTATAATGTAGGTGAATAATTTCCACACTTTGAAATTTTCCTACCCTATCATTATTTTCTTTTTTGTAATATCCCTACACCTACTTCACACCTCCTGAGAGTGCCAGCAAGAATCTAGTTAATTTTTAATGTAGAGTAAATCAAGACTGTCTTGGAATCTTTTTGAGAGTTTTGCAAAACCACTCGAGACAATTTCCCAAACAGTTGCGTATGGGAAACTGGGGTTTTGGATTTGCTAGGCTAAATACCTGCCTGGTTGATATGAAAATGGACTATTTAAAAATATCTGCTTACTAAGGCCTTTGGAGCAACTCAAAGGCCTTAGATAAATATATGATAAATGTCTTTGGGATAAATAAATGTCTTTGGGATATTTTCCTTCGGCTTCCATCTTCATGCTGTGAGATGAGGCTGTAAAGACCAGCTTGGGGTGTGGGGCCCTGAGTTTCACAATATTCCCGAAGCAGGGGAGTAACCATTTAGAGCTGTCTGTGTGGGGAGGTAGCTACGGTTACTGAGCCCTGGCTTGGGTTGATGATAATACTCAGCTGGAACAACAGACTCAAAGAGGTCCCAGCTCTGTCCCCAAGACACCAAATCCAGGGGCTCCCAGTCATGGCCTCTTTGGGATTCTTTTCATTAATCAAGTGAAAAGTGAGTCTCACTTGCCAATCTAGTTCCTAAATAACTTCCAAGCAGTAATGGAATTCATTCATTCATTCAGGAGTAATTACATTTAATATGTATTTTTGAGCTTATTCCCAGGCAAAGTAGAGCAATGACGCCTAAGTCCAGTCTCAAGAAGTTGAAGTGTGTCAGATAGACAAAGGAGGTGTATCGATCTGGGTTCAATCAGGAAAGCAAAACTACATGATAATTTGAACAGGGAACTATTACTATGAAGACTTATTGACCATATTAGGAACTGGAGTAACAAGTTATTGGCTAGAAAGAAGTAAAGAGAATTCTAAACAATATAAGAACAGCAGACATAAGAAGCTGCCATTCCTCACAGGGCTGAAATCCAGATCTTGCTGGAGGGGACATGGCTGGGGCGCACTGATTAGCAGAGCAGATGCTGTGCTGGTAGAACTTGCTGGAACTGGGTAGTTGCCAGAATCCCCCCACCCAGAATGTTGAGGAAAGCGCTTTATGGGAAGGCGCTTCACAGGAGATGCTTTGATACAAATCTGCCTCAAGTCAAGGGTTACTAGAGGTAGTTTTTGGTCATGAGGCACTGCAGGAGTTTGGTGCTGGGCACCGGGAATTGCTACAGAAACCTGCTGGGCAGGCAGGTAGGAACCAGGAAGCGGTGTCTCCCTAGCACCCACCACTGACCAAGCTTAACTTCATGCTAGCTGACAAAGAAAAAAAAATCATCAAAGGGCCCGGCTTCATTTTCACAGAGAAGGCAAAAAGGGTGAATTTGGAGCAGAGAGGGAATACGTTGATGACCACAATCCCTCCCAAATAAGAGTCCCAGGTGGAGAATACAAGTGCAGAGGCAGGAAGGCATGAGAGGTGTGCTAGATTCTGAGAGTGGCAGATTTTATTTTAATAATCGGAATAACCAGGATCATCCCATCTCTCTCTATATCTGCCTCTGATCTCCTTAACCACAGTGTATGATTCTGGAGGGGTCAGTAATGGTGGTTTTATACCCATGCATATAAAACCTTAGCATAGTCAGGCTCAATAACTGCTGACTGATTGATTAATTAATTGTTGCAACACTTAAAATTTTTAATTTAATTTGATTTTTGAGTTGGAGTCTCACTCTGTTGCCCAGGCTGGAGGGCAGCAAACATGATCACGACCATCACGGCTCACCATGGCCTCAGGTGATTCTTCCACCTCAACATCTTGAGTAGCTGGGGCTACAGGTGAGCACCACCATGCCTGGCTAATTTTTTTCCTTTTTGTAAATATCAGGTTTTGCTATGTTGTCCAGGCTAGTCTTGAACTCCTGGGCTCAAGCAATCTGTCTACCGTGGCCTCCCAAAGTACTGGGATTACGGGAGTGAACCACCACACCTGGCTATACTTTAGATTATTCTATTAGACAAGTTCACTATGAGCTGTCAGGGCACACTGCCTTTATTTTTAAAAGTATGGGGACCTGATGTGGGAGTTCTTCCTCTCTACTACAGCTAAAATATTGTGTCCATTCAAAAATCCCTACCTGGTGAAGGTTACTGAAAAACAAAACCAAACAGCAACAGCAAAAAGCACAAATGATGAAATGTCCAGAACAGCCAAGTGTGTGGAAATTTAATTTTGCTCCATTTGCATTCAGCTTTTCCTGAGCTTCCTGGTCACTCCCTATTTTTCTTATCCTGTGCCCATCCCCAAACTGTTGCTTCCCAGGGTTTGGCTCCCAATCCCTTTCCCTTGTCACGCTATATGCATCTGCTGACTGACTTCACCCACACCTGTATCTTCAATAACCACTTATGGGCCCGTGACTCACACACCATGGCTGCCGCCCAGAGCTCTCCTCTGAGCTCTGATGCCATCTGCTCAACTTTACCTGCATCCCACAGACGGCTCAGACGCAACATATGCAAAGGGGCACTCCCAGCTCCCTGCTCCACACCTGGTTTTCCTGGTCTTTGCTTGTCTTCTTAGGATATCACCATCTAATCAAGGCAGAAAAATGGGGTTGAATTTCCCTCTCCTGCACCCCCACATCCAAGTGTTACTGATTTGATATTTGTAGGACGTCTCCAGTGAGCCCACTTCTTGCCACTCCCCCTGCTGCTGGTCAGGGGCATCTCTCTCCTGGCTCTTATGATGGTCTCCTCATGGACATGGTCAACATGGTCTCCTCCCTGGTTTTAGTTCTGTCCCTCTCAAATCGCTTCTGCACACAGCAATCAAAAGCATCTTTCTCAAACTGGAGCATGTCATTCCCCTGTTTAAAACTCTTAGGTATGGAGTGGGGAGGGAAAACAAAACAAACAAAAACACTCAGGCATAACTTATAAACGTCCTTCACAGTCTGGTTCTGTCTTTCCTCTCCAGCATTATCTCTTATTACACTACCACCCTGCTTCACTGCCAAACCTCTCCAGCAATGCCACTGGACCTTTGCACACACTTGAATACCTCTTGGAATACCTTCTCAGTCTCCTTCCCTACTCAGAGCTGCTGTCTTCACTGAACATCTACCCCTGACTCACTAACTTTTCCTTTGCATCCCATAAGCTCTTTGAAGGCAGGAACCATGAAGTTGGGTCTTTTCATCCCAAGCACCCATAATACAGGAACTGAATTAAATGGAATGGAATAGAATTGACTTTTTCTTGAGCCAGGAGAAGGAGACTGAGAAGTAGCCAAGAGAGGAGCACATGGTTGCTGACTTTGAACAATTAAAGTGCTGTTGTGTAGAAGAGGAAATTCTGTGTCCCTCACCAAAGAGTAGAAACCAAGATAGTAGGTGGACTTCCAAAGAGTTAAATTTGAAGTCCATGTAAGGAGATTTCAGTGATTACCTCTGCCGAGTAATGGCAGCCTTGAAAAGCAGTGAGTGTTCTCTGTTGGAAACATGTCTGTGCTCCACATCTAGTCTCAGCAGCTCCTGCTGCCTCAGGGTGCTCTGAGCAGATGGGCTCCGAAATCCTCTGGACCTAAAGTTCCACATTCCAGATTCAACATAAAGAGGACTGATGTGCAGTGACCCAGACATTGCCCTCTGAGAACTTAAAACTGTCTCAGTGAGATGTTTTCTGGTGAACAAGGACTTGAAGACCTACCTTTGAGAACCAGGTATACATAGCTAATGGATGAATCTGGGCTGTATACATCTGAGAAGACTCTAGAAGTTGGTGACAAGGACACTCAGCATGGATGGTTAGCATGCCAGGGGCATGGCAGAGCAGAGTAGGGCAAGGCCTGCTTTCCAGGAGTTCCTGCAGCGGGTGTGCCAGGTGCGGCTCGGTGTGCCAGGTGTGAGTGGGCAGAGTTCCGCATCATGGGAATCTGACTGCAGGCAAATGGCAGTCCAGGCAGGTTAGGATGGTCCAGCATTAGGTAGCATGGGGCCTCCAGGCCATAGAACAACTGGCAAAAAACGAATCAGGACCTCATGCTCACCGGAGACAGGAGCACAGGCACAAGCACTGTGGCAGAGATCTGACTGCTGTGGCTGGGGGTAAGAGGAGGCTTTGTTCAAGAGCAACCTTAATCGTTACCAGCCTCATCTATGGGATGGGAGCAGGATACTGTAGGAAGCTCGGATGTTGAAGCACCCCCATGCCGGCCTGGAACTCTTCCTTCTCCTATCTCTCAGAGAGAACAGAGCTGGTTTCTCAATTGAGATGCTCTGAGCTCCTTTTACTTGGGGGCTAAGGAGCGTTCGGGGAGGGGACAGATGTGGAGACAGTAACAGAGTTTTACGTCTTCAGAGCTTCCAGATTAACCTGGTAGGTTGTTGAGTTGATGGAGCCTCAATTTGAGAAAGAGTTCCCCCTAGTGACTGATCTAAGCCAGAGTTCGTTGCCCGTTAACGAATATTTGAGCTGTTTCAGGTTATTGGATATTTTGAATAAAGGTACTAAGTTCAAGTTTTCTTGTGGACATACGTTTTCATCTCTCTTGAGTAAATACCTGCAGGTGGAATTCCTGGGTCATATTATAAATGGATATGCAATTTTATAGAAAATTGTCAAGTTGTTTTCCACAGTGGTTGCATTATCTCACTAGCAGCGTCTGAGAGTTCCACTTCCTCCACATCCATGTCAACACTTGGCATTGTCAGGCTTTGATTTTAGCCATTTTAGTGGCTGTATGAAATGATATGATCTGAAAATCATTGTTTGGTTGTTTAGCTGTAAGCAGCTCTTGAAGCCTTTACAAATATTTAAAAATTTTGAAATTGTGGTGAAAACCACATAACATAAAACTGACCATCTTAGTCATTTTTGAGTGTATAGTTCAGTGGTGTTAAATATATTGTGAATATATTTGACATATATTTAAGATATTCACATTATTGTACAACAGATCTCCAGAACACTTTCTTATTGGAAAACGGAAACTTTGTACTCATTGAGAACTACTCTTCATTTCCCCTTCCCCAGGAACCTTCTTATAGTTAAAAAAAAGTTTTTTTTTTGAGTTGGGGTCTCACTCTGTCACCCAGGCTGGAGTGCATTGGCATGATCATGGCTCACTGTAGTCTTGACCTCTTTCTATCCCAGTGATCCTTCCACCTCAGCCTCCCAAGTAGCTGGGACTACAGGCATGTACCATAACGCCCTGCTAATTTTTTATTTTTTTGTAGAGATGAGGTCATTCTGTGTTGCCCAAGTTGGTCTCAAACTCTTGGGCTTAAGTGATCCTCCCACCTTGACCTCCCAAAGTGCTGGGATTACAGATATGAGCCACCATGCCTGACCTAACTACACCTTTTATTTTGAGATAATGATAGATTCATATGCAGGTATGAAAAATAATATGGAGACATCCTGTGCACTCCTTACTCATTTTCCCCCCTATGGTGGCATCTTGCAAACCTATTGTATGATATCACAACCTATTGGAGGCTTTTAAAAATACACACCTCTCAAAGTCCACTAGGAAGTAAGTAAACAGAACCCTGGCACCATCTGAACATGCCCTGCCCTCAATTTTCAATAAGGCAGGCAGAGTGTGCAACATCAGAAGCTGTCTCATCCATGACATGTCTTAACCTCCGAATCACATTTCAGGAACTGGAAGAACCACTGACCCATTAATACTGGCAGTGCTAACTCTTGGTGCTTCCAATCTGAAAATGCCGCATCTAGAATTTCAAATTAGGCATCCCTGATGAGAAAGTGAGAGTCAGAGTGTAGGGCGAGGAGACAATTAAAAGCCTGGGGCATTTATGAAGACCTCTGCCAGTGGGACCATCACTCAGTGTGTCTTTTCCTCACATAGACAGTTATATCTTTTTTTTTTAATTAAAAAAATTTTTTTTAGAGATGGGATCTCGTTGTGTTGCGTAGGCTGGTCTTGAACTCCTGAGCTCAAGCAATTCTCCCGCCTCAGCCTCCAAAGTGCTGTGATTACAGGTATGAACCACCGTGCCTGGTTATTTCCGTCTTTTTTGGCCTTAGGAGTAATCATGGCGGTGGTCCCATTAATGGAGAATGAGATAACTATGGCCATCAGATAGTCCCCAGTCTCATTTGAGCTAACAGTTTCAAAATAATTGTCTAGATCCCCAAATAAGTAACACAATGAACCAGTCTGAGTTTTAGTTTTTCATGTTTCCACTGCCCATGTCTGGCTACAGGACTGCTGAGCAGTGGAATAGCTAAGAAGCAGGAAGTCTTGGGGAGGAAGAGAAAGATCCAGATAATCTTCAGACTGGCTAACTAGCCTCTGTGAACTCTAGAATTGATGGTGATAAGAGAAATCACATCCTGGTGTTAAGGTTATAAGAGTCTCCTAAGGAAAAGTCAAGACCGGGAAGGGTAGAGGATGAAACTGACTGCAACTATAAACATGATTTTTAAAAAACCAATGAGAAAGAACAAGATGAAAATGAGCCTGATGAAAAATGAGGCTGGGCTTGGTGGCTCAGCCTATAATCCCAGCGCTTTGGGAGGACGAGGTGAGTGGATTGCCTGAGCCCGCGGGTTCGAGACCCGCCCGGGTAACTTAGCGAGCCCTCATCTCTACAATAAATCAAAAATTAGCTGGGCATGGTAGCATGCACCTGTAGTTCCAGCTACTTGGAAGGCTGAGGTGGAAGGATTGCTGGAGCCCACCAGGTCGAGGCTGGTGACAGAGTGAGACTCCAACTCAAAAACAAACAAACAAACAAGCAAACAAAAAATGAATGTAGTGAGTCCCCCCCCCATTTCCTCTAGCGTCTTCTTTTGAAAGATGACCATTTTAGGGCAGCCCCACACGATTGTGACAGGACAATCACTCTCTCGGACATCATTCTTGATGTTACAGCAAAATCAGGGGCACCAGTTATAGGTTCTTTCCACATCCCCTTCTCCATCAGAAATGACCATGCTGCCTCCTTGTCTTTTTCTTGCACCTGTCTCTGAAATATCTCTCCACCCTTCCATTGTTGGTTTGTGCCCTTGGTCCCTCATGCCGCTCCAGAATTCTGTTTCTTCAGGATTACATGTGCCCCTTGTATCTTCTGGCCTTCCCTTCCTGGGACCCACGAGCTTGCCTGAATCTTCCATCCTTCAAAACACTGCCCTCAGGCTGCTCCCCCTCCCCTTACTGACCTCTACCCATCCTTTCTTTTGTTGTTAAATATTTCTAAAGAGAAATCTCACTCTTTTTTCTTTTCTTTTCTCTCTCTCTCTCTCTTTTGAGTCAGAATCTCATTCTGCTTCATAGGCTGAAGTCTAGTGGCACAATCATAGCTCACTGTAGTCTTGACCTCCTGGGCTCAGGCAATCCTTCCATCTCAGCCTCCTGAGTAACAAGGACTACAGATGTGCACCACCACACACAGTTTTTATTTATTTTTTATTTTTTGTAGAGATGTGGTCTCTCTAGGTTGTCCAGATTAGCCTTAAACTCCTGGCCTCAAGTGATCCTCCTGCCTCAGCCTCTCAAAGTGCTGGGATTATAGGTGTGAGCCACTGCACCCAGCCAGTCTCACTCTTTAGTCGTTCTCTTCACCTCCCAGTGATCTCCTTGACCTTGGGCAGACTGTGGGTCAACCTTTTCCCAGTATTTTTTTCCCAAGTGTTGTCCCAACCGCTTCCAACTGCTGGGTCCCATGGCCTTTTTTCCTGGATCATCATCTCAGTCTCCAGGAACACTACGGATACGTCCCTCCTGCATGTCACCGTGCGCTTCCTGGGATTCTGTGCTGTTGCCCTCTTCCTTTTCTCCTTTTTTAGGATATCTTTGCCTTTTCCCTACTCCACAGATTCAGGCCCCTGCCAAGATCCCCTTCTCAGCATTTTTCTGTCTTCTATAGTCTTTCTTCTTATTTTTTTATTTTTCTTTTTTAACTTTTATTTTAAAGATGTGGGGTACAATTCGGGGTTAGGCATGCAAATGGTCATTGTACAGGTAAAGTTTGGGCCTCACTTCACCTGGTTTGAGTATTGATGAAGTATGCCCCCACCCCCACAGTTTTCCACTACTGCCAATCCCTTTCCTGTAGGGATAATTGTTCAGGGTCTGCTTATGAGTGAGAATGTGTGGTAACTTAGTTCTTTGTTTCTGTGATAGATCACTGAGTATTATAGACTCTAAGTCCATCCAAGTTGCTGCGAAGTTCATAATTTTGTCCTTTGTTATGACTGTGTAATATTCCATCGTGTATATATATATATATATATATATATATGTATTTTAAATCTAGTCCACTTTCGATGGGCAGCATGGTGGGTTCTATGTTTTTGTTATTATAAATAATGCTGCAAACATGCATGTGCAGGTATCTTTTTCATAGAGTGATTTGAGTTCCTCCAGGTATTTTCCCATAAGGGGAATTGCTGGATCATATGGAAGGTTGATTTTTACATCTTTTAGAAATTGCTATACTGTTTTCCACAGAGGTTGTACTAATTTACATTCCCACCAACAGTGTAGAAGTGTTCCCTTTTTCCTGCATCCTCTCCAGCATCTGCTGGTTTTTGAATTATTGATGATGGCCATCCTGACTGGAGTTAGGTGGTATCTCAGTGTAGTTTTAATTTGCATTTCTTTGATGATTAGTGAGGCTGAGCATTTTTCATGTAACTGTTGGCTGCTCGTATATCTTCTTTTGAGAAGTGTCTATTCATATCTTTTGCCCACTTTTTAATAGGGCTGTTTGTTTTTTTCTTTTCAACATGTTTGAGTTTCTTGTAGATCCTAGATGTTAGGTCTTTGTCAGATATACAGTTGGCAGATATTTCTTCCCATTCTGTGGGCTGTCTCCCTCCTCTCTTGATGGTTTCTTTTGCTTTGCAGAAGCTTTTCAGTCCACTTGTCTGTCTCATTTCTTATGGCATGGGCATTTGGGGTTTTAATCAGGAATTGGTTGCCAGTTCCTGTTGCCGGGATCTTGTTTTAATCTTTTGCATGTGGTTAGCCAATTTTCCCGGTACCATTTACTGAATAGGTACTCCTTTCCCCAGTGGTTGTTAGTGGAGGCTTTGTCAGAGATGAGTTGGTTGAGAAATTAAGGTTTTGCTTCTGGAATCTCCATCCTGTCCCATTGGTCTATGAGCTTGTTCTTGTACCAATACCAGGCTGTTTTGATTATTGTAGCCATATAATAAAGTTGAAAGTCTGAAAGTGTGACACCTCCAGCTTTGCTTCTTTTGCTGAGTACTGTTTTGGCTATTCTTGGTAATTTAGTTTCCATATGAATTTCTGTATTGTCATTTCCAGGTCTGAGAAATACGATATTGGTAATTTAATGGATATTGCATTGAATCTGTAGATTGACTTGGGTAGGATGGACATCTTAACATTGATTCTTCCAATCCATGAGCATAGAATATTTTTCCATTCCATGTTTGTGTCATCTTTGATTTTTTTGAGCAGCATTTTGTAGTTTTCATTGTAAAGTCTTTCTTTTAATAACCTCTTCTGCTTGTTCTCTTTCAGCTAAAGCCTCCAAGCAGATGCATTTGACTTTATTAGTTATCGCTTTCTAAGAACACCTTAGGTGCTTAGTACTATGCACTTGTCTGAGTTGTGGGTCATGTCAGGCCAAGATTGTGCTTCAAAAAACATTTTTTTTTTAGTTGGGGTCTCACTCTGTCACCCAGGCTGGAGGGCAGTGGCACCATCACAGTTTACCTCAGTCTCAACCTTCTGGGCTCAGGCAATCCTCTTGTCTCAGTCACCCGAGTAGCTGGGACTACAGGCAAGTGCCACCGTACCCAATTAATTTTTTGACTTTTTGTCGAGACAAGGTCTTGCTATATTGTCCAGGTTGTCCTCGAACTCATGAGCTCAAGCAGTTTTCCCACTTCTGCCTGGAAGTGCTGGAATTGCAGGAATGATCCACTGTGGCTGGACAAGATTGTGCTTTTAATTTACCTTTGTATCTCCTTGCATAATGTCCTGGATATAGTAGAGGCTCAGCTATTTGTTGATAGCATGAACTCACCTCTTGGATGCTGGGAGCCCTCATTTTGAGGGCCCGCTGACATTGTAGTGAAGGGGAGCCAAGTAAATCTATAACCCTTCCCCTCCAAGATACCATTCCAAGAAATACTCCTGGTCCAGGACATTTGTTCATCTGCCCTGCACCAGTTCTCGTAAATGATGAAAGGCTTCAGGAGAGAAGTCCTGGGAGTAATTGAGTCATGATTGGCACCCACCTGCACTGTTCCAAACTGACAACACACAGGCATGGCAGCATATGCCTCTTCCAAGTGGCGTCTAATTTCTCGGAGGTGACTTTCTATTGCTTTCCAGAGGCTGGCACGCTGATTCAGGAGAGCCTACTGGGAGTCGCACCTGAGCCTGGTGCCTGACTGCAGCAGACAGCTGCCTAGTTAAGGCGAATTTTACAGTTAAATTGCATTCTGCTTGGGAATTGGAAACCACTGCAGAAGGACAAATGCAAATGAAATTCCCGTTCAGGGCAGGAGCCTGTTGAGAGACAGCTCTGCCACAAAACGGGAGCCTCCTGGGTTTGTCTTCGATTATTGTTTTGGGAAAACTTATGGGCCATTTTCCAAAGGGCTTTAGGAGAGGTCAGAAGCAGCTTTGGTGCAATGCAAAGAACACGACTTTGGGGCATGACGGTGAGGCATTGTTATTACAAGCACAAGCATCGGGCTGCTGGGTTTTAAATACTGGCTCCCTCATTTGATGGCTGGGTAACTTTGGGCAATTTACTTTAAATCTCTGGGTCTCAGTTTCCTCATCTGTTGCTATAAATAATAATATTTACCTGGTTAAGATTAAAAATATATAGACATAAAAACCTTAGCCCAGTGCTTGGCCTATAATAAACATCCAATCAATGCTAGCAATTTTACCTTTTACTACTGCATAATTGTGGGACCTTGGGCAGGTCACTTAACCTCATGGTGTCCTTTTCTCCATTCCTTGAGGTATGTTTGTGAGAATCAAGAGAAAAAAGATATATGAGGTGTTTGGCATAGAATAGGCACTTTATCGATGATAGTTATTATTATTATTACTATTATTATTATTATTATTATTAGCTGGATGTGAACAGGCTCGTTTCACTTACCTTAGGACAGCGGGTCCCTGCTGGCTAGGACTCTCTGTGGAGCCAAGTACCCCCCAACCAAAAGAGCAAGAGAAACCAAAGTGAGCATAAGGTTAAAAAGAAGAGGTTTTCAAGTCAGATGGATCTGGTTTTCCAGCCAATGACTTGACCTTCCTTAAACTCGGCTTCTTTCTCTGTAAAATGGAAAAGCGCTGACAATAGCATTTCTGTAGGGTTGTGTTGAGGGTTACTGTGCATGCAGAGTGCTGAGAAGGAAACTCTGGCATGCTGTCAGTCTCCATCAGATGTAGCTGTTGGTATTGAGAATGTGGGGATTTAATGCCGGATTCTTGGGAGAGGGCTGGAGCGAGGGAGACAGGATAAGAATGGGGAGGAAGGAAGGGAGGAAAGAGAGTTTTGCTTAACAGCACCTAAGGGGATTCTGACTTGGAAGAGCCCAACCCTGAGTGTGGGCTGAGACTGCTTTTTACTCTTCATTGTGTCCCTCCCACGGTGCCAAGCATAGCGTCTTATACATAGAAGGTCATCAAGACATATGGACAGAATTAGAGGTTATCCCAGGGAGAGTATGTGTGTCTGATCATTGCTTCAAGGTTTTGGAACTCAGGACTGTGGGGTTCCAATAAAAGCTGTGTCTGGGGATGGGGGACGTCTGGATGCCAGCCATCCTTTCCCTGCCATTACTGTGGATCATGAGGATCTGATACATCTCCATGGTAACAGTTCGATTATTTACCAAAGAGGATGGCACAAACCCAGGAGCGGGTCTTCTATAAGAGAGACATTCAAGCTTGTCCAAAGTTCATATGCAAGGTAGCCCCATGACCAGGTGAGTGAATCCCACGGGGGAAAGCAGCACAAGAAGGAAGTCTTCCTCTGTGTGGTGCTGGGTGAGCCCATGCCCTTGCAGACCCTGACGCGAGGGGAGCTTTGTGAGTCTGGGCTGGAGCCGAGTTCTGCATCATCTGTTCATTGGCCAAATTGCAATGGGAAGGAAGGGCTGTTTGTTTTCCTCCCAGAACAGGAATTCTCGGAAAATCGATTCTCCCTCATTGACAATGCATGCTAAGTGATTGAAAGGCCATTAAACCCATTAATGGGGTGCTCTTTAAATAAAATAAGTCCCTAATAGGGATCTTAGACTTGGCAAAGACGGGAGAGCTGACAGTGTGCTAGGCCTGCCCAGGGACCGTAAATATACCAGAACAAATATCAGAGCGCAGGAGGGGGCACGCACACAGGGGATGGGGGAGGCGGGAACAATGAATCACACGGTGCAGAAAGGACAAATGTTGCCAGACAAGCTTAATGGCTTTTATTTTATTTTTGACAGGATTTACAAAACGAGTAGATGAAGGGAAGTTTGCATCTTGATTTCAGTTAAACATTTGGCACTGCATCCCACCAAATTTCATGCGCAAAATTAATTCAAATTGTCTTGGATGGAAGTGTGGTCACATGGGTTGAAACTTGGCTGGACTCCCTCTCTGAGCAGCAGGGAAAGAAGACGGCCCCCTGCGGCCAGTATGGTGGCAATTCCTGTTCTAATTCCTGTTACAGATTGGGACTCCTCATTCTCTGACTTCTCTCCAATAATAATAATAATAATAATAATAATAATATTAACAACTCACATTAATTGATTACATGCAATGTTTCCTTATCTTATGGAGACGCTTTGTTCTTTTGGCCCCGGGTATTTCTCTTCACCCTTCATCTTTCCTTTCTAACAGCAAGTCAGTTGTGTGATCGCCTCTGGAAACAAATACGATTAGAGTGCAGAGGAGGCAGGGTCATGAGTCGATGTTTGGGAGAAGCGAGAAGAGGCTTTCCTCCTCAGATGAGAAACCAGTTCTCAGAGGGGTGGTGTGAGTGCACAGAATGGTGGGCCCAGGGCCAGGAGCCTCTATTCGCCTTCCTAGGCAGAGTTACTGCTTGAGTCTTCCATGCCCCAGACAATGGGTGCCTGGGGAAATGTTACAGACTCCTCTCACCTGCGTGGCTCAGAACCACAGCAGTCAGATCCAGATGAGCCATTTGGGCAAGAATGTGGACCCTCTGGCGGCAAACTGCATGGGTTAAGAGGGGTGAGCCGGCTGTCCCTCTTCTGTTTCTTTCTTCCTGGAAAAGCGAAGAGTCACCATCAGAAAGTGAGTTGCATTGAGAAATTTTTTTCAGGCATATCTCAGATTATTATTAGCACAGAAATACTATATAATACAGAGCAAGAAACTGAGGCAAGAGCAGATAAAGTGGAGCCAGATGGGAACTCACGCAGGAGCCCCCTCTACTGAGACTCTGCCCTCCTCAAAGGACAGTAGAGTTCCTGGTTCTATTCCAAATTGCCTGTTTCATCCAAGGGAAGGACCACTGGGTGACTATAGTGAATACAGACACATTTTTGGCAATAAATAGCCCCTCTGGGGAAGGCAGCGATATTCATGAAATTCTGTTTCTTTTTGTGATGCTGCCTCATAAAAAGCTGACCTCATTCATTCATTATTTTGTTTATTCAATGCACCTGTATTGGGAACCTAGTATGTGTCAGGCACTGGGCAGGCAAAAAGTCAGACACAGTCTCAGCTCTCTGAGGGCTTGGAGCCTGGGGAAGGAACACACATAAACAGGTGAAATTTTTCAGGGCTGTTTTATATATTTATTTTATTTTAGATTTTAGGGGTACAAGTGCATGTTTGCTACAGGGATATATTGCATACGTAGTGTTTTCATTTTAAAAATGTTCTGAGTACATTTCCTTCTTTGATCCTTCTCAAATAGCATTTAACTTAATTTTTAAAATTTATCAGGTTCAAAGTTAACATTTGATTTTTTAAAACTAGTGAAATAGAGCTGGGTGTAGTGGCTCACACCCGTAATCTCAGTACTTTGGGAGGCAGAGGTGAGATGATTGCCTGGGTTTGAGACCAATCTGAGCAACATGGCGTGGCCTCGTCTACACAATAAATCAGAAAATCAGCTGGGCATGGTGGCACATGCCTGTGGTTCCAGTAACTTGGAAGGCTGAGATGGAAGGATCCTCTGAGCCTAGCAGTCCAAGGCTGCAGTGGCCATGAGCATGCCACTGCACTCCAGCGTGGGCGACAGAGTGAGACTCATACTCAAAAAAACCAAACAAAAACCAATGAAATAGATCAACATATATTTGGTCAATTGAATTTTGACAAAGATGTCAAGGCAATTCAATTGGAAAAGTATAATTTTATTTGACAAATGGTGCTGAAACAACTGGATATTTGTTTTTAAAAAAGATTATTAAAAAGAGTATTAAAAAAGACTCATCCCACACTATACACTAAAGTTAATCAAAATGACTTAAATGTAAAAACTGGAATTATAGAACTAATAGGAGAAAAGATAGGGGGCAATATCTATGATCTTGTCTTAAGTAAATTTGTTCTTAGGACACAAAAAGCACTAATCATTAAAGAAGAGATACATTTGACTTGATAACAATTTAAAATTTGATTCCTTACAAGACTCTATAAGAAAATGAATAGACAATCAAGATGTATATCTACAAAATATATATATGATGAAAAACTTGGATTCAGAACATATAAAGAATCATTACAATCCAATAACAAAAAAAGTAACTCAATTTTTAAAATGGGCAAAAATATGAGCAATAACTTCACAAAAGAAAATATATAAATGACCAAAAGGCACATGATAAGATGTTCAACATCACCAGTCATCAAGGAAATGGGAATTAAAACCACAACAATCTACTAAGACACATCCATGAAAATGGCTAAAATTTAAAAAGATTCACAATACCAGGTGATGATGAAGATATAGCGCAATGGGAACTCTCATACATTGTTGGGGGATGCAGAAACGGTAACCGTTTTAGAAAACGGTTTGGCAGTTTCTTACAAAGTTCAATATACTGTTACTCAACAATTCCCCTACTGTTCTAGATAGTTAACAAAGAGAAATAAAAACAGGTATACACCCTAAAATTGTACACACGAATGTTCATAGTAGCTTCGTACATGATAGTTACAAACTGGATGTTTCCGGTTGCCAAATGGGCATCAACTGTTGAGAGAATAAGCAAATTGTAGGATATTCCTACAACGGAATACTACTCAGCAATCAAAAGGCGAGAAATACTAATGCATGCCACAAGAGACAGCGGAGCACACAAGTTGCTGCTGAGGGGTTCACATTCTTGCCCAAGTGGTCCATCTGGACCTGGCTGGTCTGGTTCTGAGCCCTGCAGAGGACAGGGGTCTCTTTAAGGTTTCCCCGGGCACTCCCGTCTGAGGTATGGGATTTGAGATTCTCATGATGCTGAGTGAAAGGAGCTAGGCACTAAAGACTGCATATGATTTCATTTCTATTACCTCATAGAAAAGGCAAAATGAATCTACAATGGCAGGCAGCAGAGCAGTGGTTTCTTGGGGCTAGGGATGGAGGAGACTGACTACAAAAGTACACAGGAAAACTTTTTGGTGATGGGAATAGTCTGTTTCTTGATTAGGATGATGATAACATGATGGGTGTACACAATTGACAAAATTCACTGAACCACATACTTAAAGTAGAGGAATTCAGTATAGTTAGACCTCAATAAAATTGATTTTAGCCGGGCTTGGTGGCTCAGCCTGTAATCTCGTGCTTTGGGAGGCTGAGGTGAGTGGATTGCCTGAGCCTGCGGGTTCGAGACCCGCCTGGGCAACCTGGCGAGACCTCATCTCTACAATAAATAAAAAAATTAGCCAGGCATGCTAGCGCGCGCCTGTAGTTCCAGCTACTCGGAAGACTGAGGCAGAAGGATCTGCCGGAGCCCAGTAGGTCGAGGCTGCGGTGGCCGGGAGTGGCCACTGCACTCCACTCTGGGTGACAGAGTGAGATTCCCACTCAAAAAAAAAATTGATTTCAAAAGAACAATTAAACAAGTAAAAAGCAATACACATTTTGAATAAATAATAGCATTTTATTTTTATCAAGATTTCAAAAATATAAACTAATTCCTTAACCAAATTTTCTCATAAAATAAAACAGAAAAATGTTACATGTAAGAAAAACTCCACATCTTGACCATGTTCCCACTGCAATTTAAGACTCTGGGAAACGATACTTCATCGCCTGAGTAAGAAACAACAGGGGACTAAGAGCACCCTTAAAATCCTTGAAAGAATCACTCAGTTCCTACCTAGTGAGTTTTCTCCTTGCCCAGATGTCCAGGAGAGGTAGGAGACTGACCATTTATCTATGTAGTACAACAAATACCCAATTTGCTGCCTCCCTTCTCCTTCTAGAATTTCCACCATGGTATAGAGTATGAGACACACTGAATTCCTATTAGAGCGGGAAGAAGAGAAAAGGACTTTCTTCACTAGCCTAAGAAAAGTACTATCTGACAGAGAGTCAACTTACTTTATTATCTGATGAAATGTCAAAGAGTTTATAAGTAAATATACTACATGAGGACAGGCATCAAGCATATTTCATTGACAAATAGTGTGCATTTTATACCACAGGCTGCTCACATCGGTTATAAATAAGACTCTGGAATGGAATTTGGACATATCCCTCCATACAAAAAGCTAGATTAAAATGCCTTTGCAATGTGGGAGGATGCCCATGGGTGCCAAGTGGACACCAAGTACTTCCTGGAGGAGGAGTCCTGAAGTTACTGAAGGAGGAGGAATTAACAGCTAAACTAATCTGTGTCACCCTTTTGGAATTTGGTAAGTTGGCAGGGGTGAATTTTGTGTTTTGGTTTTTAAAGCAAAAGGCCTCTTGCATGACCCATGTTGTAGAGAACAGAGACAAACACCAAATTATTTGTCCCCGTAGGACCTTAGATTGTGAAACAATAGATTTGATTCTTCCTTTGTAAATTTCTTAAAAGATCATCCTTCACCTGGGCTCCTGTCTGGACTCCTGGGAGTGCTCATTGGCAATTTGCATGTAGTTCTGGATGCAGCTTCCCATGGATCAATATCTGCCTTCACTTCTGCCCTTTTAGGGGGTGGGAAATAGACCCAGATGGGACATAGACAGTGGAATAAAAACAATGCCCTACATAACTGCGTATTAATATGTTGGGGAGAGGTTGTGTGTGGTGGGGAACAAGGATTTGTACAGGGGAGATCTGTTCCTGACCAGGTATCCCCGTGACAACAGGGGAACTATTTTTCTCTGATGCAACAATGAATAAGTGAAGCCCCAAAGATGTTCAAGGTCACCTTCTATGTCCACTGCCCAGGCAAGCAGAGCTTCTCCCTGGGTTTGTTTTTCTTTGTACTATCTTCAAAATATAGACAGTTTTCAAGATCTATTCTTGGCTGTTATCTCTGTTCTCGACACTTGGCAATCTCATTTTCATCCATCCAGTGTCTGCTCTGACCTGACATTGAGTCTGTGAAGGGGAACCTAACCCAGGCAGGGCTCTCTGTGTGTTCACAATCAATACAAAAAGCCACTCAGGGACCCCTGATTGAGTGGCAAGTGTACTCCAGGGGTGTGCTCAGGGTATAGGCTACAGGGATGGCATGGCGAAGGGCAGGATGCAGGAGGTCAGGGGAATGTTTGTAGAGAGATGATCTTGAAAGATGAATAGGGAGTCGGCCAGGGAGAAAGAAGGTGAGGAGGGGAAGGGCATTCCGGGCAGAAGGACCATTATGAGGACAGGCATCGAATTGCCTTGGGTAATTACAAGAATATTGGCCTGAATTATAATATTAATAACAAACCTCCAAGTAACTCTCACTATGTGCAAGGCCTTGTCCCAGATTTTTAAATACTCCTACCTATCTACTAAAGCCTAGCTCAAATAATACTTTCCCCACCAAACCTTTCCTGCTTTCTCTTCTTGGAAACAACCTCTACTTCCTCTGGACTTTTAAACATACAGCCTAAGGCATTTATTTCTTTACCTTGTAGTATAGTTAATAAAGTGTTTTTGAAAACCTGTATGTAGCTATAAGCTCTGAGGGTCTGGATATAGACAGAGTCATGCGTCAGCCTTCACAGAGCCCAATACAATACCTTGTACATATTTGTTACTAAAAAGATTTGCTCCATGATGAATGAATGAAAGAATAAATGATCTCTTCAGGCACTATCGTGGTAACTCACTTCACTTTTTCTTTCTCAAAGCCACTAGCTGAGATTTAGGATTCAAATTCCCTTTCTGCAGAGTAGGATCTATTTTGGAGGACAAATGCGATGTCTAGGACCATTGCATATATTTTAACATGACTCAGGTTAACCCTGTGCATCAAGCTGTTTTAGTTAGGCTTCACTTTCCTAAATTTTTCTTCTTTCTATAACCTCATTCCTGGAAAAGTTCTTTCTCAGAACTTTCTTGTCCTTCTATCCACTGGCTTCTAGATTCCTCCTTGCTTGTAGGGTGACACTGCCTCTCTTGAAATCACCTCACCCCAGATGGCAAACTCTCTGAGTTTTCTCCAGAGAATGTGCTAGGTATTCACAGTCCTGGTATTCAGTGTTTCTCTCTTCTCCCTTCCATTCTCAGAATTTAATTCCATTAAATGCTCCAAGGCTCCCACTCCTGCCTTTGCCTTCCTTCTTCCCTGGATTTCTCCTCCCTCACCACCCCTAAAAATCAACTTTAAAAAAAGTACATTGGCTAGGTGCAGTGGCTCAAGCCTGTAATTCCAGCACTTTGGGAGACTGAGGCGAGAGGAATGCCTGAGTCCACGGGTTTAAGACCAGTCTGGGTAACATGGTGAGACCTCGTCTCTACCATAAAAATAAAAAAATTAGCTGGGCGTGGTAGGGCGTGCTTGTAGTTCCAGTTCCTTGGAAGGCTGAGGCGGAAGGATCACCAGAGCCCAGCAGGTCGACACTGGGGTGGCTGTGAGTGTGCCATTGCATTCCAGCCTGGGCAATGGAGTGAAACTTCAACTAAAAAAAAAAAAAAAAAAAAAAAGTACATTTTGCCTGAGTTGTACCCCACATCTTTAAAATAAAATAATTTTTTAAAAAAAGTACATTTTGAGTAATCCTAAGGTTTTTTTCATTCCATATACTATGGAAAGCACTTGGCTTAATGGCTCACATGGTAAGTGATAGTTGTTTTGGTTTCATTCAGCTCCATATCTTTACTCATACTCTCTCCTATCTCCTTCTAGAAACTTCCTCTTAAGCACCTTCAGATAAACCAAAACCCAGACTTTCATTTCATGGACACCCGTATTAAGCGAACACACATTTGCCCGGCATGGTGATTGTTGGCAAGACCAGACCAGACGTGTGGAGAATTTGTATATTAAGTGCCCCAAGAGGAGAGAGCAGGGGAGGGTGTGTATGCTGGGTGAGATCAAATTTGAGGGAGTTTCATCCAGAAACTGACACTGAGCTCAGTCTGAAAGGAGAAGATGGAGATCACTAGGTGCATGCAATATGAGATGGCAGATGGCAGGTGGGAGCATGGTGGGAGGAGATGGAGAAAGTTCCAGGCAGTGTGAGAGGACATAGGACCGGCCTTGTGTATGAAGCCCTGTCTCTCTCACGGGATTTCTGCTCTGTTGTCTTGGGTGTTTCACTTAATGGATATCTAGTTTCCCAGCTCTATTTTTTTTTTTTTTTTGAGTTGGAGTCTCACTCAGTCGCCCAGACTGGAGTGCAGTGGCCGCTCCCAGCCACCGCAGCTTCGCCTGCTGGGCTCGCGACCCTTCCACCTCAGCCTTCCGAGTAGCCGGAATTACAGGCATGCACTACCACGCCCGGCTGATTTTTTGATTTTATTGTAGAGTTGAGGTCTTGCTGCCCAGGCGGGTCTTGAACCCGCGGGCTCAGGCAATCCACTCACCTCAGCCTCCCAAAGGCGCGGGATTACAGGCTGAGCCACCGAGCCCGGCTTCCCAGCTCTTTTTTTAAGTGTCTTTAAGATACTTTCCACTTCCTTGGGCATTCTTGAGATTACTAGATGCTATTAAGTGTATATGTACCAAAACATCACATTGTACCCATAAATATGTACAATTATTATCAGTTCATAAAATACAAGATAAAACTTAAAAAAGGAACAGATGCTGGGGAGGTGTTTGATGAGGGAGTTTGCAGGGGAGGGTTTCTTTAAATACAGAGGAAGTCTTGTCCCATGTGTAAAGATAGCTGTACTCCCACCTTGAAATAAAGAGTGAACAGACGATCAATAGCTTCTTGCTTCTGGCCTGGGTGTGGTAACGTCCAGGCCATTAATATGCAGTTGGGTCCATTCCACGGACATTTGTTTCCCGAAGTTGTGTTGCAGCATTTCTGAGTACTTGGCTTCCTCTCCCACCCTCTGTGCACCCTCAGGGAGGAAGGGGCTTGCGCACTCTCTGTTTATGAACAAGGTAATGTGTGTCAAATTGCCTTGGCTTAACCAGGCAATTGCGCACCTTTAAAAGGTATGGGGAAATGTTTCTCTGCGGTCAGATTGGCCCATAATACACATCTGTTCTCTTGACCAAACTCCAGCAATCTGTCCCCGCTTAGCTGCAGACTCTACAACCTGCTCCTGGCCAGAGTCCCGGGCCAGGCAGGAGAGTCTCTGCCAGGCCAGCAGCCTGGGTTTCTGACTGCCCTGAGGCGTTGAGGGCGCTGGTCAAAGGATTCAGGATTCATGGGTTCCCCCCAGCGTCAGAGTGTCCCCAGGAAATCTACATAGAGCTTCTGCTGGGACCGGAGGAAGAGGAGGGAGGAGTAAAAATAATTTGCCTGTAGAGAAAGTATGTTCACCACTTTGGGGAGGCTTTGAGTGAAAGTGGAAGCCAGTGTCTGTGTGGTTTTGCCTTTTTAAAGTTGGAGGTTGAATTCAATGTAGATGTGAAAAGTCAGACACATTTTTGTATTTCCCCAAACTCTGACTTTCTCCAAATACTATGCACGGATTCTGCATTTAAGTAAAGTCCTGAGAATAAGTTGTAGCCATGAGTGGAACAGTGCAGAATGGAGTCCAGTTGTCTTCGTGGAGAGTTTCATTTCCAAACACCTCCGAGGGACATCCAGCGCCCCACGACCTCTCACCAGCCCACGCTGCCAACCCTTTCTTGAGTACTGGGATCGTTGCAGTGTACACCCCCACAGCCTTTCTGCCCTCACATCTGCCCTTCTGCACCAGTCTTTTGTCAACACCGGTGCCAGGTTGCCTCTTCAGGTAGGTCAGATCGTGTGGTGCCTTTGCCCATGACTCCAAGGGCTTCCCGTTGAAAGCAGAATGAGCCAAGACCCTCCTACAGGTCGTCAAGGCCCCCACTCCTGCTCTTGTTACTGCTCTGGCCTCAGTTCACCCTCTCCCCTTGCTTTCTCTGCTCCAGCCACACTGCCCTGCTTGGGGTGCCTTTGGTTGGAAAACTCTTCCCCCAGATGTTGGCGCTGCTTGGGTTTTTTGCTCACCTGGCACCTTAGATCACTTCCTCACTGTCTTCAGGTCTTTGCTCAAACGTTGCCATGTCCACGAGGCCTTCACAGGCCTGGGTGAGATTGCTCTGGTGGCTCCTGGTGCTTCCTCTTCCACTTCATTGTCAGAGTTTTTCCTCAGTACCTACCCCTTCTGACATAATACAGATTTTGCCTTTTGGTCTTCTGTTTCTCTCCCCCCAGCTGGAGTTTATCTGCTGTTGTTCCCTGCTGGATCCTCAGTGCCAAGTGCGTAGCTGGCGCTCAGTCAAAATGGGTGGAATGAATGAATGGCTGACAGGAAACTGACTCCACGTGAGCAGGAGACATAATATAATCATCTTTAAAAATCTGAAAAGATACAAACACTGAAGGCTTCTGAGAACAAATGAAGACCTTGGACTTGATCTCAGGTTGTGAACAATAACCAGTGCAGAAAGGAATAGAGGAAAGGATGGGATGGGGTAGGGAGGTATCTTAGCACTAATTCAACACTCTGGGGAAGAAGTAATGTACTCCCCGGAGCTCATGAAGAAAGGGGAACCCTGTGAGATGTAGGCATTAGTTAGGAAAAAGGGAGAGGAGGGACTAAACATGAATTTTCATCCACTTCTCTTTAATAAGTGACTGCTGATTTTCTGCTCTGTGCAGATCACTCAAAAGAGGCTATGGAAGGCCCTATCTTGTTTCATTTTATCCTTTTGTTTCATACCTTATGGTATATGCTCTATGTGTGTTCTTATGAATATGCCAGCATTACATAATACTTTTCCTTGAGAGTCTGGTTTTCAAGGCAGACAGGTGTGGGCATGAATCGCATCTCCTGTGTATCCTTGGGTGTGTTCCTTTACTTTCTCAAACCTACTAGTAGCTATGCTATCATTTTTGAGCACTCACTGGGTACTAGGTACTGTGCTAAGTATCCTTCAGCCCCGACCTCATTTAAGCCTTGCAAAATCTCACAGATGTGGGTAATGTCATTCCCATTCTACAGGTGATGAAACTGAGGCTGAGTAAGGCCAAATGAACTCACCTGTGGACCCATCGGCCAGTGCGCGGCAGGGTGAGTGTCCAGGGCTGACCGGATTCTTGATCCCCGCCTTTGACCAATACACTCTGAGTCTTTCTTGTCTCTGTAAAGGGGGTCTTTTTAAAAAAATTTTATTATTTCTTTCTTTCTTTATTTTTTTGAGTTGGAGTCTCACTCTGTCGCCCAGACGGGAGTGCAGTGGCCGCTGCCGGCCACCGCAGCCTCGACCTGCTGGGCTCCCGCGATCCTTCCGCCTCAGCCTTCCAAGTAGCCGGAATTACAGGCAAGCGCTACCACGCCCGGCTGATTTTTTGATTTATTGTAGAGATGAGGTCTCGCTGCCCAGGCGGGTCTCGAACTCGCGGGCTCAGGCAATCTACTCACCTCAGCCTCAATGCTACTTCATAGGACTGTACTGAGTCCTGAGTGCAAGTGTCTCTGAAGCGTGTTATAAACCTGAAGGCTGTCGAGCACTAGTGGCTGTCAGAAACCCTTAGCTCGTCCCTTTTTCCCAGCAGGCTCTGCCTCTCTGTGAACCCGTGGGGACACTCCTACAGTGTCCGCTGCCAGTCACTCCTTGTAGGCTCTGAGGGATAGGAGGTGGGAGCTGAGGGCACAGTGCCTGTGGCCTTTCTCCTGGACAGCTTTCTCATGGGAGCTCTGATGCCTGTTGGGTCTTGGGTGCAGGAGGCAAGCACACATGGAATTTTCATTCCAGTGGGATCTTAAACCCCCCAGACCGGAAACACAGGGCAGTGGTTCTGGATGATGTGCCAGTGTTTGCTCCTCCACACTTGGGAGAAAGTTGTGCTTTTCCACCTGTTCTTGCTACTGTGGCCTCAGTGGAATCGATGGCGTGTGGGAAAGTGGATGTGTGCTTCTGGGCCGGGTACCCATGTGGGCCAGTGGGGGAACAGGCGAGTGGTCCAAGGACCAGCTACTGCAGGCGCTTCGATCACCTTTAATCATAGCAGCTTAACTGGCTTCTTTCTCATTAGAAATGCCCCCATGGGCCTCTTGTCTGGTTGATAAAATCTTCCCATCTGTCTCCAGCAATGGAGCCCTCCAACTTCTTCCTAAAAGCTCAATCAAAGATTTTGCTTTAACTGGGAGAGAGCTGAAATGTCTGCTGGGCTTCGGCAGAAGTGGCTTCTGGCCTTGGATTTTTTTTTAAACCTACTGTTTCTGAGGTTAGCTCCCATTTCCAAGGGATTACTCTCTTATGCTTGACGATTAAGTGTATTTAGAATGTGAGAGGATTTGGTTCTCCTGGAATTGAGCTAATTTTCCATTTGTGGTTAAGAACAAAACTCAAGAGACTGGTGGGTGCAAAGCAAGTGTGTTTTGCATTTCTTATATGTGGGCCCGTGGCTTTTGATACCCACACTGATGGCAGCTAAATTAGAGAAACTGGCTCACTTATTTTGGTAATGTGTGGGCATTATGTGTTTTTCTCTGTTGCCTTAGAGAGGGAAGGGGAAGCTGCCATTTTTAGGACACTCATCATGTTTTGGGCCTTTTATGTGTATAATTTAATTGAACTTAATTCTCGTGACATCTCATGAGAGTGCGATAATCTTTACTTCACAGGTGGGACACTCGCCTAAGAAAGCCAGTGAAGAGGCCAGGTGCGGTGGCTCACACCTATAATCCCAGCACTTTGGGAGGACGAGGTGAGAGGATTGCCTGAGCCACTTGGTGAGACCCCTGTCTCTACAAAAAATTCGCTGGGTGTGGTGGCATGTGCCTGTAGTTCCAGCTACTTGGAAGGCTGAGGTGGGAGGATCGCCTGATCCCAGCAGGTAGAGGTTTTGGTGGCCAGGAGCGTGCTACTGCCCTCCAGACTGGGTGACAGAGTGAAACTCCAACTCAAAAAAAAAGAAAGTCAGTGGAGGAGGTGGGATTCGAACTCAGGTTGGGCTTCCAAAGCCTTTCTTTGTGCACACTGCTTCCCAAGTCTTATAGTGTGGACCAAACTGGGCCATAAAGGAGGGCTGGAGTGGTGGCTTCCAAACACACTATGGTGACAGGGTGACCCTATATGCTGAGAGGACCAATATTTTTGTTCCTGTTGTTAATTATTACTGTTTCATGTTGTGAATAATATGTTTTTTCCCAGAGAGTGAATTTTGTCTCACTCTCACCTACCTATATTTTGCTGTTTCTTTGAAAGGCAGTAATTATGAACAGAGTGGACTGAACTGCTTGAGTTTCTACCCCAGCTCTGCCACATACCCTCCCACATCACAGGTTCCTCGCTGATAAAATGGGGGTCATAGTAGTAGTATCTATTCTTAGTTGTTATGAGTGAAGTCAGGTGCTACCCACAATAGGGACAGAGTAGGCTCCGTGAATGTGAGCCACTTCTGAGGGGGAAGGAAAAGGGTGAAGTTACACATGGTACCCAGGGTTGTGCTGTTCCTGTGAAAATCACCTGTCACCCATGTCAGGGCAGGGACAGGTTGAAGCTCTGAGTTATAGACAAGGTCTGATGAGGCCAGTGGTAGAGTCTTCTGGTGATGGAACCCCTCAGCATGTACCTTCTTCTGGCAGCAGATAGACACAGCTCATCAGAGTTTACACACTTGAAATTAAAAAGATGGTACACATTCCTGAGTTGGTGCCATAATATATTATTAATAAAACATGGCTTAAAGATGCTTTCCTATCTGGAAGGTGATAGTGACATTGAATTTTATGGTTTTTGTTTGTTTTGCTTTATAGAGTGTATTACTTGAGAAAGTATACTTTAAGAGTGGAAGGCATGGCTGGGCTTGGTGGCTCAGCCTGTAAACCCAGCACTTTGGGAGGCTGAGACGAGTGGATTGCCTGAATCTGCGGGTTCGAGACCCACCCAGGCAACTTGGCGAGACCTCGTCTCTACAATAAATCAAAAATTAGCCGGGCATGGTAGCGCGTGCCTGTAGTTCCAGCTACTTGGAAGGCTGAGGCAGAAGGATCGCTGGAGCCCAGCAGGTCAAGGCTGTGGTGGCCGGAAGCGTGCCACTGCACTCCAGTCTGGGCAACAGAGTGAGACTCCAACTCAAAAAAGAAAAAAAAAAAAAAAGAGTGGAAGGCAGGTTACATGTTGGGGAGGCAGGAGACAAGCCAGGAAAGGCCAACAGTGTCTCAAGTACAGAGGAGCTTCCAGGATATGCCAAGGATCTGGGGCTTTAACTTTTTTTTTTCAGTAACTTTAGGGGTATAAGTGGTCTTTGGTTACATGAATGAATTGTGTAATGGTGAAGAAGTCTGAGCTTTAAGTATATGTGTCACCTAACTTGTGCACATTGTAACTGACAGGCTGTTTTTTATTCCTCACAGCCTCCCAGCCTCTCCCCTCTGAGTCTCCAGTGCCCATTATGCCATTCTATTTACCTTTGCAGACCCATAGCTTAGCTCCCACTTATAAGTGAGAACACATGGTATTTGGTTGTCCATTCCTGAATTACTTCACTTAGAGTAGAAGTCTCCAGTTCCGTGCAAGTTGCTGCAAAAGACATTTTTTGTTCTTTTTAATGGCTGAATAATATTCCATGGTGTGTGTGTATGTATCACTTGATGGACACTTAGGTTAATGCACATCTTTGCAATTGTGAATTGTGCTGTGATAAACACAGGAGTGCAAGTGTCTTCTTTATATAATAATTTCTTTTCCTTTGGACAGATACCTAGTAGTGGAATTGCTGGATTGAATGGTAGATCTACTTTTAGTTCTTTGAGAAATCTCCATCCTGTTTTCCATAGAGATTGTACTATTTCATGCTCCCATCAACAGTGTATAAGCATTCCCTTTTCACTGCTTCTGCACCAACATCTATTGTTTGTTGACTTTTTAATAATATCTATTCTGATAGGGGTAAGGTGGTATCTCATAGTGGCTTTAATTTGCATTTCCCTTGTGATTAGTGATGTTTTATTATGCATAGACTAAGAAAACTTTCTTGGGGTTTAAGGGAGGAGCTACATCAGATTTCCATTCTATAAGGAAAGTGTCTGGGACTAGAGGCAGGGAGACCAGTTAATAATAATTGCCCAATTGCAACCATGTAATAAGTACACATGTGTACCCCCTGAATCTAAAAAAAAATTTTTTTTAATATATAAAAATAAAAACACACACAAAAAAATTGCTCATGTTTCTCAGCCTTGATCTTCAAATCTACCTATGAGTTATATACTAATATCATCCCCACTTTACTAATGAAGCAATTGAAATACAGAGAAGAAACTATCCCAAGGTCACACAACTACTAAGGGTGGCTACTCAGATTTGACTTTATAAGCATGATTCCAGAGTCTAGAGATGTAAACTCTAGACAATCATATCTTTCTAGAAATAGACTGCCTAAGGAACAATAACAATAGTCCTCATGAAAAACCATGAACACCCAAACTACTGTTATAGCACTAGAAGATAATTGTCCTCTGCAACAGCAATTGCTTGATGTCCATTCAGTAGCCATTCACTCTCTCTTAGAATGCCCACATTTTATCTAAGCACCCCTCCATCTAGAATATAGATTATATTTCCCAACTATCCCAACTGCTAGGCATGGCAGTAATACAAAATTCTGGCAAATGAGATACATGACAGCTTCTGGAGATGTTCCTAATGAGTGGTACATGCCCTTTACTCTTTTCTTTCCTATCCCTCGCTTCATCCTACTGCATGGAAAGTGGATACAGAGCCACCATCTTGGCTCATGATGGCAGGAGTTACTGGAAGGGGCTTGGATACCTGATGACTTTGTGAAACAGAGCTACCACTCTAGCCAGAATTGTTGTCTCTGGGACTTTCCCTGAGAGGCAAACAAATTTTATCTTGCTTAGCACAGTGTTATTTTGGGTCTCTGTTACTTTCAGCCAAATCTAGTTCTCACTAATACATCCATCAGCTTCCTGGAGGGAAAAAAAAAATTAAAATGTTGGAAATACGCCACGCTAGAATGATCAAATAGACGAAGTCAGCTCTGCAAGAGGTAAAACATAAAAATCGTGTTTCAATTTATTTCACAATGCTTTAAAAAATCACAAGGTTTTTTTTTGTGAATAGAAAATAAAAACAGGGAAAGCTATGTCCAATGGCAATGAAAGAAGTGGGCCTAGTTCCCAGTGTGTCAGGGTGAGGAGATTCAGTGCCAGCATTCCACTGCGTTAGGGCCACATACACCATGAAAGAAAATGGCACTTGTGGATTTGATTATTGTAACAAATTCCTCAACCCCACCCCGTAAAAGAATTGTATGTCTACAACCTTGCCCATATGACATTGGCAGTGACTCCTGATAGAGTAGGCAAAATATGCATCCCTTCACCATTGACATTAGGTTTGGCCATGTGTCTTGGTTGGTTGATAGGATGCTGTTGGTCATGTTATAGGTAGAAGCTTTAAACATGCTTGGGTTTCCCTTGCTTTTTTATACTTCTGTCACCTTCTGTGAGAAGGACACACCCTTGAATAAAACGCTCATGCATGAAAATACAAAGAAGTGAAGATGTCCATCTGGAAAGACTATAACCCAAAATTATCTCAGTGATTCTTTTTTTTTTTTGGTAGCAGCTTTATTCTGATATAATGCGGCACCATACAATTCACCCATTTAAAATATACAATTCAGGCCGGGCTCCGTGGCTCAGCCTGTAATCCCAGCACTTTGGGAGCCTGAGGTGAGAGAATTGCCTGGTTCGAGACCAGCCCCGGCATCTTGATGAGACCTCATCTCTACAATAAATAAAAAATTAGCCGGCTGAGCCCGTGGGTTCGAGACCCGCCTGGGCAACTTGGCAAGACCTCATTTCTACAATAAATCAAAAAATTAGCCGGGCGAGCCGGGCTCGGTGGCTCAGCCTGTAATCCCGCGCCTTTGAGAGGCTGAGGTGAGTGGATTGCCTGAGCCCGTGGGTTCGAGACCCGCCTGGGCAGCGACACCTCATCTCTACAATAAATCAAAAAATCAGCCGGGCGTGGTAGCGCATGCCTGTAATTCCGGCTACTTGGAAGGCTGAGGTGGAAGGGTCACCAGAGCCCAGCAGGTCGAGGCTGCGGTGGCCGGGAGCGGCCACTGCACTCCAGTCTGAGCGACAGAGTGAGACTCCAGCCAGGAGCGGCCACTGCACTCCAGTCTGGGCGACAGAGTGAGACTCCAACTCAGAAAAAAAACAAAAGAAAAAAATTAGCCGGGCATGGTAGTACGCACCTGTAGTTCTAGCTACTTGGAAGGCTGTGGTGGAAGGATTGCCGGAGCCCAGCAAGTCAAGGCTGTGGTGACCATGAGCGTGCCACTGCCCTCCAGCCCGGGTGACAGAGTGAGACTCCAACTCAATAAATAAATAAATAAAAATAAAATATACAATTCTGCAGTTCTTTCTGTAGTCACAGAATCATGCAGCCATCACCACAATCATTTTTAGAAAATTTCCATCATCTCCAAAAAAACTCCCATGCCCTTTAGTAATTACCTCCCACTCTCCAACTCCTAGCCCTCTCTCCAGTCCTAGGCAACCACTCATCTACCTTCTGTCTCTATAGATTTGCCTGTTTTAGACAGAGCATATAAGCAGAATCATACAATATACAGTATTTTGTGACAAACTTCTTTTAGCATATTGTAGCAAGTATCAGTCCTTTATTTCTTTTTATTGCAAAATAATATTTCATTGTCTGGATGTACCACATGTAATTCATCCATTCATCTGCTGATTAACTCGATGGTACTTTTGACATAACCATAGAAATACATGGAAGGAAGAAGAGAAGAGCAACATGTGAATGACTTGATAGGACAAGTGGCTACTGCAATGTGCCGGTCATGTATACCCGACTGTCCCATCCAAACAACAGCTCCATTTCTCAAAATAAATAAATTGGCATACGATTTACAATGCTAGTCTCTCTGAGACTCACTAGCATTAAACAGTGTTCCTAGTTGCACTCAAATTGCAGTCATAGATGAAATTATGTTTCTATAGAGCTGAGGCCAGTGTCTGGTTGAGTAAATCCGCGGAGATTAAATGATCCCTTCAGACAGGATGCCCTGACAGCCTTTCTGGGTTGCTACCAGTGGTGTTTATTGCAGGATTTTAAAAAAGTCTACATAGCTTATGGAGACTGACAGTTTCTTCCCTTGAAACTCAGGTAATGAAGTCAGTTCTCCCATCTATTCCACTGTGTGTGAGGATAGTATCAGAATTCTGAGTGTTACTTCCTCCTTCATGGCCTAAATTTTTGGACATCTTTATTTTACTAAGCTGGCAGGTTTACCGAAGCCTGGGTTTAAATAAATCTATCTATCCATCCATCCATCTATCTATCACTCACTCACATTCCACTAAGGAACTCTGTCATCTGGATTATAATGAAGACACTACAGTGAATAAGGGATCCATGGTGTCCCACCAACCTGAAATGTGGCATATCAGACTAGTGCAACTTTCTATGGAACAGTAACAATTAACACTAGGGATGGAGTGAATATCTTGAGGGTTTGCACCTTGAAAATAGAGCAATATTTTGTCCCATTGCTTTGATCTATTTTACTACCAATATTTAATTTTGGTTGAATGTCAATTATTACTAAAGGAAAGCAAGAGAACTATATATATACATCTCAGCAAAAGTGTTTAGGGGCCCAGTGCGGTGGCTCAAGCCTGTAATCCCAGCACTTTGGGAGGCTGAGGTGAGGGGATTGCCTGACCCCACAGGTTCAAGAACAGCCTGGGCAATTTGGTGAGACCTCACCTCTACAATAAATCAAATAATTAGCTGGGCATGGTAGTGCATGCCTGTAGTTCTGGCTACTTGGAAGGCTGAGGCAGAAGGACTGCTGGAGCCCAGCAAGTTGATGCTGGGGTAGCCGTGAGCGTGCCACTGCACTCCAGCCTGCGTGATAGAGTGAGACTCCAACCAAAAAAAAAAAAAGTGTTGAGGGAGCCAGGCATGGTAGTCCATGCCTGTAACCCAGCACTTTGGGAGGCTAAGGTGGGAGGATCGCTTGAGCCCAGAACTTCGAGACCAGCCTGAGCAACATAGTGAGATCATCTTGTCTCTATAAATAATAATGATGATAATAATAATAATAAACTAGCTGGGAATGGTGGTGTGCACCTGTAGTCCCAGCTACTTGGAAGGCTGAGGTGGGAGGATTGCCTGAGCCCAGGAGGAAGAGGCTGTGTTAAGCTGTGATTGTGCCACTGTACTCCAGTCTGGGTAATAGAGTGAGACTCTGACTCTCACACAAAAAAAAAAGTGTTCAGGGGAAGGAAGAATCTGGATCTAGAAAGGGTAAAAAAATTCTACATTAAAAAACACTGGGCAACCCCTTTGGGTCCCCTCCCACTGTGGAAGCTTGTCTGTCCTCTCAATAAATCCTACTTAAAAAAACCCACAAAACTACATAGCCTGGTGTGGTAGCTCAAATATGTAATCCCAACACTTTGGGAGACCAAGGTGAGAGGATTGCTTGAGCCCAGGATTTCAAGACCAACCTAGGCAACAGAGCAGGACCTTGTCTCTACAAAAAAATAGAAAAATTAGTTGGGGGTGGTGGCATGTGCCTATGGTCCCAGCTACTTGGGATGTTGAGGTAGGAGGATTGCCTGAGCCCAGGAGGTTGAAGCTGCGGTAAACCATGATCATGTCAGTGCACTTCAGTCTGGGTGACAGAGTGAGACCCTGACTCAAAAACAAAACAAAAGAAAACACTACAAATGTGGTAAACCCAAATGCCTACAGGACCAGACAGGAAGAGCCAGTGAGACGGAAGAATTGGAAGGGTCTATACCATGCTGGAGAATGGATTAACCACATTTTCTTATCAGAAGTGGATAAAGTTAGACATAGATAATCAAAAAGTGGGTAAAAATGCTTCGACATTATGAAATGCAGTGTTGCACAACCCTTTGATAAAAGAAAAAAATTAAAGTGTAAAAATATAAAATATCCAGGAAGCATAGGAAAGTAGAATAATTCCTGTGGTTCTATGGGGCAGTGAAAGCTGTACTCAGAGGAAAAAGTGTAGCCTTGCATGCTTATATCCAGGCTCAGCAAACTTTTTCCATAAAGGGCAAGAGCTTTGTGGGCCATATGATCTTTGCTGAAGAGTCTTTTTTGTTTTGTCTACAACCCTTTAAAAATGTAAAAACCATTCTTAGCTTCCAAGTTGTACAAAAACAGGCTGTGGGACTGATTTGGCCCATGCATATAACTTTGCTGACCCTGATCCTATTAAGAAGCCCTTCTTCATCTAAGTATTAGTCTTAAGAAACTAGAGAAATGATGACTATAACAACACACACACACACACACACACACACACACACACACACACACAGACACCCAAATGAAATTAAAAGGAGAAATTAATAAAGACAAAAGCTGAAATAAACTGCATAAGAAACAAACAAACAAAGAAACAAAAAGTAGAAAGAGTGATTAAATCCAAAAGCTGGTTGTCAAGACAAATAAAATAGGGAAACCCTTTGAAGTTACACTAAGAAAAAAGAAGAGAGCAAATATATATGAACTAACAACGAGAAAGGAGATATAACTGTAGGTACAGGAGAGATTAAAAAAATCTAAAAGAGTAATACATATAGCTCTATGGCAATAAATATGAAAACCTAAAATAAATAATTTCCTACCAAAATTGATTCAAGAAGAGAAGAAATGAAAACTTTAGTAGGCAAATTACCATAGAATGAAGTTGATTAAAGATTTATCGTTGAAAAAGGCAAGAGAATCAGACAGGTTCACAGATTTATGTACTCTTTAAGAAATAAATACTTTGGGCATGGTGGCTCATGCCTGTAATCCCAGGACTTTGGAAGGCCAAGGTGGGAAGATTGCCTGAGTTCAAGAACTCGAGACCAGCCTAGGCAACATAGAGAGACTTCATCTCCGCAAAAAACAAAAAAATTAGCTGGGCATGGTGGTGTATGCCTGTAGTCCCACTTACGCGGGAGGCTGAGTCAGGAAGATCGCTTGAGTCCAAGAGGTTGAGGCTGTGGCGAGCTGTGATTGTGTTACTGCACTCCAGTCTGGGCAGCGGAATGAGACTGACTTAAAAACAAACAAACAAAACAATTCCACAGTTTTAAAAAAAATTCAGTCAGTAGAAAAAAGGTGAGAAGTTCTGTAAATTACTTTTCTTAGAAAGGAAAGAGCTGAAAGTTCTAGAACAGAAGCAGCAAATAGGTTTTATCCCGAGTGCCAACTCACATCAATGGGTGGTGTCTGCCGGATACCAAGAAACAGATTGTGAGGTTCAGCTGAGATCAAGTGGAGAAACACTGGGGCTTAGTTTGCCATTCCTGACTCAACTTGGAATATAAATTCAAATGGATCTTATGTGATATTTTCCACAGATAAACCCAGGAAGTACTTTGTGATGTCTTATGGATTTCTGATCAATTTGAGAAAACTTCCACATTCAGTAAAATTTCTATTCCTCTAACGATCATTTGATGGCCATATAAAAATTTCTTATTTAAAAAAATTTTTTTTTTGTCAGAGTCTCACTCTGTCACCTAGGCTGGAGGGCAGTGGCATGATCATGGCTCACCACAGCCTCAACCACCAGGGCTCAAGGCTCAGGTGATTCTCTTGCCTCAGCTTCCTGAGTAGCTGGGACTGTGGGTGCACACCATCATGCCCAGCTAATTTTTAAATTATCTGTAGAGATAAGTTCTTACTATGTTGCCTAGGCTGGTTTCAAACTCCTGGGCCCAAGCAATCCTCCTACCTCGACTCCTGAAGTGCTGGGATTACAGGCATGAGCCACTGCACCTGGCCTTGAAAATCACCTAGATAAAGCTCCTAGAAAATCTAACCTTGTATTAGTTGTCATTGCTATGGGTGTAGCAGATGGATCAGAGAAACCCAATGTTACAGAGACAGGGAATTAATGGGATATTTTCCAGTGTTTGGGCCATCAGGGGAAGGTTGTCTTCCTGGTCACTGATGCCTTTGCTGATTTGTAGCTGAATAGAAATCTTCCCATTCCATTGGTCTACCCGTGATCTGAGGGCTTTATTTCCCCAATTCACCAAATGCAAAAGCGATGAAACAGCATCCCTTTCATTCTCAAGGGGCAGCTCATTCAAAGGGCTGCACTCTCCAGCCCTGCCTGGACCAAGGCCATCACAGCTACCCCTGCAGGTAAAAAGAGGGAAAAAGAGCCAGACACAGTAGAAAGGAAGAGGAACTGCCACTGCAACGAGTAAATCTTCATTATTATAAAAAAGGGAATCATGGCTTTACTATCCTCATTTTTATGATGAAGTAAAATAAAATGGAAAGGAAGAGCGAGAGAAATGATTGCTTAGTAAACGGCCTCAAACCTAGCACGTGTTTATTTAAGCATCTCTACAAACATAACCCTGGGTGTCCGTTAAATCAGCAGGCATGTCAGTTGGCACTTCTGGTTACAGACCATTTTACGGTCATACATCATTCATAGCCGTAAAAGCCATTTGCCCTCTGTCACCCAACCAATCAGGATCCATCCAAGAGGAAGCAGAGCAGGAATCTGGCAGTTTTCTTCGGGCTCCTCTGAATTTTCACAACCTAGTTCAGCAAAATGTCACAGAAAATTAACTCCCCTGGGTTATTAAGAGCCCCTCCCCACTAAGGAGTGATATTTGATTTCAGGCTAATATTTACCCCATCACAAGCACCACCTTGTGAGAAACCAGAAGGGGCAGAAGTGCAGCAGGCATCGCACACAAGCCGGTGTAACACCTGCAGCTCTGAACCACAGGAATGAAAGTTCATGGGGGGGCGGGGACGCTGTGGTGGCCCACGACTCGGCAGTTTACCCTACTGCCTGCTTGGAGCAGACGTGAAATTGATGTCAATGTCTAAGCCACCCAGCAGGTAACCTTGATCTGCCCTTGCTTCAACTCGTGTGAGTTCACACTTTTTCCACTCTTGCCTCCACACTACCATTTTGTGATTGAAATCGAGATGCCTGACAAGACTTGCCGACCACCTTGGGAACTGCAAACCACTTGTCTTTGGGTTCTTCCCAGATGCCTTTGCCTCTGGAATGGCATTGTGGTAGAAATGCCTCCCTAAATCTGTGGTCTTCTCTTTATATTTATTATTTCTTAACCCTTTCTTAATGCACTTTCTCACTTATGAATAAGGCTCAAGAGCAGTTGTCATAACCCCAGTGGGTGCCGGGACAGTCCCATCTGGTCCCCCACTCCATCTCTGCCTGGTCATTTTGTGTGTCTTCCTGCCTCTCCAGTTGTAACAGGCTAGAATCAATTTTCCAGTAACAGCTTGGAAATAATAGTACAAAATGTATATTAATATAGAAATATATTGTGAAACTGTCCTTAAACAAACAAATGAGCCACTTTAAAATATTACTGCTATAAATGACCATGACAGTAGCACAGCACATATAATAAAAAATAACTGCTGAAGAGAAGCTGCTGAATTACTATAGTAATAAACCAGATGTGATTATTATCATTTAACACGGTCATTGAATACCATGAATCCCTGAAGCCATTAAAATATTTATGATTAAACATTTGCTATTCCTTAGAACATATAGCTGGGTACTAAAAAACTGTTAAAGTATTATTTCAGTTAATATATGCCAGTTCTGTAATAGAGGTCAACCAACATTGCCCAAATCCTTCAAAAGAGGGACAAACAGCTGCCTCTCCACATCTTGACATATTTTAGGATGTTTATGCTAGTATTATATACTCTCATAGTACTGGTAGCGTGTAGCAAATACACACTACTAAGGTGAAAATATGTTCCTATTCTGTATGTTCTTGGACATATGTGGCCTTGGGGGCTGTTCTGGTCATTCTCCTAGAACAAAAGCAGACATAGCAGATGTTTTCAGAACCCTTTTCAAATGCCCTTAGCGCTCGTCTTGAGTATCTTTCTACAGTAAATACTTCCACCAGTGGGCCAGACGGTGCCTGGAGCCTCAGGAATTAATGTCCCTGTGAGCAGTCCTCACGGCAGGTGAAAGTTGAAGAATAAGTATCCTGGCCAAATTTATAGACATACCTCTCCTCGAAATCTGTCCCTTGGCTGTGCTCTTCCTGACAATTGTTTTCAGTTAAAACTTCAGTTTAGTTCAATGTAAGGTAGGGTTTGTTGTACAGAATATATATATTCTGTACAATAGAATATATAATCAGTGTCAAATTTAACTTCTGAACATGGAATCAGTCTTCCAGGGTGTTTGCTTCTCATCTCTTGCCCTATTTCTTGGCAATCCCGACTTCATCAGTGGGTAGGGGTTGATGCCAGGAAGGAAACTCATCCATCCACTGGACATCTATCCTTGCCCCTATCCATTTTCCTATCCATTGGACTCCTATCCCAGAAGTGGGCTGGCTCAATATTAGAAAGAAGAACTGAGTGAGACTTCTTCAACACCATCACTTGGGGCTTACCTGGATATTTTAATTATTCACGCTATCTTTGACGTAAAATTCAGAATCGCCACTTTTTAAATGGATAATAACAGTAATAACCTTTCTTTATAATTTTAGAAGCATATATTTTCCAAAAAAATAAGGTGCTCATGTTGTTCAAACTCTAATAGGGAACAATGTGGTGAGGAAAAAAAAAAAAAGGAGGAGAATTTTGGAGATACCTGGATTTGAGTCCTGGAGCTGTTCCTCACTGGCTGTATGACATATAAAACACATGTTATGTAACTCCTTCAAGCTTCTTAACTTGCCAGAGCCTCAATTTTCTCATATGTGAATGACTATAGCAATTGTATAAATCGATATAATGTATATGAAGCATTTATAAATACTACCGTATGGATAATAGGTATTTAATACACATTGATTTATTAAATGATGACTGAATGGTGAATTTTCCCACCCTGAACCTGTTTCGATACTATCTTGGTGACAACTCAATTCTTGGCATAAGTCATTACCTATTGGGAACCCATTTGGTTCCCAGCATGTCTCTCTGGAACTTCTCACGTCTCTGTCATGTGGGTTCCATGTTTGCCTTATACTTCCAAGTTAGACTTATATAGGTCTGCCCTATTCTTGTTGTGGTTTCACATTTGTAGGTTTAATAAACTGGGCAGTGATCTGACAGGAAAACTCACAAAGCCTCATAGTAGAATAAAAGACATTTTAGAAGACCCCTGCTGGCTCAGTCAACCCTAATGAGCTATTAGGTCATTAGAGACTCTTTTCCATCAGTTAGTCATTAAATCAGCAGCCATTCATTGATGACAGTGTTCTCCTACTTAAAGGAACAGTACTATGAGAATGCAAATGGGCTGTTGTTGGCATCTCTGAAACTCTGAAACAAAGTAGCTCTAGTTGGTCTTTTTAACTTGTCAGTTACTTCAAAATCTAAAGGGAAGGCTCCTCCTGTAGAGCTGCTTGAATTCCCTTAATTTGGTAAGAATTTCCAGTGAGAGACGAATGGGCTTGATGTATTTTACATATAGACATATGGCTCAGGTGGGATAGATTCTTTCGTCCATGTGCTATACAAATCGGTTGCCTCGCCCGTGATTTCTGTGACCATCTAAGATCTCATATTCTTGTGGTGTCTGCCTCCAGCCCCTGATTCTTTCTGACTTCTGATGTTTCTTGGGCCCCAAGGCAGATTCCCCCTGCCCCGTGGGCAACAAGACACAGGCAGTCTCCTTGAGGGCCTCTAATCACTACTCTTTTTTTTTTTTTGAGTTGGAGTCTCACTTTGTCGCCTAGACTGGAGTGCAGTGGCACACTCCTGGCCACCGCAGCTTCAGCCTGCTGGACTCAGGCGATCCTTCTGCCTCAGCCTTCCAAGTAGCCAGAACTACAGGCATGCGCTACCACTTCTGGCTAATTTTTTATTTACCCGGTCTTGCCAAGTTGCCCGGGTGTGTCTTGAGCCCGCGGGCTCAGGCAATTCACTCGCTTCAGCCTCCCAAAGTGCCGGGATTACAGGCTGAGCCACTGAGCCCGGCCTAATCACTACTCTTATAATGCAAAGTATATAGACTTGTAGTGCCAATTCCCTGTGCGTATATATATATATATATAATATATATAAATATATACACACGCACGCGCGTGCGCGTTTGTGTGTGTGTGTGTGAGTGTGTGTGTGTGTGAGTGTGTGTGTGTGTGTGTGTGTGTGTGTGTGTGTATGTACAGAAGTTACCTAGCAATCCAGCTAACTAACTGCTGACTGAGAACTGAATATTGGACATCATTTTTCATAATAGCTTCTTTATCATACCTATGCTGCAGTAAACCTGGCAGCTTTCTTCCTGACTGTCCCCTACCATTGACCAGCTGCTTTGTCCCATTCTGTCAAAACTCTCTTTCCCTCTCTCTGCTTTTTGACTGCTCCCAGAACCTCAAAATTCCTTCAGTATTATTAGGCAGAGAAATTTGCCTCAGCCTTGGGCCATGTCTGAAGGCCATCAAAACACCCATCCAAGAATTTACTAAAATGAAGACTGTTCTCTCCCCTCAGAGGAATTCAACAGCAGCTCAGCTAACAGATAATTTCCCCCAAATATTTGTGACAACTGTAAGTATTCAAAGATCATGGGCATTCATATTTGATTATATTGTTATTTTCAGAATTGTGCTGGAGGATCTCATTCTTCCCACGGCATTCACCAAGGCATAGAACTTCCTGGACTGAACCGTGGTAGTTTTGTTTGATTATAAGCAGAACCAGAGTTTGTTTTTGTGGGAGGCATTTCTGAAGTTACAGTGGGCAAATATGATTTCCAGTGTGTCAATATTCATTTAAAAATGCTTTTGGCTATTTTAAATGAAAGTACCTTTTATTACCTTTAGTACACTGGTAAGAATGCTTTGGGAGAAGCACTCTTCTGCTGGAGATGTCTAGGACTCAGTGGGAAGATGAGTCTTCTTTTGAGTGGATAGAACTGAGTCCCCTGATTCATTTCTGCCCCCAGAGAAGTTAGTGTTTGATAAAGACTCAACTGCTATTTATTTTTACGTGAGAGAGCCTATTAATTTTAGCTCATTTATCTTCAAATTTACTTTAATGTTCTATAGACAACATTATTGTTTAGTTCTCTCTATAAAAAAGAATTAGAGCTACAAGATAAAGCTTGCATATTCTTGCAGGTGAAATGCCACGATTCGCTAATATCAATTTATTTGGGAGTCCTGGTATGGTACTTAGCAATGATGACAATAATTGCTTTACCAATTTTTAATTTGACCGAGTTTTTACTTTATTCGTGCAGCAATGCAACCCAAGTTTTTCATTATCTAACTTACTCTCATAGGAACCCCCTGAGGCAGGTACTATATTATTCCCTGTTTTATACCCAAGAAAACTGATCTCACGTCACTTATATATCACGTTTTTCGGGAAAGCTTACCCCTGTTTTCATGCCTGTCACACTTTGTGGTAAATGCTCATCTGCCTGCCTCACTAGATTAGTGCAGACAGGAATCATGTCTATGTCAATACTCACTACCCATTCAGTGCCTAGCATATAGTAGGTGTCTAATAAGTATTTGCTGCTAGACTGAGTGGATCAATGAATCAATGTGGAAAGCACTCAAAGTTACTAGGTAGGAAGTAGAATGGAGACTGCAGCCCATAGCTAGGGGACTCCCAAGCCCATGCTCTTAAATGTCATGTAGAAATTTCTTCCATCCTCTTCTTCCAGCCTCCAAACAAAAACAATACCTTGATTTGAACAATATCCTGCCGCTTGGTGAGCACAGATCTGTAATCATATATCTGTGGAAATTTAAGCTCCAAGATAAAGCATCTTTCACTTTTGGGAAAAGGCTAAATTCTTCCAAGGCTCTGTTGGGAGCTCTTTACTAGGCAGGGTGTGAAGTGATAAAGGAAGAAAAGATAGCACTACTGCCCTCAAGGAGATGGTTATATAAAGCACTGGCTTGTTGCCACCCTGAATGGTGTAAGGAGTCCAGGCCAAGCCTCACTCAAACTGTAGTCAAAGCTCACAAGACATCAATTTGAATCTCTGAAGTCTGGCTTGAGAAAGTCTCAAGGGTTCAGATACAGAACGGTGGGATGGGGCGGGTGAGAGGAGGTAGAATTGAGGGCAGTGGGGATTGTGCAGAATTTTGTTTCTTAAATGAAAAGCCCAAATAAAATAAATAAATGAAAACATAAATCACAGTGTCTTCTCCAGGTTCCTTGCTGGAGGAAAACAAATTAGAAAGGGCTTGAATGAAAGGAGTATTGAAGAAGCTTGACTTGAATTAAGTGGTTATATATTTTAAAAGCACTTTGTTGGGTCCTGTAAAAATTGCAAATAAAAAGGTAGTAATACCCCCTGACTTTGCGAGGCAAATACTGATAATAAAGTCTGCTTGTGGGATGGGGGATTTTAGAGTATAGACTTAGGAGGAAAGTGTTCATTTTAGGAGCACTCTCATTTCTTCCTTAATAACTGATGGTGAGATGCTACATTTTCAAGTAGATATCATGTGTCTTTCTAACACCATCCGCTTTCCCCTTAAAATGGCCCCAAATGAAATTTAAGGACATAACTTGGAAATTTTTTTCTTTTGACAGGCAACCTAAAGGAACTATTTTAGGCTATCAAATACTTGTTATTTGAGATCCATTTTACAATTCCTTTTTTCATGGTTTGAAAAAAAAATTAACAATGAATGTTACAGCCAACATCCACCACAGAAGTAAAACACTGGTTTGCAACTCTTTTTTGGCCTGCTGGGTTATTAACTTAAAAATAAACATTAACTGGAGAGCTTAGATATTTTTACAAATATATAACGTCTTGGGCAATGAGTCTTATAAAGATCGTTATGAAAGAAAATAACACCAGGAAAGTTACCAGGAAAGAGTGAAATGAACTTTTCCCTTGTTAAGAAATGTTTAGGTCCTTCTGTTTGTAAATGGCAGGTGGGTCATACAATTCCAATGTAATTTCAGAAAGCCATCTTCTGAATGTAATAAACATGTCTGCAATAATAGGATTCAGAAAATAGCAAAATGCATTCCAGACGCCCTTTGATTGTGCATACAGAACAGAGAATTTAGCTATAATTGGCTATAACACAGTTATGGACAGCAAATGACACACTGTGGAGTTGGGTGATGTAGCAGTTCTGATTAGGGATGGTACATTTCAGCCCAACACCAGAAACAAAATAGAGGGATATAGTGACACAGCACCTTTGTTTCTCCTTCCTTCTTCCCTCCCTCTCTCTTTCCCTTCCTCCCTCTTCCCTCCCTCTCTCCCTCCCTTCCTTCCTTCCTTCCTCCCTCCCTCCTTCCCTTCCTTCCTCACTCACTTTCTCCCTTCCTGTGTAATTGCAGTATCATAAATTATACCAGAAAATTTATTCTATTCTATTATTATTCAGCTAATCAATTGTCAGACTAAGACTTTATTCTCTTCAGAGGCTAACAATTGTTTGGAGAGGGGATGTAAGAGCCCATGGAGAATTGACTTTCGGAGAACTAGATGTAATTTGAATCAAGAATTATAAGAGGAAATAAACCATTACAATAAACAAGGAAACATGTACACAGCTACTTTCATCATGTAATTTTATTCACTCTAGTTGAGAAAATAAAGAGATAATACTGACCAAAGCACCTGGGTATTTAATGCAAACTATAAAATCTATTATATTAAACAAAGTCAAAAGCAATGTGAAAGATCTTGAATCTATTCAAGGCATGCACCTCATTACAGACTTAGCAAATTAAAACACAAATAGGATTAGAAAAGAATAATGTAACAATCTCCCACTATGGTCCCTAGAGCATTAAGTCATAAATTGGGTTTGCATTAAATTGTGCCTGTGGTATTGAATTCAGGGAAAGAGCTGTGGGCTGGAGATAAACCATGCTGGGCTACTCACCAACTTTGGCAAAGCTATGTGTTTTCTGAGACATGTAGTAAACTTGTTAGAATACGGCAGGTCCACACAAAAAAATGAGCACTTCACAGCTTAATTTTTAAAATGTCTGCTGTAGTGGCAAGTGAAACCTGCAGAGATGTAAACGCTGACAAAATCTACATGTGAAATGGAACTGTATTACCCACTTAAGGTGAAAGCCATTCCACTAAATGCACTGCTTAATACCAGACACACTTAAAACAAAGCAAAACTTCTAAACACAGGGATTTTAATTAATTTTGTTTCAGTTTGGCTTTTATTCTAGTTTATTTGTTTGATTTTGCAAAGCAGGGAAGAAAAGGAGAAAACAAACAATCCTCTTTAGAGAACACATGTGGACTTTGAAATATCTAAAGGAATGTTCCCTTTCGTTCCACATAAGGATCAGACCTTAACTACTCTGACTGATCAGTAGAAGAATACTATGACTTATTTTAAAAAGCAAATTAATATACTTAGATCCATGTTTTAAATGATGCAGGCGTTGGAAACCCTCCACTGCTAAGCATGTTCCTTCCATTTCAAATTTATTCTCTTGGTTTGTTTCCTTCTGTCCTGTTCAAGAGTGGCTAGCTTAGGAAAAAGAGGAAACAGTTTTGATTATTCTATGGCACCCACGTGATGGGCCTCTGTCCTTACGTTAATTCCTATCTGTTGCCTCTTGGCAGATGGACAGGACCACTTACTCAATGCAGAAAGCCAGTTGTTGGCCCTTATTTCTTTAATGCCAATTTCAGGAACAGAATACAATTTATTTTCTCTTCCCTTCCCTTGACTTCCTAAGGCTGTTAGGAGAATTAAAGGAAATTGACGTAAAATGTCAAGGAGATAGTAGGTGCTCAAAAATGTCAGTCTTCTGGCTCCTACTTCCTTACTGAGCGTAGGTCATGGAAGCAAAATTTGCAAGAGTTCCCAGTCTCACGCGTTCCCCCAGAGGAAGTCCAAGCTATTGTATTCAATGATGTGCAGGGACTCTTCGATCCGGAGTGAAATAGTTCTAGGCCTCCCTGTTGGGGGACTCCAGGCCTCCTCTTCCTCTCCTATTTCTTTTTCTTTCCTGGCTTCTGGGCTTCCAAGGTTCTCCCTCACAGCCCTTACAGCTAGCTGTCCTGGCCTCCAGGAGACCGGTTTCTACATCACATTTAGCAGCAGACAGTCTGTTTAAACCTGCATTCTCTGTTTTTAAAAGCTTGTTTGAAAGTCTAAATGGTTCCCATTTTGGCTTTAGTAAGATAAATATGGGCTAAAACACGCGGTGCCCCTTAAGTATGATGGATACTCAGGACCGGCTGAAGTTTTCCATCGCCAAAGTCTGGCTTCTCAGAGTGGTAATTTTTCTGCCATGTTATTTATGTGGTGGTTTTACTTCTAATTATGGCTCATAGTGGCTGTTAGTACTGAGCAGTAAGAGAGCCAACTGCATTGTACTGCCATTTAACTCTAGCCCATAAAACGGGTGATAAAGCTGAGGGCTTAAAAACAAAACAAAACCAACAAAAACCCGTCACTTTCTGTGACAGGCTCACATCTGTGACAGGCTCACATCTGCTTCTGCCATTCTTAGACCAGAAACTTTCACTAAGAAAACATATGGAGGCAGGTGACTTCTGAGGTCTGGGCACCTCAATGTCCAGCTCAGCCTTCACCTTTAAGTAATTCTTTACTGTAGACACAACAACCCTAGACCTCAGCTATAATTAACACATGCCAGCTTTAATCAGAACCAGTGTACTTCGTTGTTTAGAAACTAATGAAAGCAAATAGATGTTACTTAACACCGTAAATAATGAAAGGCCTTTTGTTGTTCTCAATTTTGATTACTATTTTTTGATGCTAAGAAGAATGCCACTTGGTATGTGCATAAACAAAGAAGATGGATGGCTGGGAGGAGAATGAGCTGTCCATAATCTGATTAAAGCGATAGAGCTGGCTCCTAGGAGAACCACACAGGGCTTAATGATTGGGTTGTTGTTCCTAATATGTCTAATGTTCACTCTTAAAGAAATCAAGAAAAATGTTAAGAGGTTCCTGATATTTCACCGAGGCAGTGAGCTGTCGCAGCATCTGACAGGAAAAGAACATTCTCTGTGGTTGGAGCATAATGTCCAGCCATGTAAGCTAATTTGCCCAAATGATATTAGGCAGCATTTTAAAACTTAACCCTGCTCCAATTCACTCTCTCTGTTGGCCGAGCCATCAGGGACAAGGCAAGGATAGGCTTGGTTTTGTTGAAGTTGTGATGTGGTAAAACACCACTTTCCTTTCTCTTTAGTTCTTTTCCTGCTTGACAAAATGTTTCTGGATTTCAGTTAAATGTCTGCTACTGTTTGGATAATAAATACATTATTTAAAGCCTGTGTGTACTCTAGCCTGTTAGGATATTAGGGAGAAAACTTAGATTCGTTGCTGAGCTTTGCAGGAGCTTATTTTGGCTGAATGCAATGATTAGCCCTTCCCTTCTTATAGTGTGAATTCTGTAGTTGTGTGTGTGTGTGTTTGTGTGTGTGTGTGTGTGTGAGTATGAGTATGAGTGTGTATGTTCATGCAACAATTACTCATAAGTAAGCAGAGCTGCAAAGTTAAATGACTCTAGCAAACTCTTGGGGAGGTCTGACTATGTGCACTGTAGGTTGCCTCCAGTATATACTCATCATGGAGCTTGTACATCTCCTAACAAATTTTAGGATTGTCCTAATACTATTCAGTCATTAGGATCTCTGTTGCCTTTGAAACTCTAAACTGGAAAATTGGATTCTAGATAGACAGAAAATGAGTTATTCTGCTTATTTTAAACCAGTAACACAAATGATTTGGAATACTCCCATTTCAATTCAACAAATATATGATAGCCCACTGTGTGCTAGTGTCCTATTTTACAGATGAGAAGCTGAGGTTCAGATATGTTAAACAGCTTCCCAAGACCATTGGCAGAGTGCTTACTCAGTAGCTTAGCCCCAACTTTAGACAAAATCCATCAGGTTCTCAAGTTCATGCCCCAACTTTAAACAGAATCCACCAGGTTCTCAAGTTTCTACCACCCTATGTGTCTCAATCAACAGTTAAATCTCCATGCCTCAACAAATACTGAATGTCTCAGATAGGTCTCTTTTCTTGATAGTGTCCATGAATCTGATAGAAACAAGCAAATGACCCTTTTCCAAGACAGGAGAAGCAGCAATTGGCGAGGGCTTGGCAAACTTACTTGCTGTATCATGGGGATGGAGTGATTCAAAGTACTTTTTGGTCCCCCAATGTGTCTGTCTCCTCTTTTTCTCACAGACCAGCCTTTGGCTTTGGTTACTTTCCAAGTCCAATAGGCTGAGGTTGGATTTCCAGAGACACAGGGAGGACACTCAGGTGGAAAGGAAGAGACACGCACATACAAACATACACAAACACACATACAGAGAGAGAGAGAGAGAGAGAGAGAGAGAGAGAGAGAGAGAGAGAGAGCAAGCTCAAGCTAGCTGATTCTCCTCCTGTCCTGCTGACCTTTTCCTTTTCCTGCTGGGCCCATTTCAGAGCCATATTGTCATACATTGGCACCCCCACCTGAGGGCAGGGAGAAGAAATGTAAGGACATGAAACAGCTGTGCTGTTTATTAGACTTCTGGTTAAAAAAAATGATGGGGAAAGAGGTTAAAACTAAGCTGCTTTCTCTTAGACAATGCTGGCAGTAATTTTAGTGGTGGTATTTATAGAATCTGAATGTATTGGCTAAGGTATTTGAATACCTTGATCTATATTGCATGGTGGAGTGGAGGGAGCCCAAGGATAAATGGAATAGTTGGAATGACCTTGGGCAAACCACTTTACTTCTCTGGGTCTCGGTTTTCTCTTCTGCACCAGATGCACACTGAGCTAGGCAACCCCTGAGATTTTGCAGGAAAGTAGTGAGGAGAGGGCAGCACATCTGTGCTGGTGTCAACTGACTGGCCCAAATCTCTGTTGCTCAGTTCACGCAGAAGATGTCTGATCTGGGTTGAGTTACTCAACCTCTCTGAGGATTGGTTTTCACCTCTGTGAAATGAGGAAAAGTGTCTACCTCCAGGGGTCATTAAGAGGTTTAGATTGACTAATGCACAGTCAGCTTCTGGAGAAGGCATTTTTCCAGGATCCAAAAGAAGACCTAGTGAGTGGGATGCTTTGAAGGCGAGTGAGGGAGGATAACTGGTCTATGAAGAAGTCCAGACTGGTAGAGGATTGACCTTGGAGTGGGCTGCTGGGGCTCTGGGTGACCCTCCTCAAGGGAGGAGAAAAGGAAGTAACCACAAATAGCAGCTCAGAGCAAAGGATGCCTTGCCACGGAGTTTCGATAGGGACATTGCTTCGGGGGAAGAAAAATAAATCTCTGAACCCCTGCCTTTTTGCTTACTGCTTTTCATTTCTTAATTCTTTATTTGTAATGAAGTTGGGAGGGTTTTCAACTTTGACAGTTCCATTTATTTCTACCATTTTCACCTAAAACAATACAATGAACAGCAATTATTTCCACCCTGGTTTCAACTGCAACTGGATAAATGTCAGTATTAATTAAACATGTCCTGTGTACTCTGTGCGTAACTGTTCTGTTACTCTGTCTGTCTGTCTGCATCTCTCTTTCTTTATCACCAACCACCACCCCATCTTTCTCCCCTTCTTCTTTGTCATTTTCATTCTCTATTCTCACATCTGGGGACAGGAAAACACCAAATAAGAACCCAGATGAAACAAAGAAGCTGAACCCTTGAATATAAACCATGTGTATGAAGAAGTCCAGAGAGCAAATCCTCCCAAAATGGGCACACAGAGACCCCTAAGAAAGAAGGGGGGACACCTTCCATTCCTAGGCTCCATCTCTAATGCCTGCAGGTCAAAGGAGGCTGCCCCTGCTGCTCCTCCAGGCAGGGAAGCTGACATTCCTATCAGTGCCAGGCACAGGGCACAGGATCCTGCATCTGAACAAGGAAAATGAGACAACTCCTAGGCTTCAAGTCCTCCTCAGGTGTCACTCACCCAGTGTCCTCAGGAAGGCAACTGGAGTTTTCTCTGCATAATCATGGTCAAATAGTATATTTATTTAATACTTGGTTCTCTAGAATATTTTTGTTTTTGTAGTTCAAATTTATTTTCAAAATAAATCTGGATCTCTTTTATAAGTGAGTACAATTTTTAAAAAAAATCAGAGTGGTAGAGGAAGAATATAGAATATAGAACTGAAATACGAAAAGGAGCAGAGGAATTGGGTGTTACCAGATATCTGAGATGAGATCATTAAAACAGCTAGGCATGACTCTGAGTCAAAGCAAAAGGAAAAATCTGGGGTGACATAGTTCATGTCATCTGACAAAATAAAGCATGCCACACTGGTTCCTGGAACAAGCCCTAGGAGGAATTTATTACCTGGGTTCTTGTTTAAGTGCATGGTGGATAACCAGTTGAACAAAGCCTTAGGACAGAGTCTTGCAAGAAGATGAAGGATGAGACATAGCATCCTCACCCTCTCTGAAAGGATAACAGAATTAAGATTACAGAAGCAGACCAATATGTGGTCATTAACTTTTAAATTAGTCTTAACACCATCTTTTTTAAAAAACCACTTTAAAAATAATTTATTCTTATATCAAAAGTAATACATGCTCATTGTAGGAAGTTTGTAAAATATAATAGAGATAGAGATAGAAAAAAAAAATATAATCCTACCACTCATTAGTTACTATTAATGTTATAGTGTCATCTTACCATGTTTTTGTTTATGTATAGACATGCATGTGTATTTTACAAAGATAAGAACTCACAGCAAATAAATCTTTTTAACATTTAAAAATTTAATCATATACCATAAATATTTCCCATTCAATTAAATATCTTTACATCACTTTGACATTAATAGTATTTTGATATTAATAGTATAGAATACATCAGAAAGATGTTATTACAGTGTATTTAACCAACCTCTTGGGCACAAGATATTGAGTTTCTAACATTAGACCTTTTTTGGGGGGGTGGAGTTTCACTCCATTTCCCAGGCTAGAGTGCAGTGGCACACTCACAGCCACCCCAGCATCGACCTGCTGGGCTCTGGCGATCCCTTCGCCTCAGCCTTCCAAGTAGCCGGAATTACAGGCTCATGCTACCACACCTGGCTAATTTTTGATTTATTGTAGAGACAAGGTCTCTCCAAGTCACCCATGCTGGTCTAGAACCCACAAGCTCAGGCAATCCACCTGCCTCGACCTCCCAAAGTGCTGGGATTACAGGCTGAGCCACCGAGTCCCGTCTCACCTTTTTAAACAATTCTGTGAGGACCATCTTGTGCTAACTGTTCTCAGGGTATCCTCCACGACCAGCTGTGTTTCAGAGACAGCAGATCTAGTTCATTCATGGCTAGGGTAACCCAGAGGCCAATGAATTATTTGTCCAATGAACTGTGGGCATCACTTATACTTTTTGCATTTTTCTAGACAAGAAGGAGGAAGTGTTACTAAGAACCCACAGTTTCAGTTCAAGGAGCATTTTGTGGGCTGCTTTGTGAAAGGAGCAGAATTTCTATCTGAAGGTCCTGCATCCTCAGGGTAAGATGGAAGCAGACAGAGAGGGGTTTCTGGAGGCCACTGATTAGAGCCCCCAATATTCCTTAAGGGGTGTAGGCTCTAATTTCTGTAGATGTGCTTCTCTGCCTGGGGTGGGAGGGTCTTTCTAGTCTCAGGAACATAGTAGTCCTGCAGAGAGAGGGAATGTATTTGGAAACTCTTGCTTGTAATGAGCTTACTACCTCCCAAAAGGTGGGTAGCATTTGGAAATAATTCTCCTTCTCCATGGTTCTTCAGAAGACTTGAATACAGTTTATGACCTTGACACCAAAATGGAAACTTCCTCTAAAGAGCCACACAAATATGTGATCCCACATTCCATCAAGTTCTCTCTATGTATGGTAATCCCTAGTTAACCTCAGACAGATGAGAATTGATAATATTTTTGAACACTGATAAGGAATTATTTTTCTGGATAATATGGTATATCAGCAAACACAACTAAAAAATGCGCCCAAGCATGTCTCTATGCATTGGACACATCCAACACCCTCACCCTAAGGACACATAGGTAGAATACATATTTGATCATCAAATATTTAAAATTATTGTAATCCTATTCCAGCACTATTCTTTTTCTTTAAGTGTTTTTTTATTTTTATTTCCTAGATTGTAATTCAAACAAAGGACATACTTTTGAAAAAATACTCCATTAAAGACATCGTTGGAGAAATTTTTGCTATTCATTAGTGTGTTTTAAAGTGGACCTGAATAGGAATGCTTTTTGCTAAAGTAAAAATGCATTCATTTCTATGATCTAATTGTGCAATTGGTTAGAGTTTCTATCTATGGGTTCAAAGGGAAACTTGGTTTCAGTGAATTTATTTTTAATAAAAATGTGTTTTCTATGATAAATATATTTCACTTTGTTCAAATGGATTTGATTGGAAAAACATATTGAGCAGAAGTACTGGTAGAACTTAATTTCATTGCTTTGAGAAAACGTATTGAATGCTGGTTTGAATTAAATTCTATTTGTTTTAATAAAAGTGTATTGGCCTGAGTGTACATATATTTGTTTTAGTGGCAGTGCATTGGATCCAATAAAACTATATTGGTTTCACTGCTTATGTCTCCTTTTCAGTGAAAATGGATTGAATGGGAAAATGAAACAGGCATGAAGCCACCAGCCCCAAGGTCTCTGTTTGGTAAGAGTATCCAAATAAATGGGGAGGGAGGGAAGTTTTCATAGACTCGATATCAAAATATGCTTTTAAACTTAACTATCTTTTACTATCAAGGACTCAGATGTGAAACTGAATTGCCATGGACAAGTTATGGGGCTGTTCAGGACACCAGAGGAAGAAATTATATGACCGCCCAGAACAACAGCTTCTCTGAAGCTTTATATGGGCCTCATTGGTTCCAATAAGATGCTGTCTATCAAGCATTTCTAAATTCCTTAAATGATCAGAAAAGGGATCATGAGCACTCCCCAAGGATGGTGCTGGCCCATCAGCAATGAAACGGGTTTGACTTTGAACTGATTAAAAAGGAGGAAAAAATTGAAACAAGTGTTACCCTGAGACACACAGAATTATTACACTTCCCAAAGATTATGGACCCTTGGAGAGGGATCAGTTTCCCATGGGGAGTTGCTGCTGGCACTGCCATCAAAAAAACAGCAGCCAATGCAAAGTGCCACAACTATATATGTAGCTACATATGGCTCCAAGATGCCCAGGCCACAGACACTCCTGTGCATAGGTACTCTGACCAAAAAATAAATAAATAAATAAAATAAAAACAACCAGAGTTAAAAGAATGGGGATTAACAATAACATGGACTGCTATTCCTGTGTGATTATCTCTCTTTTAAGATAGTATGTGCTCTGAATTGTTTTTTCCCCGCAGAAAATGAACTTGATCTGACTCTTCTACCCAGTATCATTTAACCTTGATGAAAACTAAATGCAAACACTGCTTTCATTAACACCTTTGTTCCAACTCAATGTGCTAACAAGCTCTAGACATCAACCTTCCCACAAATAACTGTTAATTCTCAAGTGGTTCCATTACCCGAGAAGCCTAAACCTTTGGTGTGTAGTTGCTCATTTTTTGAATGCCTGAATTCTTGTAAGACCCCACAAAGTTAAGAGTGAAAATTTTATTCACGGATTTTTTTGCCCCTGCGGAAATATTTCTAATTATATACCGGAAATAAAAAAGAAAATAGAGTTCAATAAAGAAGTTTTCTGTGTTGTCCCTGGAGATATGGGATTGTGATTCAGGGTGACAGCAAGTAGTTCACTTTATCAGAGTATGCTATTGATACATCACAGTATATAATATAAGGTGGGTGAGATGATTTCAGGAAATCCCAGAAAGTGGAAATGAGACAAAGAAGGAAGGCTGCTAACAAAGGATTTGTTATTACACAAGCTACCATTTGGGCCACATGTGGTACTTGATCCTCCCATAAGAAATCTGGGAGTTGATGTGGAACCTGTGTCTTAGAACTATCCCACCCAAGGGGTGAGGGAGCTGAAGTATTTACATATCAATATGCAGAGGGTGCCAAAAAACTGTATACACTTTTTTTTTTTTTGAGTTGGAGTCTCACTTTGTCACCCAGACTGGAGTGCAGCGGCCGCTCCCGGCCACTGCAGCCTTGATCTTCTGGGCTCCAGCAATCCTTCCACCTCAGCCTTCCAAGTAGCTGGAACTACAGGCACGCGCTACCACGCCCGGCTCATTTTTGATTTATTGCAGAGATGAGGTCTCGCCAAGTTGCCCAAGTGGGTCTCAAACCTGCGGGCTCAGGCAATCCACTCACCTCAGCCTCCCAAAGGCACGGGACTATAGGCTGTATACACATTTTAAGAAAGGAAAAATCTGTATTAAAATTGTAAGTTGAATACAAGTCACGTTTGGCTTCTGCAATTATAAGAGGTGCTCAAAGGGGTTACCATCAGCATTCAGACACTTCTGAAAGGTACTTTGAGAAGTAATACATAGATAACATCTCTTAAAATGTGTGTACAGTTTTTGGCACCCCCAGTATATTTATTTATTTATTTATTTATTTATTTATTTATTTATTGAGTTGGAGTCTTACTCCGTCACCCAGACTGGAGTGCAGTGGCCGCTCCCGGCCACCGCAGCCTCAACCTGCTGGGCTCCAGCGATCCTTCCACCTCAGCCTTCCAAGTAGCTGGAACTACAGGCGCGTGCTACCACACCCGGCTAATTTTTTGATTTATTGTAGAGATGAGGTCTCACCAAGCTGCCCAAGAGGGTCTCGAACCCGCGGGCTCATGCAATCCACTCATCTCAGCCTCCCAAGGCGCGGGATTACAGACTGAGCCATCGAGCCCGGCTCAGTATATTTACATATTAAGTTCCATCTTCATTTGTTGAGAACTCCTCCTGTGGACCTGGGAAACCCTGAACACTCAACCTGTGAGTTCTGACCAACAGGTAAAGCCTTAAGGCAAAGCATATAGTTAGAAATGGAAATGCAGTTATGGGTCGCAGCAAGGCATTGGTAAGGTTTGCCATCCTATGAAGTCCATTTTACAGATGAGTAAACTGACAAGTAGAGGTTATGGTTTTTCCAATGGCACACAACTAATAGGCAGCACAGGCAGAATGCAAACCCAGCCTCTGCCTCACATGTAAGTCAATGGCTTAGCCATTTAGTGACACTGCTCTAGCCATGATGTCCAACTGAGGAAGCTGGCATGCTTCCTAAGATTTAAAAACCATGTTCTGAAGGGGTTTTCACTGAGTCAGAGCTGGGAGCTGAGTATTGCAGGTAGGAGATGGGGCTGGAAAAGCTCTATTGCCCAACCTTCTGCCCCAGGAGTGGCCAGAGAGTGATCTCTCTTAGACTGAACTGAATTTTAGCATTGGATATATGTTTATAGGATGCTAAACTCAACTTGCCCATGGTATACTTTTGATTAATAGTCAATTGCAAATGAGCACACGACTGTGCACTTCTGGGTCATTTTCAGCGAGCCAGGGGTTCCTGGCTGTCTCCCAGCTCCTCCAGCCCCCATGTCATTCAGGCAGCTTGTCCCTCTTTCATATTAATCCTTTTGCAATCAGCTTTCTCATTTCAGCCATGCTTACTAGCTGCTAGCTGCTTTGTAAAGTAAGTTATGATGACTTTGTGCTATAAAATAAAACAGCAATCGTCACAGCTGTTTTGATTCCGTTTAATAAAATGGTGACATCTGAATGTCACAATTGCAGAGAGGCGGATGGGTTGTTGTGGCTGCTGAGAGGAGAAAGATCAGTATTATTCCCTGGGCTAATATCTCATATGATAAGCCCACAGTTACCATTGTTCTGTGTCAGGCGGTGGCTACTGGGGCCCCCTTACCAGGGAGAGGCTTCAGGCATAAGAACAGACCTTCAGTTTTTTTCACTATCTATAAATACGATAGGACAGCCAGGCTGGAAAGGATGTAGATGGTGAAGATTGAGAGAAATATTTCAGCAGAAAGAAGCACACCACTAACAGTTCCTGTCATTCAAGAACTCGAAAAGTTAACCATCTCAGGGAAGTGTATACGTCATCCCACCAGAAAGTGCTGGAAAAATCTTTGGTTTCTCCTTCCTCATCACACATAGAGTGGAGAGAGCAATGCTGGGAAGATAGCAGACAAAATTCATGGAGGCAAGTCAAGAAGCCGGTCTTGTCCTCGATCAATTATGCGAGAGTATTATCAAATCAATGAATTCACAGTGTGAATGCTCGCGGCAGATGGACGAACACTTGTCGGCTATCTGGAGCTGCGAGAGAGTCAGATTTATTTTCAAAGCTTGTTTGTCTCATTTCTCCTGCCTGGTGCTGGAAGGCAGAGCATGCAGCTGTGATTTTTCAAATGTAAGAGATCTCCAACTATTTTATAGTGTGGGAGATTGGGCTCCGCAAGCAAAACTCTCCAGGACTTCTGGCTTTTTTCGCCTCAGAATGAGGACAAAGGATTGCAGGTTTGGCAAGGGTCTCTCTCCGTGCTTGCAGTTTCCAGCAATGGAAGAACGAGATTGGATCGTCTCATGACTGGCCTCCCAGACATGGCTAAAGTGGTGGGGGTTGCCCTACCACTTTAGCCATGGTAAAGTAGGGCACGATAAGACAAGGAGAGGGAGGAATCTACAATGACTTCCTGGAGGATCTGACACGGAGCCGATTTCAAAGAAGAAGCAGGGATCCTGAATTTTCGAATGGGGAAGACAGGCCGTGCAAAGGCCTGGAGAATCTACAGGAAGGGAAGAGGAAACTTCTGGCGGTGTAAGAATGACGGGCCCTTAGCATATGGACGTGTTACCAGTGGTTAACAGGCAGTGCTCTCATCTCGTCCTGCCATTCTGGCATTCTTAGCAGGCAGAGAACTTGATTCCAAGCTGATCAAGGAGAAAAAGGAGATCATTTTGAGTCAGAAACTGGTAACTTTACAACATCTGCCATCCAGTTCTAGATAGCATTTTTCAGCTTCTTTCTTGTGGGAGAAATCATTGTTCCCATTTTGTGTATTGGGCCAAGTGGAAGTTCATTCGTGGTCTTAAAAACAAACAAGGAGTCAATGAATATTCTGGATCTGAATTTGTAGCTTCCTCACCTGGTGCGTGACCAAGAAATCTTTGGTGCGTGACCAAGAAATCTTGTTAGACAAATTCTGAGTACTTTAGGGCAGAGTGAGTTATAAAGTCTCCAGGGATGTTGGAGGCTGGTCAGGGACTCAAGGCTGTGTGCCTCAGTGTGTTCATTCATTCATTCATCCATTTAATCAGTGGGTCAGCAAACTTTGTTAAGGCCAGGGGTTCTCATTCTTCTCTACCACTGGCTGTCTAGGTGATGCTGTCAACGCTGAATCACTATGCCGGATACTGAGGATACCAGTTGCACAGAACACTGTCCCTGTCCTCATGGTCCAGGGTGATGAAATAGGACAAGTGCCGTGATAGAGGTAGGCTCAGGCTTCTGACAGAGGCAAAGAGAGGCAGCCATCAATCTCGATAAGGCAAGGAGAGGGAGGAGTCCACAATGACTTCCTGGAGGATCTGACACTAAAAACGGATTTCAAAGAAGAAGCAGGGATCCTGAATTATCGAATGGGGAAGACAGGCTGCGCAAAGGCCTGGAGAATCTGCAGTGAGCCCACAGCAGCCAATGTGTATGCTGCAAGTCAGAGGGAGAGGAGGGCAGATGGGGTGAGAGGTGAGCTGGGCTGACGATGCAGGATTGGGTGGGCCATGCTGGGAAGTTGAGGCCTATTTTAGGGAAAATCCTTTGGAGGGACTGCCAAGATCAGATTTCAGTTTCAGAAAAATCATCCAGGTAGATTAATGGAATGATACATAGGAAGGTGCTATGAAGAATGACAGACTGAACAAGCCAAAATTAAAATATTTTTTCACTTTTTCCAATTTGAGTTCAGATTTGGCTCTTAAGGGGGAAAGATAGATGGTAAAATTTTTTCAAATTTTAAATTATTTTGAAAAAATTTTGCCATAAAACTCCCATTGAGTCGTTTAAGGCAAGCACTTTTTTAAAAATTGAAGTTGAATTTGAAATTGAAAAATTTTAATTAAAAAAAAGAAAAAACTAGCCGGGCTCAGTGGCTCAGCCTGTAAACCCGCGACTTTGGGAGGCTGAGGTGAGTGGATTGCCTGAGCCCGCGGGTTCAAGACCCGCCTGGATAGCGAGACCTCATCTCTACAATAAAATTAAAAAATCAGCCGGGTGTGGTGGCGCATGCTTGTAATTCCGGCTACTCGGAAGGCTGAGGCGGAAGGATCGCCGGAGCCCAGCAGGTCAAGGCTGCTGTGGCCGGGAGCGGCCAATGCACTCCAGTCTGGGCGACAGAGTGAGACTCCAACTCAAAAAAAAAAGAAAAAAATTTTAATTTGCTCTGAATATGTGATTTGAGGAATACACATAACACACACACACACACACACACACACATCTATTTTTTGATTCTCTAGGCAAGGCACTTCTGGCTTGGACTTGCTTGGGGAGATGGTGTTTGATGGGCCCTGCTAGCCTCTATCTTCCTGCTGAAAGGACAGTAATTTATAGTGTTAATTAAGAACCTACTTCTAGAGTGAGAGAAATCTGAGTTTACATCCTAGTTATGCCCCTGACTATCTGTAGCACTTTGAGAAATTTACTTCACCTCTCCAAACTTCAGGTTCTTTATCTGTAAAATAGGATGATAATAGCACATTTATCCTGGGTAAAACAACAAAAGGCATGTAAATACATGTACACACATGTAAAGAGCTTAGCATGGAGCCTGGCATGTTGAAAGCACTCAAAAATGATGCTCAAAGGGCAAAAGACCAAAAACAAATGACTCAGAAAGGAAAGATGATGACCCGCCAGATGACCCTATTTCTGTTGTGTTCTACTCTGGTATGGTCTAGCAACTTTTATTTATATTACTTTTTAACAAAAAGGGGAAGAAGCTTGTGGGTCAGAGTCTTTCTAACCAGTCGTGATAAACTTTGTGCAGAAAAGCTGTAGGAACTCAATGATTTCTGCTCCAAGCTGCTGAACTAAAACCCGACTTGCAAAATGACCCGGCTCTGCTCTAGCGACTGTCACTTGCTCAGAAGGCAGGGGAGAACTTGGCTCCTTTGCTCCTGATATCTACAGTAACTCATCAGCTGCTGCGCTGAAGGATGTGTTCAGCACTCCCCTTTCCCCTTTAATGTGCCATTAAATCAAATACTCTATTAGCAGAATTAGTTCATTCAGTGTCTGCACTGAAACGTCCCGCGAATTGCGTGATGTCTTCCTAAATGGCCCTGCACTCCGGGGTCTACTTCAGCAGTTTATATCCTGCGGAGGAGGGCCGAGCTGCCCAAGGATCTGCCTGCCTTCCTATAAGTGAAATATGATGGCTTCCACAAAGGATAATTATTTGGGTCATTTTGCCATGTGCAAACCTGGTGAATTCCAAGCACCGTCGATCAGGCTCTGGCCCAAAGCCTGCTGTCCTCACACCTGTAGCCCAGGACCTGTCTTGGCCTCGGGCTTCCCACCTTCTCTGCTTCTCTGCTATGTGTAGGTCCACTCCAGAGATTGGTGCCAAACTATATGCTTTTGCTGAGAGCTAAGACGTAGGGAAATTCCCTTCCCCAAGGAATTTAAGGCAGGAACCAAAGTGTCTCCATTTTTGTATTTTGTAGCAAGAGCTGTGGGTTGAAGTGCAGTGTCCGTATTTTCATTCTCTGTTATTTACACTTGTCACCCAGTACATGTGAAAGCAGGCCATGACAACTGCTGTGACTGTCACAAAAATCTCATGCTCTGAAAATTAGCAAGGATCTCAAGCACGCAATGTCACATTCAGCTGGGGCATGTTGAGCACCAGCATGAGTCCTCATCTGCCAGGGCTCTGGACTGCCGCTGCGGGCACTCCGGCTGCTTTGCCTTCATGCTGAGCTGCATTGAGCCAAGGTGCATTGGATCTGTTACATTCTCTTCTCCTGAAGTAGAAAGTCAGTGTGTTAGGGGAGTATTTGCTCCCATACTAGGTAAACCTTAGAGTGGTGTACAAGTTAATGCCTACCCTTTTTGCAGGGGCGGGCACAGCCTGGTCTGTAGTGTTTGCCAATTCCCACAGTGTAAATATTGCCACTCTGGCTGATTTCAAGCTACCAACATGACGTTATTGAGGGCAGAGTTGGGAAGAAATGTAAAATGCCCGCATTACATAATAATTCTATGAAAGTTAACATCAAGAATGGCACATAATAGTTAAATATAGTCGAATGATTAGGATGGGATGAGTTTTGGGTATTCATAATCTTTGAAAATATAATGCACTTAATTATAAATTTGTATCATTTAATTTTTGGAATGACTGTGTTTAACAACTGGCTCTCACAAGTTACTATAAGCCAGCTCCAACATCCACTGGATTTTAAATGGTAAAATGGGCTGGGCTCAGTGGCTCAGCCTATAATCCCAGCACAAGGCAAGCCTGAGCCCATGGGTTCGAGACCAGCCCAGGCAATGTGGCAAGACCTCGTCTCTACAATAAATAAAAAATTAGTGTGTGCTTGTAGTTCCAGCTACTTGGAAAGCTGAGGCAGAAGGATTGCTTGAGCCCAGCAGTTCGACGCTGGGGTGGCCGTGAGCATGCCACTGCACTCTAGCCTGGGCACCGGAGTGAGACTCCAACTCAAAAAATAAATAAATAAATAATAATAAAGAGGAAAGAAAAGGAAAAAAGTATAAAATGATATCTTTCATTTACAACTCAGTCCAGTGTGGGAATTTAGCCGTGACTCTCTACATGGTGATTCAGAGACCCAGACTCCCTCCATCTTGACTCTCCATTACTCCATTAGGGACCTCAGAACACTTCTAGCCAGGAGTTGGGGAAGGGCACAGAGAATTTCACATGGGTGTTTTTGTGGGCCAGGCTCAGAAATGATTAATCGCTTTTGTCCATATTTCACTGGTTGGAATTTTGTCACATGGCCACACCTAAAGGCAAGAACCCTGGGAAATATCTAGCTGTGTACTCAAGAAAGGAAATGGGTTTGGTGGGCATCTAGCCTGATTCTGCCTAGCACTAAGATTGTCCCCTTCATTGGTTGATGTCAGGAAGCAGGTAGACTATGAAGAAAGAGCAGGTGACCCACATTTCCTTATTAACCATTCATGAGTTTAACAGTCATGAACAATGAAATTAATTGTTTTGGAGCTGGCAGCTAATTTATAAAATTATGCCCCTGTAAGAACCAGATAAATATTATTTACCATTACTGATGTGGCAGGATGCTGTGGCAATTGCATGAGCTGGTTTCTCTAAGCTCAGTGGTCCATCTGTCCATCCATTCATTCACACATCTGGTAGATCTTTATTCAGACCCTGTGTGAGCTTTGGGTATACCCATTTCCTTTCTTGGATATACTTTTGGGTATTCTTTGGGTACACTTAGGAGGTGCTCACAGTCCAGTGAAGAAGAGAGAACTAAAAAGGCCAAGGTCAAGGTACATGCTCTAACCAAAGTCAGGGTCACTAACATTCTGGAAAGTTAAAAAGCTTCCTGAGGAGGAGACAGTTGATGTGGCTCCAGATGAAAGCATGGGTAGAATTTTCTAGATATCGAAGGGGAAAGACATTCCAGGCAAGGGTACTGGCTTGTGCAAAAGTCTAGAGGAGTGGCAGACCATAGTTTGTTCCAGAAATGGCAAGAAACTCAGTGTGCAAGAGATGGACCTGAATAGACTGGCTAATGTCAAATTGTAATGAGTTTTACATGGAATGCACTGGAATTCAGAACTTACCTGTAGGTCCCTGCTTCTCAGTAGAGAGCCTGTATCTCCAGGGGCATCCAATGGCATGCCAGTAGATATGTAAATTCGACTCCTTCCTTTGATGACAAAGTGATTTTGAGAATTTCTAGAAAAGGATTCTTTCCATCTCAGTAGGCCAATGTCTAGTCCTGCATCAGCCCTGTGGTCAGTACAACATGATCAGAGGATGGGCTTGAGCTATACCCCCTGAGCCTGCAGGTGGGTGCTCACTCAAAATCCAAGGGCTAAGAGAGGGGAAGGCGCTGTTCTCTAGAGAAAAAATCCAAACACAGGACCCAAGAAAGGGAAACAGCTGCCAGAAAACCCTGCCATCAGCTGACCCCTACAGGTGAAAAAGAGCAAGGGGACGCTGTCCAAAAAACAGTCATTTGCGAGACAGTAGACCAGGTATGAACAGGACAACATCATTTTCTTTCAGCTTTCAGTCCTTAAAATAATGGGAGGAACAACAGAATAAAAAAGGGCTGCTTTCACCAGATAGAACCAGGTGGGAAGCTGGGGGTTGATCCTGTCACCTCTAGGCCTTGAAATATAAACCAATGCCCCACTCTGTTTCCTCTCAGGCTTCTGGCCTGAATAGCTCCCGGGTGAAGCCAGTGGCTTCATTGTGGTCAATGTAATTGTGCCAAGTCATGAAGCCACAGGGCCAAGCCAGGAAGGCCCCAACGCAGATAAGCCAGGCTGGTAACGTGAGCTCTCCTTGCCTCACATCCTGCCTCACAAATGGCCCAAGTGGGAACCACAATGCCCAGAGCAGACTCTGCTGTGCAGCTCTTGGAAAGGACCCACAGCTGAGCCTAAATCCCTATCTACAGACCCCGAGCCCCACCGGAAAGGCCATATCAAGGGACATCTTCTCTGGGTAGGGGATGTCATTGGAAGAGCAAGACTTTGAAATCAGACAGTACAAGCTGGATTCCCGGTTCTACACCCAACACTGTGGGTCCAGGGGCAAGTGTCTTCACCCCCTGGACCTTAGCTCCCTCACACATGCATGGGGATGACAGTGCCTACCCTCAAGGTTGTGAGTATCCAACAGGATAATGCAAACAAAGCACCTGGGTGGGATGTGGCACGAAGCACGTGCTTGGGAAATACCAGTCTGCTCAATAATAAAAAGGTGGGCATTTACAAGTAATTACCATGTATGCCCAGTACTTTCCATACATTGTCTTGTTTAATCCCCACAACCTGTCTGAGGCATGTCTCATTGTTCTTGTCTGACAAGGACGTTTACAGAGATGGGGTCATCACCTAGGGTTACACAGCTGGTGAGCATAGAGCTATGATTTGAACACAGGCAGTTGGGGGCTGAAGAGGCCAAAGTAGCTGATGATAAAGCCAGGAAAGGAGTTGGTTGGTGTCCTTGCCCAGAGTTCAGTGTCAATGGCAGCAACCTCCCCTCAGGGAGCAAAATTTGATGCAAACTGGGCTACACGTTTTTTGCAGGGTGGTGCTGCCCCAGCTGAGTGGAGCCCGGGAGAAAAAGCAGGAGCGTGAATGGTGCCAAGTACCCGTCGCAAATTCACAGCTACCATGTACTTGTAGAACCTTCATTTCTCAGAATAAAAACGCTGCCAGGCCTACCACCACACTAGGAAGCAAACAGAACGGTGCCATCCGAAAGGACCCTCCTTATATATGGTGCTGTAAAAATGTCCATTGGGGAAAGCCTTCTTAGGATGATATGACTCCACCATCTTTTTTCCCCTCCCATTCCACACCGGAAGCTTTCTTGAATTAGTATTGGGTAATGCTGGAGGCTGGGCCAGGGCCGTTCTGGCGATTTCTCCTCCGGGTGGGCACAGTGTTTGAGAAGGGCCTCTTGTGCTTTTGCAGCTGGAGGAGGGAGCCTTGGAGAAGGGCCACCAGGAGTCTCAGACTTGGTCACCCTCGAATTCAGCAGCCTCCTCACTCCCACCAGAGTGAACACCAAGGAAACAGCAAAAGGTGTCAAACCCACTCTCAAGAAACAGACTGGCAATTTCTTGCTATCATCATGATAAATTGCTATGCTGACTGAATTAAAAATTCTAATAATAATAACAATTAACATTTATGCTGCATGTATAAAGCTCCAGTAAAATATTCTTTTAAGGTCACAATGTGCCTTTATCATGATGTTGTCATAGTACATCTATAATAATAGCAACACTAGCTAGCATTTATTGAATAATTACTGTGGTTACTTTTCTGCAATATCACATTAATCTTCAAAACTTCATAACAACACTTGAAGGCTGGTGCTTTATTATTCCCATTGTACAGATAATAAAACAGGTGTGTGTAGTCAGTGGCTGAACTGGGTTGCAAATTCGGATAAGTCTGAATTCGGTGCTGGGATTCTTACCCACTGCAACAACTGTCTCTCCAAAACCCCATTTGCGATGCCCATTCATGTTTATTTTCCTTAAGCACCTGATCATTCTAAAAGCATGTCTTCCTCTGTGCATGTGAATTATGTACGCATGTGTGTTTACTTTGATCAGTCTCTAAGTTCATAACTACTTACATGCATGGTGCGTTGGTGTCAGAGGTGGGTCAGATGTCTTCTCCACATACCTAGCTTCTGTCCACTCTAGGATTTTTGCTTAACTTCTCTGGGGTTGTTCTGAGGTTCCTGGCGACCTCAGTTTCTCCTCTCCCTTTCATTCAGGACTTCGCCTGAAGCTTCACTCTGTGTATAGCTTTATCGCAGGGCAATGGGGAGAAGTTAGTTTCTGGGATCAGTGGGGCTAGGTCTTAGCTTTGGATAAAGGGGGTGCAAAGGAGGGATGGGAAGGATGGGGAGGAAGACTGACATCGACCCAAGCTGAGATAATAGGACTAAGATATTCCGAGTATGAGGAGACAACAAGACCAGGATCAAGCCTGTTGTGCACAGGATGAGGGGCCTGAAGTGGGGAAGAAGGTATCTCTGTGGCTTTGTTCCTTGGGCCTAGCAAGATATAGATTCTGCTTTAGTAAAAGATGAGCATATAATGTATAATTTGAGCTGATGCTTTTGGGAGTGAAGGGGTGTTATTAATGATAGAGAAAAGAATGGGTAAACCGAGACTGTCCTAGGCAAACTAGACATGTGGTCACTCTGCTTTGATTCCTGCTTGCAAACTGATAGGAATATATTCACACTTTTGCCATCCCTGGGTGTGTGAGGCTGACCTTGTTACCAAAGGTGTGGAGTTGAGAGGTGCAGTGGGTAGAAACCTGGCAACAGATGGCATGCAGGGCACAGTGGCTCAGGCCTATAATCCCAGCACTTTGGGAGGTCAAGGTGAGAGGACACCTGAGACCGCAGATTTGAGACCAGCTTGGGCAACTTGGCAAGACCTCATCTCTACAATAAATCAAAAAATTAGCCGGGAGTGGTGGCACATGCCTGTAATTCCGGCTACTTGGAAGGCTGAGGTAGAAGGAACACCTGAGCCCAGCAGGTCGAGGCTGCGGTAGCTGGGAGCATGCCAGTGCCCTTCAGCCTGAGTGACAGAGTGAGACTTTGATCTCAAAAAAAAAACAAACCAAAATCACAAACAAAAAAACAGATGGCAGGCACTTGACTGTGACCTGGCTTTAAAAAAAAACAAAAACAAAAAACAACTCTTTTAAGGTGAGATGCCTTATTTTGATACAGGATCATTTATTCTGCAACCACCAAGTTTTGTAGATTTGCCTCTTGGAATCTAGGAAGCTTCTGTGAAATTCCTTCTTCAATGAAATGAGGAATAACTAAGTGGCCCGCTGCACACAGTCTTAACCTGCATCCTGCTAAGATGCCCACGTGTATCTCTGCACATGCATACATATGCAGATACAATATTTAGTAGACTATTTACTTGTCTTCAGAATACTAGTTGTGAACATGTTTATATCATTGGGTACTAGGACTTTCTTATTTCTGGCTAAGACTTTGAAGTTTCTGCTTCTCTGTTTTTAGATTTGAAAACCAATACACAAATATAATATTTTTATAAAAGACTCAAACAATACCAAAGGGATATTTGGAAAAATGTGAAAAATTCCCCTTTATGCAGCCCATACTTCAAAAGGTACAATTTCCCACCCAATCCTCCTTCAGCAATGTAATAGCTTGGTGTTTATATTTATAGTCCTTTTTCTGTGTATGTATAAGCTTAGTGTTCAAAAAAATCTTTTTTGAAAGTGCCTCCTTCCATACAAGTTTTATAGTCTATGAAGGGAAAATCTGCTTGGTGACCTCTCTGTAGTTGTTTTCTTGAGACTCCTGGCCTTACTGGTTGGATGTGATTTTTGAATTGCTAATGGTGACTCTGGGGTCAGGTGTACAATGAAGGAAAGATCCTGGGCTTTGGGGTCTGACTTGCGTTTGAATCCTAATTTTGCTTTGAGACTGTGGGTAAACTGTGTTCATTCCTTCCTAGGGATCAAGGGCTGGGACTCTGGAGCCACACTCCTGCCTTGGTTCAAATGCCACTTCCCCACTGAGTCTATGGATAGCTTTCAAAAGCCACTTACCACTCTGTGCCAAGTTTCTTCATCTGTGAAATGGGGATAATGATAGTATCTACCTCTAAGGGTTGCTATTAGACTAGAATAAGTGGCTTGAACGCCTTGCACACATGCAGTGAGTGTTCAATGAGCATTGGCTGCTTTTTGTTACCATCCGTGCAGGCAGAATTCACAGTTACATGAGTCTCCATGCCAGTGATACGTCTCGTGCCTGAGAAATGTAAAAGAGTGCAATCAAATCATTACACACTAAGAAGATAGCACAACCCTGAAACTCCTTGCAGAAATTGTCATCATAAGGGTCTGCACAAAACACAGAAACAATTCTGCTGGGACTCAAAACAGAGATGCGATCCTCAACCCACCTTTGTTTCAACTTCTACCCCATCAATTCATTCCTTACACTTCAGAGTCTCCTCCCATTCAGCTCTTTCTTCTCACTATCCCCTCAGGTCAAGGCCGCATACCTCACACCCCTGCCACCAAACCACAGAACAACTCTCACCTCTTCCCATCTTCCCTCCTTTCCACAGCCCGACCATCAGTTCGGGTCCTGAATTGACACTCAGAGTGTGAAACACCTACCAGGGAAGCTTTGCCTTAACCTCCCTTGTTGATTACAATGATATTCAAAATCCTTTGTCAAGGTTATCTTCAAACCTTCCTCTCAAACTATTCTTCTCACAGTTCTCTAAACATGTTTGCCATAATCCCTTCCCTGAGCAAACCAATTTAAATTTGCAGCGAGGATGATTGCGATGCTGGAGGGGGATTGGATAAGACCTTTAAAGCCTTTTCCAGCCATTTGTAGATCATCTACAAATCTATAAATAATAAGCTTTTAGCACTTACTGTGTGCTAAACAGTATGTTCATTGCCTTTGTTTTTATTTATTTTTCCTTTTTTTTTTATTTGAGGCAAAGTCTCACTCTGTCCCCCGGGCTGAAGTACAGTGGCCTGATTTGGGCTCACCACAGCCTCAATGAACTTCCTAGACTCAAGTGATCCTCCCACATCAGCCTTGTCTTTGTTTTATATTCATTAGCTCATTTAATTTTCATAATAGTTTTATGACGGAGGTAATAGTCCTCTCCTGTTTTACAGATGGAAAAGTTGAGTCTTAGAAAAAGTAAATTATAGATCTGAGGTTGCCCAACCAAGAAGAGCAGGAATTGCACTCAGATCAACGTTGTTATATGCCAAGACTCTGGGAACAGGGGTTTCTTATATTTCTCACGTTTAATTCAAAGTCATTTATTTAAATATACCAAGATGGCTTCTCTGGTTCTTGTAATTTTCCATTCCCCACTTAAGAAACTACAAAATTTAAAGTCAAGGAAATGTCAGCATGATTAGGAGATCTTGGTCATGCCAAAACTGCCCAGAGGCCTTGTAAACTCAGCCTTGTGGGTGGGTGAGATGATTATTAGGAGCTCTTGAGTCATGGCCTTGTTAATTTTGCCTTGGGTGTAGGCGACGGGCTATGGAATATAAACTCTGAGTAAGTGGTACTATCTTTCAGCAGGTTTTTGGTGATGATACAGCCTCCTCGTAGCCTGGTAGTCTGGTTAAAGAATAAACTCCCCTTTCTCCCAGTTTCTGCCTCTCATCTTCGATTGGCTATGAGGGAAGCAGCTGGGCTAGTTTATCTGGGAACAGTGTGACACTGCAACCCTACTCTGGGTGTCAAGGGCTACTGTCTGTGAGAGTGCTGCCTCTCCCAGCTTCTGTTTGTCTAAGTTCAACATTTCCAAGTAGATCCTCCATCCCCCACCCTCACTCCTATGTTTTCTTTCTAATACAAAAACGGATGAAAGATAAAACACCAGTGCTTCCTCCCAAGGGTGGCATGCCAGAATCACCAGAGGACAGACACCTGGGTCCAGTTGAACCCAGGCATCAGAATCTCTGCAAATATGTACTTTGGAAGGTGCTCCCAGATAGACACCCCTGGTTAGAATTCTGCCCAGGACTGGCTCAATGGCTCCTATCTGGCCAATATTACCTGGCTTCGTTGAATTCCACTTACTCCTTTGGTTTTGGTAGAATCCTGGAAGTAGACTGACAGCTGCATGTTTACAGGAAAATTAAGTATTTTAACAGCACAGAAGAGTGGTGCATCTGGAGGTTTCTAGGTCCAGTTATAACCAGACTCGCCTGTCCTAAACAAATGGATTGACTGCTTCCGGCACCATCACTTAACTTCTGCATAGTGACTGACATCTGGAGCTTAACTCCCCAAGGAAATCTTTTAATTTATAGTAAGAAGTGATCAGTTCCTCTTTTTTTTTTTTTTTGGTTCATTTAAAATTCTAAGATCACTTGAAACAATAAAATATTGTATAGTTTTTTTCCTATAAGAAATTTCCCAGATATTTACCAAAATTCTAGAAAAATACCTATTTGTTAATATACCGCAATTCTCACAAGAGGTAAATATTTACAAAATGTGCTTCGAGCAGTGATACTATAAGAATATTAAAAGGTGCTGACTCTATCATTAAATGTATCCTTTCTTCATTTAAAAAAACATTAAGACCACAGTAGGATTAACAAGCAACAGCAGAGAAAAACACCTTTGCTTTAAACAAAAGCTACCTTTTCTCCACAAAAGTGGAGTTACAGAGTGAGAAATAAGGTTAATTTCAGTTTTATTAATATCTGAAATGAAATAATGTTACAACTCTCCCCTCCGAACTTGTGGCTAGACAGCCAGAATATTTATTTCTCCTTCAGAGAAAATAAGAGTGGATGTTACCTTTAAGCAACATACACATTTAATTAATGAATGCAAGGAAAATGATTCGGCTGCATTTAAATCAGGCACAAGCATGTAGAATGGAAGAGATCTGACCTTAAAAATGAAGAAAATATTATTGTAATTACTCCATTTGCTAAAAACAAATGATGTGGCATTTGAATTTAAGACTTTTATCAAAAGCAGTTGAGTGTCTCTAATCAGTTCGCACCTTTACATTTTAATGGAGATGGGGTTGAGCCGCTGCATTTACAATTATCGAGGCTGACTTCATGCCTTTGAAATGACTTAAAAAGATTAGCATTCATGGATTATTTATTAGCTCCTCGTGAATGCATTTCCAAGAATGGAAACAACATATTGCATCAAAGTCTAGTTTCCGAGTTTAACTCTTTTAATTAACAGCGCGGCTGCAAAAGGCTTCTCTGAAGTCGCAGGACCTTTTGTCCTGCTTTTTCCTCATCAGGCATCTTTCGTAGCAGTCTTTGTTCCTTGCAAGTTCAGGGAGAATGCTGATCCCAGCCCTGGCGGCCGCCCTGTAAACACCATGGCTTGCAGAAAAGAGGCCGCCTGGGGGGAGTAGCAATCACTGATAGGAATGCCTGTGTCAGGCTCAGAGGAGAACTCAGTGACACAGTAGCACTGGCAGTTTAACCCAAACACACTTTCTGCCTAGATAACAAAAATGTCACTCGTGAGTCCCTGACAGCAACCCCTGAGGAGCTCCAAGTTTGAGGCGGCACTGGCAGCACGCGGCCTATCTGCCATCTGAAGCCCTTCATTGCCCGCCTGGCTGTGAGTCTCAACCTCTTCTGCAGTGGAAAACAGTCCGTGCAGACCTGGCAGGTGGGCAGGCAGGCAAGGGGCAGCAAATCTTGTAGTGAGGACCTAGTGCTAAAGTCACGCCAGCACCTGGAGTTCAAGCTGACACAGGCATGCGAGCGAGCACGCAGCTTTGCTGGGTAGCTAAGATTCTTCCAAGAAGAGGCAGAATGTGAGAGATATAAACAACCCCAGTGGAGGGCCGGAAACAAAACAGTGCTGGGGCCTGGATCCTGCAAGAATCTTCTCTGGGAAAGCAGGAGGGATGAACGCAAGGAAGGAGTGACTGTCGCTGCAAGTCTAGGATTTGTCTTAGAAAATCCTGATTCTGTATGGTGGTTTGCTTTACTCTTGGTATTGAATGTCTGAGATCCATGTTAAAGTAAATGTAAGAAATAAAAACATGCCTTTACGGAGGTGAGAATGGACCAATACTATTTAAAATACAGAACTGAGATGAATGTCATAGTCGCAAAAATCATAATTGTTTTTATTATGATTATTACTAAGTTTGCGGAATAAAAATTAGGGTGATGAACAAGAAGTTTTGAAGATAACAATTGCTGTTTGGATAAAATACAAGCGAATCTGGAACTGATAAGGAACAGTTTGCCCTGGCTGGCTTGATTTGTTGCTTTGCTCATTGAGAGGTCAGCAATCATGTCATTCATTCGTTCATTCATTCATTCAGAAGATATCCATCCATTGTTCGCTGTGAGGCACTGTGTTGAGGATAAACAAGTGTATCAAATTCTGCCCTCAATGAGTTTATAATCTAATAAGAAAGAGAAGGCAAATCCACATGCAACTATGACACAAGGCAGGATGTGGAAATGCAAAAAGGTGGATGAAAGTTCTGTGATGGCTCTATCCTGTTGGGAGAAATTTTTTTTACCGGAGGTGTCTTCTATTGGGTGAGTAGAATTTGGACAGCGGAGGTGGTAGGGGAGGTGATAAGGAGAACCCCCAAGAACATTTTGATGTAGAAGGTCCAGTGATTTCTGCCATAAAATCATGAGTCCACAAAGGCGGAGTAGGAGAGAAGCTCTTGTGAGCTTGCAAGGTTCTCGGGTGAGCAGCTGGCTTGGCACCCCTAGTTTAACTGCTGCTTCTCTCTGTGTCCTTGGGCGAGACACCTATGAGCTTTAGGTTATTTTTATAAAATATTGTCCCATTATTTCTGAAAATAATTTCTTAGACCTGTCATTGCAGAATTCAAGGATATGCATAGCTGAAGGCTGGTTATATATTTTGCTGTAATGTCTTTCTAGAAAATTTGTATCAATGTGTTCTTCCATTATTGATATGAAAGTACCTTGCTCCAATACTGGGTATTATCTCTCTTTTTAATTTTGACAAGCTGATAGTTAAACATGCCAACTTATTTGTATTTCTTTCATTTCCTATGATGATTTTTTTCATATTCGTTAGTCATTTTGTGTGCATTGTGTGAATTATCAGTTTACGTCCTTTGCCATTATTATACTTGGAGTATTTGCTTTTCGTTGTTGTTGTTTGAAAGAAGCTTTTACATAGTAAGAATATTAACCCTTTGTGATACATTTTACACATATTAGGGTATCTTTTCAATGGTCTTTCATTTTTGTGTTTCTCTCAGTCAAGCTCCCAAAAAGCAAACCAAGGACTTAATTGTGTAGGAAATATTGTCACATAAAAAGAGGAAAGAAATTAAAACAATTCTAATTCCACTATTTAAATATAACCCGTCTTTACACTAATGTGTAGATTTCAGCCCCTTTCCATGTTTTTTCTTATAAAAATTGGATTGTAGTATATTTCCATTTAATTATCATAAATATGCTTCCATAGCAATACACACGTGCGTATATCCTTTGAACACATCTGAATTTTTCATTAGAATGTGGTACTAAAAGTGAAATTTCTGGGTCAAAGAGTAGAGGCATTCTTGGAGATTTCAAAATGTGCTTCTCAGCCAGGCCTCTGCTGGCATCTGGATGGTTCTCTGTAGGAGGTGGCCTCCATGTTGAGGTCTGCTGGACTGTGCTCCCCTTCCAGCAGAGCTCCTCCACACATAGAGCTGAAGCAGGCCCATGGTGTGGGGAGACGGCCAGACACAGAAGTCGTAGATGGAGATCCCTCGAGTTGAGAATGGGGTCACCTGCGGATACAGTGCCCTGACCTGAGGATTCCAAGTCTCTAAGTCCTGGGCAAGGTGCAGACCAGCATTATCAGGCATCGTGTGCTTCCCTTGCATTTAGCTAGACAGGAAGGGTGGCAATCCCACTTACTGGGCAAAGAGAGGGAGGTGGGGCCTTTACTCCACCTGTCAGGTTGGTGTCAAGGTGACAGGGGAGATGAGCATGTCCAGTGTTCAGAACGAGGATTTTTGCTTGCTTATTGAATTGCGGTGATACAGACATAACGTAAAATTTACTGTTGTAACTATTAAGTGAACAGTTCAGTAGTGTTGTATATTCACATTCTTGTGCAACCAATCTCCAGAACTTTCCATCTTGCAAAACAAAAACTCTGTATAATATCCCTTAAACAACTCCCCATTCCTACTCACCTCAGTCCCTGCCATCCACCATTCTACTTTCTATTTCTGTGAATTTGATTACCCTGGATACCTCATGCAAGTGGAATCATACTGTGTTTGTCTTTTTGTGTCTGGCTTATTTCACTTAGCATAATGTCCCCAGGGTTAATTCGTTGAAGCATGTCTCAGAATTTCCTTTCTTTTTAAAGACGGAAACACCACATTTTGTTTATCCATTCATCCCTTGATAGACATTTGGGCTGTTTCCACCTTTTGACTATTGTGAACAACGCTGCTATCAACATGGGTATACAAATATCTTGAGACTCTGATTTCAATTTTTTTGAATATAGACTCAGAGGTGGAATTGCTAAATTATATGATAATTCTATTACCATATGAATCTATGGTAATTTAAATTTTTTAGTAACTGCCCTACTGTTTTCCATAGCAGCTACACCAGTTTACATGCTCACCAACAGTCCTCAAAGGTTCTAATTTCCCACATCCTCGCCAACACTTTTTATTTTCTGGTTTGGGGGCAGTAACCATCCTGGTGGGTGTGAGGCGATATCTCATTGTGGTTTTGATATGCATTTCCCTAAACTAGAACCAGTCCTATGAGGAAGCTGAAGTACCTCTGCAAGGGAGAGCCAGGCTCACGGGCCAAAATGAAGGCACTGAGTTCCAGCAATGGCTTTGATGTTGGCTCATAATTCGACACAGCCTCCTTGCTGTTTCACTTTTCTCAGCCATACGATTGAGCACTACCACCACCATCCCATCTCTGTTTTCTGTGCCTCTACTAAGGAACATTGCGCTAATTTCCAAGGATATCAAAGCTAATGACTTTGTTCCAAAGAGCCAAAGCCCCGCGTAAACACGAGGTGCTAGGGGAAATTTGTCAAGATCGACCCAAAGACCCACAGACCGAGGCAGGTCCCCAAAGTCACATTACAGGAGACATTATTAGTGGCTCACTCCAAATCCCTCAGTGACATCTATTTTAAAATATAATCCACTCTGAACTAAGCACTTACCAGTTTATCTGTACCATGAGCCCGACCATATGTCTCTCCTTTTCTCCCTTCAGCGACTACAAACAAATTCAGAATTTTGAGTTTCAACTGTTCTATTCCTGTAGCTGCTAAGACAATAACAGATTAAAGAGGATGAGCCAAGCGGCCATACTTCTTGTAAAGTTATCCCCAGAGATAAATGTACAATGTTGTTTCGGAGGCTGTGGTGGTGTCTGCAGTGTAACTAAGGTTGACAGACTGCCTGCATGTGGGTGGCTGTCTCCTTTCCAGCTGTGACCAGCTGAATTATATCACCTGTCCCATTTGATGTATTAGGATATGCCCAAGCTCAAGATGCATGTTGCTGCAATAGGGAAATTAATGTCCACCACTGGAGGCAATTAATAATGATTAGGAGCAAAACAGCGGGGTTAAATCTGTGCATTTAACAGAGTGTTCATACACTTTTATACTATATTTCAGCCTAGTTGCTCAAAGGAAAAAAGAAAACCCTTTTGGGGGACTAGAACAATCTTATCTTAATTAATGCATAAACTTAGATGAAATGTCAAAGTCGCTTCAATGAGACATGCTTATTCATTATTTACTTAATCCTCCCTTCCTGGGGTTAGAGAAAAACAATGCACAAAAATAGTATCATACGGAGGAAAATGTTAAGACAGAATTATACTTTTTGAATTGCTGCATTCAATCTATGGATTGGGGGGAGAAATTCTCACCTCTTTTATTTTACAATTCTCCAGCTAATATATTTTAAAAATAGCAGCAAATTGGCAAACCATATATTTGCAATGCTCAATTTAGTGCAACTCCATAAAATTTGCAGGTAAAATGTTTAGTAATGGGTAACTCATTTCCACTTGGTGACTAAAAGCTAGATATAAATTTAAATAGGAGAAATCTAACCTGAACAAGGGATTTTGATGGAAAAGTGCAGAAAATATTGAAAACTGATAGGTTATAAATCTGTAAGGCAGAGAACCCGAACAGACTGATGCAGGTAGACGTAAATGCACCTCTGACTAGGCATTTATGTTACCATGTGTTAGGGTAGAGCATACACAATACAAATATTCATTGGTCAGATATTTTATTAGGAAACTTCATTAAACAGATTCAAACATAATTGGCCACCAGCTGGACTTTATAGCCCAAAGAAGATTATATACTTAACCTAAGTGATAATGCAATTCTCATTAATTAAAAACTATGAGATAAAGTCCTTGGAAAACTTCAAAGCCTTATTTTATTATGATGGATCCTGAAACTAATTCCATCTCTGTGAATCTGCAATGGTGATAGTGACATTGACGTTCTCTTGGCACTTGGGGTTCGTTGGGCAGTCCAAAGCTGCCCACGGTGGTAGCTCCCCCTCTCATGTCCCCTTCATTCTGTCCTAGAGAGTAGCTTAGTCTGCTTGATCCCCAAAGAGACACAATTAAAAATGAAAAGTTCAGTAGATAATCAGTCATGGGCTTACCTAATCCAGATATCCAGATATTTATTTAGACATTGTTTTAAGGTGGACAGGTCTATGTGAACCTGCCCCCAAAGTGTGAGGAAGCTGAGAGACTGAAGAAAGAAGCTGACGTATCCAGTTTCTCAGAAAGAAGCATTTAACAGAGACTTACTAACAGAAGCCACGGATGGCAGTGAGGCAAGATGGTGGATTCTCACACCATTACCTCCCAGACCCAGGGCTTATATATAGAAGGAATAATTCAGAAGGGGTGTGAAGGAAAATGAAAGTACAAGAACATCAAAGTTGTTAGAACTAAGGGCAGGACTTATGGCAAGTACCTTTTCTTCCACAAGAAACAATAGATAAATGGGAAATCTTAGAAGCCTTTCCAGAACTGGATGTACTTCCATTGTTCTATACATCCCATTCGAACCACCCTTTCCCTGTGGTATATAGGCTCTAGGTCTGGGGGCTAATGGCGCTGGCATCCACCATCTTGTCTCACAGCCATCCGAGACATAGACATGGCTATCCCTAAGCCCCTATTAAATATTTCTTTCTGAGAAACTGATTATTTCAGCGTCTTTCTTTGGCTTCTCAGCTTTCTTGAATTTTAGGGGCAGGTTTGCATAGACCCGCTCACTTTGAAACAGACATAACTAAAATATTTGATTAAGTCTTTAATAGCACATATAAATACTTGGCACCATTTTTCATGTGGACATTCAGCCCTGTGACTCAAATGTCCACACACTAGTTTAGTTTCAATAATTCACTCATTGATTGATTCATTTATTTATTAAATAGTCTTTCTTTTCTCACCACCATTACTTCTCCATTTGCCTTGAGAATCTCACCATGGCTGAACATGAAGTTAAGTTTCAGACAGGATAAGTCTTCTGTCTATCTATCAAAGAATCACAGCACTTTGACGTCATTATTTTATTACCCTTAGGAGTATGTTCATCAAACATATTTTTTGAGTGTAAAGTATTCTGCTGAGTGATCACAAAGATGTAAAAAACATCATAAAGACTCTGTTTTCAATTTTTTAAAAAAAATTTTTATTTTTTATTTTATGTTTGAGTTGGAGTCTCACTCTGTCGCCCAGACCGGAGTGCAGTGGCCACTCCCGGCCACTGCAGCCTCGACCTGCTGGGCTCGGGCGATCCTTCTGCCTCAGCCTTCTGAGTAGCCAGAATTACAGGCATGCGCTACCATGCCCGGCTGTTTTTTTTATTTTATTGTAGAGATGAGGGCTCGCCAAGTTGCCCAGGCGGGTCTCGAACCCGCGGGCTCAGGCAATCCACTCACCTCAGCCTCCCAAAGTGCTGGGATTATAGGCTGAGCTCTGTTTTCAAATTTAACAACATTGACTAAACACTAACGTTGTGCTAGTCATTTTCCATCCTTTCTCACAACCCTGTGAAGTAGGTGTTATTCCCATTTATACTTGAGAAAACTGAGTCTGCCGCAGATGACTTTTTCCAGATGACTTAGACCTGTCTCCAGTTACACAGCGGTGATGGCAGAGCCAGAATTCCAACCTTCTGTTTTCAGGACTCCAGGTCTAGCCACCACAGACCAGCTGTCTCTTAAGGAGTCAGCCAGCCCCAGTGCAGATCTAGTAGATATGCTCATGCAGCTCCTCTTTGGTCCTCAAATCAGTCTCTCAGTCAACAATGCCTGGAAAATCACAGACAAAATTGCAGATTGGTAGAGTTATTAGATAATGCCGGTGCTTAAGGCGCTACTAGCCCCTCCCATGCTGCATCCTCCCAAGGACAAGTAGGGAGGACGCTTGATCTTCTCAAAGGCCCTGGCCCTGGCGAGCACTTGAGTCTCAGCTTCCTACTGAATTCCTGGCTTTCCAGCCAAGGGTTCTTTGATGTTGGCAACATGTGGGGCAATTCCTTTTTAGCTTGATGAACCTGAGCTGCAGTAGCAACTTGCTGTCTTGCCTCGCCTCTCGTTTTTGGCGCTCCCTGCAGGCGTGAATGATCATCGCCCAGCAACCCAGCCCCGGAGGGCCCACCCGTGGGGTGGGGTCAGTCCCATGTCCTCCTATCCTTCTTATCTTGCCAAGGAGGAAGGCTTTTTTACTGCTTGTATTTATCTTTTATTTTTTAAACATATTTTTTATTATAAAATTGTGGGGTACAGTTAAGGGTGGGGCCTTACAATCTTGAGGACTTGATAAAAATATAGATTACCTGAACCCTTCTCTAAGCCTCCTGAATCCAGAGGATTGTGTTTTAATCTGCTCCCCAAATGGAGAGAGATGCACCAAACCCCCTATCTGCAAGCATACACCTTCCTACATCAGAGTAGGAAACTCCATCAGGATGGACTTTTTTTTAACCTCAAGAAAAAGAAAAAATAGCTCATTTGATAATTATTTCAGAAGATTATTAATCTTGCAGGGTGTCATCACACAGACTTCAAATGTGGACAAAATCACAGAAATCGTAACCTTTGCTTTCAGCAGTTAGTAAAAGAAAATTATATTTCCATTTAGCATCTTTCCTTATTTCTTTACTTATAAAAGAAAAGAAAAAAAAATCCTTATACATTAAAGAACTGTTAGAGACCGGGCCTAAATTTTTAAGCAGCAGTCCAAGAAACTTAGGATGAAAGATTTTACAGACTTAGCCTATCTACATTTCTCAGCTCTGAGTCCATTTGAGCTCAAATACTAGTGGGATATATATCGGACCTATATAGATAATTTTAAAAGTTAAAAATGTCAATGATAAGTACATGAAAAAATACAATAGGAAGCCCAAAGGAATACATATTCATTTTTATTTATTTGCTGCTTTTTTGAGACTGGATCTCACTCTGCCATCTAGGCTGGAGTGCAGTGGTGCGATCATAGTCACTGCAGTCTCAAACTCCTGAACCCAAGGGATCCTTCTGCCTCAGCCTCTCAAGCACCTAGGACTACAGGCATGCACCACCACACCAATTAAAACAATTGTTGTTTTGTTTTTTTTTTTTGTAGATATAGAGTCTCTCTATGTTGCCCAGGCTTGTCTCAAACTCCTGGCCTCAAGTGATCCTCTTGCTTCAGCCTCCCTAAATGCTGGGATTATAGACTTGAACCACTGTACCTGGCAATACATTTTTAAACTCTTAGTAGGCCTTTTGCTTGCCTATTTTCTGCTTAGGTTAAGAATGCGGGCTTTCACACATTTGTTGAAAAATAAACTTGTGTTGGAACTGGACTTGAAGGAGGCACGAAGGATGAATTGTTCAGGGACCAAACCTCACAGGCATTATGGCTCTGGTGCCAACATGGAGACAACGTGCTGCACAGAAGGTTTTGGGACCAGGGCTTTGTCTCCAGATGATTGACTTAAGAGAGTGGAAAGCACATCCTTGATGCATGGAGACTGACCAGTTGTGTCTTAACCTGCAAAGTGAGGATGGTGGCAATAATTGCTATGGAGGAGTTCCCAAAGGATTTGCTGATGACTGCCTAGCACCTGAGAGCAACTAGCAGATCCGTGAGGAAGATCTGATGGGACAGAAGGGTGGGTCAGTCTTCTTGACTTTATTGAGTCAGTGTTCCTGACTTTCCTGCAACCAGGATCAGAGCAAACAGCATCAGAGGAGAGGAAAGAATAAGCTACATACTGATGACCAGGTCCCCAGGAAGGTGATTTCTTTATCTGTACAATGGAGGTAATGCTTCCCACCTTGCAGAACTATGAGGATTAACCTTGAAATGAAATCATAAATAAATGTGCTTAGCCCTAAGTTGGGAGCCTTGGAGATGCCGCTCAAGGGGGCGAGGGGTGTATATTATCTATTGTTGCCTAACAAATTTCCCCCAAACTTAGCAGCTGAAAGCAATAAACATTTATGATCTCGCATTTTCTGTGGGACAGGGAGCCAGGAGTGGCTTAGCTGAATGCTTTTGGCTCAAGGGCTTTCATGAGGTGCTCTCAAGGGCTACAACTGGCCAGGGATACAGTCCTCTCAAGAGTCAACTAGGGCCAAAAGATCTGCCTCCAAGTTCACTTACATGATTGCTGGCAGGCCTCAGCTCTCTGCAGGCAGTTGTACTCAGGGTCTTAGGGTCTCAGTGCCTTGTAGGTGTCTCTGTGGAACTGCCCACAACACGGCAGCTTGCTTCTACTCGGGCAAGTGATGACAGAGAGAACCCAAGACAGAATCTACGGCCTCCCTAATCTCCAAAGTAACACCTCATCAATTCTGCCACATTCTATTTTTCAGATGACAGCTCACACTCAAGGTATTACACAAGGCCATGAATGCCATAAAGCAAGGATCATTGGGGACCATCTTAAAGTCTACCCACCAAAGATTGCCATTTTATCTTTAGTTTGGAGAGTTAGAATCAGTCAGTGGGACTCACCAGAAGGTTATTGGAGAGGGGCAGAGGTCACACTAGCAATCGGGGCCACCTGTATCAATCACATACACTGCCCATCAGTTATAGTGGCATTAGAATCATTAATTCACCCATCTATCCACCTATCCATCCATTCAATAATCATGGTTTACTCCCCTCTGTGCCATGTACTGCACTGGACACTTGGGTACAGCTGTAAAAAAAAAACCTAGGCCCAAAGCTCACCTTTACGGGAGTCACAGTTTAGTGGAAACAAGGAAATGACAATGGCCACACAATGACAAGCCCTGTCAGAGTGTGATGGGCGCCCCTTGTACAGATTTTCTACTCAAGTCTGGGGGCTGGCCAAAGAAGGCTTCCAAGAGGAAGGAATATTGAGACTGAGACCTGAGGACAGGAAAGGGTTCACCAGGTAGAGAGAAGGAGACCTGAGGAGACTAGCCTAGGAGAAGCAGGGGGTATGGAGGAAGCATGAATTTTTCCAGCTTTCAGGTGCAAATCATAACATGGGCTCCTAATGTGAGGAGCCTGAAAACCTAACAGCTTGTGGAGGTAAGAATGGGCCACTGAGGCTACTCATAACGTTTCCCAAAGTGGAATGGAAACTGCATAAGGGCAAGCAGGATGAGAAAACACTTATGTTACATGATTCAGATGGAATTTCATACACCCTTGTCCAATGTGGTTTATCTTGTGCTAGCCAGAAGTTCTGACTGGCAGTTCCAGGCCTTAGATGAATTAAAATGGGGGTGATCATTACTTAACAAATGCAGATTTCCTTTCCTTGTTTCTATTCTCAAATTCAGCTACTTTATTTTATCTTTATTTGAAGTTTACATCAGTGGACAAGGCATGAGATAAATATACACACACATAAAAATCCTTAGTATATGCTACATTTTCCCAAAACATGGGGGTCATGAGGGAACAGTAATCAACAGGATCTTGACCTTGATAAGATTGAGAGACTCAGGGCTGACTCCGGGATGAATGTCCAGCTGTGGAACATATTGTTTTTTTTTTTGAGTTGGAGTCTCACTCTGTCACCCAGATTGGAGTGCAGTGGCCGCTCCCGGCCACCGCAGCCTCAACTGCTGGGCTCTGGCAATCCTTCCGCCTCAGCCTTCCGAGTAACTGGAATTACAGGCGCGCGCTACCACGCTCAACTGATTTTTGATTTATTGTAGAGATGAGGTCTCGCCAAGTTGCCCAGGCGGGTCTCGAACCCGCGGGCTCAGACAATCCACTCACCTCAGCCTCCCAAGGTGTGGGATTACAGGCTAAGCCACCGAGCCCAACTGGAACATATTGTTTTTATCAATGGGCCAGACCTTGTGAATTCTCCCATGAAGGAAGAGGATATTATAATGTACCTTTGTGGAAGAATCTTCAAACACTATCAGGATCAGCAAACTCAGAATTGTACACAGAATTTGCAGTGTTCTCACTGACACTACTTAGATATTGCTTACTTAAATAGGCAAAATAAAATTTCTAAGTTAAACAGTAATATAATAAAAACAAATTGTATAAATCAGCAGTGGGGAAAAATAGAATGAAGGGGGAATAAAAATCCAAAAGAAGGAAAGAAGTATAGAAAAATTGGAACAAATAGAAATTATAAAATAAGATACAGATAGTAACTTAATGAATTCAAATATATTAATAATCACACTCAATGGAAATAGAATTGATTTTCTATCTAAAAGACTAGGACCATCAAACCTGCTTCAAAGTAAAAGAATTCACAACAAACACAGCAAAAACAAACAAACAAAAAACCCCAGCCAAATTATGTTTACAGTTAATAGCCATAAAACATAAGGATGTAGAAACTTCATAGCAAAGAAAAAGAATATAACAGATGTATTCATTGGGACTAGATTTGAGCAAAAGTGACAGAAAACTCCAAATAATAGAGGCCTAAACAAGAGAGAAGCATATTTTTTCTCTCTGTAGGTCAGTGTTCAAGGTACTCTCTGGTCTCAGAGACCCAGATTCTTTCTATTTTATGGCTCTAAGTTAGGGACCATGTCCTCAACGCTCAAGATGGCAACATCTGGACAGGCTAGGATGCAGAATGAAGAAAGGAGGAAGAAGAACTGGCATGTCCCGCACTGCCTCTTTTTTTTTTTTTTCGAGTTGGAGTCTCACTGTCGCCCAGACTGGAGTGCAGTGGCCGCTCCCAGCCACCGCAGCCTCGATCTGCTGGGCTCCGGCGATCCTTCCGCCTCAGCCTTCCAAGTAGCCAGAATTACAGGCAAGCGCTACCACGCCCGGCTCTGCACTGCCTCTTAAGGAAGGTCCTTGGAAGCTGTCAAATAGCCTGTGGAGTCTCATCTCATCGACCAGAACTTAGTCATACGGCCACACCCAGCTGTAGGAGAAGCTGATAAATGTCTTTACTCCAAGAGATCAAGTCTCCAACTATAAAGGGGAGGAATGATTTTGTTATAGAAAATGGGGAGGTCAAACTTTAGGAACAACTCTATCACAACATGCAAATAACCAAAAGAAAACTGGTGTGGTGGTAGATAAAATAGACCTTAGGCAAATGATATTACTATAGGAAATGAGCATCAGTACATATTTCTAAAAAGATTTAACCACCAGAAGTGTGTATATACTTAGTAACAAAGCTCCAAAATATATAAAACAAGAATTGACAGAATATAAGAAGAAACTGAAAAACAGACCATCATCAAGGGAGACATTCAGTGGTTGATAAATTAAGCAGAAAAAAAAAAAAACCCCAGCAAGAATGTAGAAGAATTGAAAAACACAAAGTTAATTTAATGAACATAAATAAATACTATCTTCAATAACCACAGAGTAGAGATTATTTTTAAGCACACAAAAACATGTATGGAAACTTATTACATTGTAAGCCAAAAGCAAGTATTGACAAATTTCAGATTGTTGGTATGAGTTAAGTCACATCTACGGACTACGATGAAATTAAGTTATAAATAAATTATAAGAAGTTAATTTCTAAAATGTCATTTGTTTTGAACATTTAAAGAATGCACTTTAAAATAACCTATAGGCTAAGAAGAAATCCTGATGGAAATGAGAAGGTGCTTAAAACAAAGAAAAGAAGTAAAAGGAGAATAATATCAATTAAAACTTGTGAGATGAAGAACTAATAATTAGAATACATACAGAACTCTCAAAGCTCAACCATAAAAAAAGCAAACAAATCAACTATAACATGGGCAGAAGACATGAAGAGCCACTTCACCAAAAAAGATATACAGATGGCAAGTAGCACAGGAAAATATATTCAACATCATTAACCAGTAGGGAACTGCAGATTAAAACCACAATGAGATTTGACTACAAGCTTATCAGAATAGCCAAAGTAAAAAATAATGACAACCATATACTGACAAGGAAGCTAAGAAACTGGATTATTCATGGTAGGAATGTAGAATATAGCCATTCTGGAAAAATTTGATAATTTCTTTAAAACCTAAGCTCGCAATTACCAAAACTGTACATAAATGTTCATTACAGCTTTATTGGCAATAACTTTAATGGCAACATATATACCACAGAATAGTATTTGGCAATAAAAAGAAACAAACTATTGATACACACAACTTAGAAGTATCTTCAGAGAAGATATGTAAGTGAAAAAAGTCAATCTCAAAAGGTCACATACTGTATGATTCCAGCTATATAACAGTCTTGAAAGGACAAAATTATAGAGTAGACAACAGGTTAGTTGTTGCTAGGAGTTAAGGAAAGGGTGGAGGCAGGAAAAAGTGAGAGAGGCCAACAAAGTTCAGGCCAAGGGATCCTTGTGGTGATGGAAATGGCCTGTATCTTGGCTACATCGATGTCAGTATCCTGGCTGGTATATCCTACTACGGTTTTGTAGGATGTTATCACTGGGAGAAACAGGGTAAGGGGATGGGGAATCTCCCTGTATCATTTCTCACAACTGCATGCAACAATCAACTCAAAACAAAAAAATTTAATTGAAAAATCTTGTTGGATGAAGTGAAAGTGATACTTTCACAAAATTAAACACACATAATATTAGAAAGAAAAAAGGCTTAAAATTAATGATTAGAATTTAGAAAAATAAGAACACAATAAGCTGAAATAAAGTAGAAGAAGGAAAATAGTAAAGATCAGAACTTAATAAGAACAATAAAAATACTAATGAGAAGATTGATCAAGCTAAAAAATAACATGGGCAAGACTGATCTTGAGAAAGATAGAGAAAGCCAAAATGAACAATGTTAGGAACAAGAAAAAGGATGTAACTACAGGTGCAGCAGGTACTAAGAAAAGATTCTAAATAATACAGGCAAAGTGGACAAGTTTATAGAAAAATTAACTAACCAAAACTATCTTATTGATAGATGTAGTACAAAGCCAGGCTAAATAACCATTAAATGTTTTAAAGTGTTTGCACCAAACTTTTGAGATATAGACAACTGTCGTCTGATATAAACTTTTATCAAGCATTAAAAAAAAGAGAGAGAGGAAAAAAGGAAGATAGGAGGGAGGGAAAGAGAAGAAAAGAGGGAGAAAAGAAAGAGGGAGGAAGGGAGGGGGGAAGGAAAGAGGGAAGAAAGAAAATAATTTCTAAACCGGGCTTGGTGGCTCAGCCTGTAATCCTGCTCTTTGGGAGGCTGAGGTGAGTGGATTGCCTGAGCCTGTGGGTTCGAGACCCGCCTGGGCAGCGAGACCTCATCTCTACAATAAATCAAAAAATCTGCCGGGCGTGATAGTGCATGCTTGTAATTCCGGCTACTTGGAAGGTTGAGGCAGAAGGATCGCCGGAGCCCAGCAGGTCAAGGCTGCGGTGGCTGGGAGCGGCCACTGCACTCCAGTCTGGGCGACAGAGACTCCAACTCAAAAAAAAAAAAGAAAAGAATTTCTAAGTCCGGCTCGGTGGCTCAGCCTGTAATCCCGCTCTTTGGAAGGCTGAGGTGAGTGGATTGCCTGAGCCCGTGGGTTCGAGACCCACCTGGACAACTTGGCGAGACCTCATCTCTACAATAAATAATAATAATAAAAATTAGCCTGGCGTGGTAGCACGCGCCTGTAGTTCCAGCTACTTGGAAGGCTGAGGCAGAAGGATCTCCAGAGTCCAGCAGGCTGAGGCTGCGGTGGCTGGGAGCATGCCACTGCCCTCCAGTCTGGGCGACAGAGTGAGACTCCAACTCAAAAAAAAAAAAAAGTCCAATCATTAAAAAAAAAAAAAAGAAAAGAATTTCTAACTAATGTCATGATACCAAATCTAGATAAAGATGGGTCAAGATCTGAAAGCACTAAATAAAATACAAATAAACCAAATTCAGCAACAATTAAGATATCAAGTGGGGCTTATTCCAGAAACGAACCATTGGTTCAATATTAGAAAAATGTATTGCTTTAATTTACCACATTAGAGCATTAAAGGAGAAAAACCGCGTGATCATCTTGATAGGTATGGAATTCAGTACAATCCAAAAGCCATTCATCATAAGGGCCCTAGAAAAATGATTGCATGTTAACCACAGGAGACACGTATAAGAATTTTCACAGGAGCAAAGAACTGGAAACAACACAGCTCATGAATAAAGTGTGGTGCCGAGGAATACGGCCACAGATGACAACATAGATGAGTCTCACAATGTTGAGCAGAAAGGGCATGACAGCAGCACATCTAGAAACACATCTTTTAGGATTATGCAGGAAACTTTAGGTAAAGCGGGAGGTGGGGAGATGAACCCCAAACACACTCGTGCTACCGCAGAAGAGTAGGGAAAGGGACATGCGAGGGTGGCCCTCAGGAGGGCTCGGAGTTGCTGACATATTAGATTGAGCAGGTGGTAGGTACATAGGTGATCGTGTTATTATCCTTTAAATTGGCATACATTTAATATTTTATATGCAAGGTATTTTTAATCATTAAAAAAGGGAAGTCGGGCTCGATGGCTCAACCTGTAATCCCGCGCCTTTGGGAGGCTGAGGTGAGTGGATTGCCTGAGCCCGTGGGTTCGAGACCCGCCTGGGCAGCGAGACCTCATCTCTACAATAAATAAAAAAATCAGCCGGGCGTGGTAGCGCATGCCTGTAATTCCGGATACTTGAAGGCTGAGGTGGAAGGATCCCCGGAGCCCAGCAGGTCAAGGCTGCGGTGGCCGGGAGCGGCCACTGCACTCCAGTCTGGGCGACAGAGTGAGACTCCAACTCAAAAAAAAAAAAAAAGGGGAAAACTTCTCCTTGGCATTCTCTGCCTTCTGCTTGCTTCACCAAGTCAATCATTTGCCTTTTCCATCATAAATACTGATTCTTTTGAAAGTCACACTAAAAAGGAAGCAAAAGGATGAGCAAGTGACACTTTAAAAAAAATTTATTGTAGAGATGAGGTCTCGCCAAATTGCTCAGTCTGTTCTCAAACCCATGGGCTCAGGCAATCCTCTGACCTTGGCCTCCCAAAGTGCTGGGATTATCGGCATGAGGCAAGTGACACTTTTGGGCCAGCATTATTTCCATGGCTCTTTCAAAAGCCCTTTCCTCTTCTTTGAGAAGCCAACCTAAAGCTAATCTAACTTATCTGAAATTTAATTACCCATAAATGGTAATAGAAAGTATAAAACTTTATTAGAATCCGTATAACCCATACATGAGTAGCTACCATTTATTCCATCATTTTATTTGGCACTTACTATGTGCCAGGCACTAGACTAAATACATCATGAAATTAGATCATTTTCCTTCTCTCTCACAAGGTACCTTCCATAATTCCCTCATTTCTCAGATGAGGAAACAGGTTACATGATCAGGATGTGGCAGAGATGGGATTTAGGGCCAACACTGTTTGCCCACATGCTGTATTGCCCAAGAGTACAGAAAACAGAATTGCTTTTAGGGACTTGACCTGGATAAAGCAAAAAGGCATCTGAAACAGCATCCGGTGCTGAGGAATGCGGTTATAGCCCTTGTGTGGGGACAGGACATCTATGCTATAGAAAAGTCATATTATATCAAGCTGTTATTGAAAGTCGTTCCTGGCTTCAGTTGGCTCAGGTATGCATCTGCATCCAGGGACTGGCCCAGATGTGTTTCTGCAGGTACCACAACTTAGTTCTCTGTATCATGAAGAGCTGTAACTCTAGGTACTGCGATATTTCTTTATAATTACCCAAAGGCAGCTACAGAACTTCAAGTTCAAAGGCATACTTTCTTTACAATCCTCAGGCTAGCCTAAATCACCTGTTATTATAACGGTCCTCAAGGTTCCAAAGTGACCTCTTATTAAAATGATCTATAATTTTGATTAGTTTCTATTGCTCTCAGCACAGGCCTAGGCTTGTTTACTGTGAATTCACATCTTCTTCCTGAACAGAGGCTGGACTATTCATTTGTTTTAGGGGGTCCTCTGAGGATGGAGGGAGTTTGCCCTCTAGACCTAGACTGGCTTGTCCTTGCTCCTAGCATTGCTACTCTGGATTGCTTCTGCAGGCACTCAGTCTCATTTACTTCAGCCCATTTTCCCATGCTCAGTCCAGAGTAGGCTTAAGTGGGGACAGGGACAGGGACTCTGTGGCTCCGGAGTCTACCTTTTGATCGCTGTCATCTATTGAGACCCCGTGTACAGTTGAGATGCTCCATGTATATTGTCTCATTTAATGACCGATTATTTTCTTTTTTTAAAAAATTGTATAGCAAATGACTTTTTTATTGTGGTTAAAATATAAATAACATAGATTTACCATTTTAACCATTCTTTTTTCTTTTAATTTATTTTTATTTTAAAGATGTGGTATACAATTCAGGATTAGGTATACAAATGTTCATTATGCAGGTACCCTTGTTAGTGAAGTGTGACACCCCCCACCCTAGATTCCCACTACTGCCAATTCCGCATCCCCCCCACCCAGCAGTTTTCTGCTACTGACAATCTTTTTCTTACAGCATTATGATAATTGTTCAAGGTCCGCTTATGAGTGAGAACATATGATACTCAGTTCTTTGTTTCTGTGATAGCTTGCTCAGTATTACAGACTCTAAGTCCATCCAGGTTGCTGTGAAGTTCATGATTTTGTCTTTCTTTATGGCTGCATAATACTCCATCGTGTATATGTATAACATTTTTTTTTACACAGTCCTCTTTTGATGGGCAGCGCGGTTAGTTCCATGTTCTTGTTATTGTGAACAATGCTGCAATAAACATATGTGTGCAAATATCTTTTTCTTTTTTTTTTTTTTTTTTTGAGTTGGAGTCTCACTCTGTTGCCCAGACTGGAGTGCAGTGGCTGCTCCCGGCCACTGCAGCCTCGACCTGCTGGGCTCCGGGGATCTTCCAAGTAGCTGGAAATACAGGCGCGCGCTACCACGCCCGGCTAATTTTACTGATTTATTGTAGAGATGAGGTCTCGCCAAGTTGCCCAGGCGGGTCTCGAAACCCGCGGGCTCAGGCAATTCACTCATCTCGGCCTCCCAAAACGCGGGATTACAGGCTGAGCCACTGAACTCGGCCAGATATCTTTTTCATCGAGTGATGTGAATTCGTCCAGGTATATTCCCAGTAGGGGGAATGCGGGATTGTATGGAAGGTTGATTTTTAGATATTTTAGGAATTACCACACTGTTTTCCATAGAGATTATACTAGTTTACACTCCCACCAACAGTGTAGAAGTGTTCACTTTTTGCCACATCCTCTCCAGCATCTGTTGTTTTCTGAGTTACTACTGATGGCCATCTTGACTGGAGTTAAGTGGTATCTCAGTGTAGTTTTAATTTGCATTTCTTTGATGACTAGTGAGGCTGAGCATTTTTTCATGTATCTGTTGGCTGCTTGTATGTCTTCTTTTGAGAAGTGTCTATTCATAAATGGATTATTTTCATTTGCATTAAACATGAAGAACCTGAGACTGAGAGATGTGACTCACACTGACGAAGTTCCCAAAGTTAGAAAGGGTCAGAGCTGGGATTTGAGCCCCATCAGTCATGCCCTCTCCTCCTGCTAACTGCATTTGGTGCCTAAATTGCTCTAATTGATTGAGACTCACAAGTCCATTGACAGAACATCATAACAGGGTCAGGAGTTTTAGAGCACTTTACCTTGAGCCCCCTCTCTGTAATGTGGGCAATGAAGGATCGATCTCCTCCATATAAGCACATCTCGACGCTGAAGGCAAGGTGGTGTTTTTGTCTTTCGTTATCACTGGAAAGGGAAAGGAAAAAAAGCATGTTAACTAGTTTGGAGGGAATTTGTAATCCAAAGTTGATATATGCAAAAGATGAAAATGATTGCTTTAAAACAATTTAACGTTTTCATTTGAAAGTTGATTGAGATATTGGATTCATTTCAATATCTTCATAGTATCATCAGCTTTATAGCTGGACAAATAAATAGATAGACCTATAATATCACCATTCAAATGATTAAAAAGAAATAAAATGATGCCAGATGTTTATTTGGAATAACCCATAGAACACATTGAAAACAATTCCTATTTCTGCAACTGGAAATTGGAATTGATCATTACTGGGCATTAAATGTGCGTATGTTTTTCTGAAGTTCTTAAATCTATTTAATTTCTATGTTGACAGAGATATTAGACAGCTGTTTGAAAATCTGTCTCTCTTTCCTGAGCTATGCACAAGAAATCTTTATGTTAAGCCACGAAATGTCAATGAGAGCTCTTCAGTGTACTAATCAGCCTGCGAGTGCAATGTGAGCGCTGGAAGCAATAACCTTAACTTACGTTCTCAATAGTCTTGATTGCCCCATGTGCACCCCCTTAAGACATGGCTGTTGAAGGCGACGTCTCCAGAGTGCCGCTGTGCAGTGCCAGCTCGGGTGATTAGAGTCAAAGACGATGAGTTAGGGGACGTTTTCTCCGTAAATGGCTTCAGCAGTGACTCACTGTGCACCCCAGGGGAACATTGCTGAATCCTCTGCCTCTATTACCCTATTACCCACCTCAACCCCCCACCCACCACTGCTCCAAATGGAATCAAACGGAGGTATCTTGGAAGAGCCTGTGGCAAAATACCGTGGGAACCAGGTGCAAGAAGGAAGAAAACCAACTTCATTCTTTTGGAGTCATTTAAGGGCAGGCTGGTAACTGGCTAATCGACATCTTCCTAGCATCACTTAGTGTCTTCGGAAACATTTCCACAGCCCAGAGGAGAAAAAAACCAACTTTTACATACAGTGGTGTTCTTTGTAGTGTGATTTATAGAAGTAAAGGAAAAAAGGATTAAGCCTAGATATTTTAGAATGGGGAAATGGTTATTTATATACATTATGCTAAATTCAAACATTGGACTACAGCATGCCTTTTAAAAATAAAGTCCAACAGAATCAGAAGTTCAAAAAAGAAAATCCACTCATTCATTAATTAGGTGAATGCTCCATGGCCAAGGTTTGGCCTTTTTCTTTTAAGACTGGAAACCTGACTGTGGGCACAATGAGAAGGGATCTGTTTCTCAGGGGTGGACGTGTTAGCCAACTTTGTAAGGTAGAGATACCTTAAGGCAGAATTCCAGCATATCATTTTATATTCAGAAATCTTTTACAAGCCCTGGGATATTCACATTGGCATAACCAGTAAATTCTTTCCCTAGAAACAAATGACATGAGACAAAGTCTCCTGTGTACCACATTCATTTACCTGCTACTGTTCATGGACTGTTTATTTTGTGCCGTCACTGCACCAAGCAGTTATCAGGATCTCATTTAAAAAGATCATGTTTGCAAAGCACTTAGTACATGCCCAGCCCTTACCAAGTGCTTTATGTTTGTTAGCTGGTGTTATTACTACTTCTCCTTATCCTCCTCATCTTGCTGTGGTTTTAGGTGACATTATCCGCTTTCTACAAATGAGAAAACAAAGAAAGAGCAGTTCAGGAACTGTCTAAGCAAGTTGGGAAATGGCAGAACCACAGTGAGAAATATACTCATCAGAGGAACCGGAATATTCAGTCTACATCACCAACGTCTCCTCTTGCTTTGTAGACCCTGGGGGAGGCGTAGTCAGAAAGTCACTTTCCAAGTGTGGAATCTCAACAAAGGGAGTTAAAGGAACTGAGTATTTAACAGCATCAGTCCAAAACAATGTGATATTCCCATCTCTTATATCTCGTATCAGGATGATCTTACACCTGAGATTCATTGCTTAAGACTCTCCCCTGAATAAGAAAGAGACGCTAGCATTGACTAAACCCTCATTGAATCGTCATAAAAGCATAATGAAGTAAGCAGTGCCTTTCTCTCCACCCCGTTTTAAAGACAAGAAAAGAGAGGCAAAATAAGGTTAAGGATCATTCCCCAAGATACCACAGTAGGCAGAGCCTAGGCTCAAACTCTGGACAGTGAAACTCTAAAGCCCTGTCCTTGACCTTGAAGCTCCGCTGACATTCCTGGATGGGAGGCAGTTCCAGCACTGCCTCACGGCTCTCATTCCTCCAGGCTTCTCTTCAGGGGGCCACACCCACTTTTGAGATGGAGGAGCCCAGTCTGTCCAATTTCAGCCACACTGGCTAAGAGCCATTGCCAGTGACTCTGCATTTCCTGACTCTGATCCGTGACCTATGTATTTTATGTATGTCTGTATCTGTCTGATCCATTATATTTTGATTGTTTTAAAGTTTTGCTCTCTGAAAATGAGCTTATTTTCATAATTTACAAATTCTTGAAGGAATTGCCTCATTGTAATTCTCTAATACTGAAGTAGCAACCAGTTATTATCTTTTATTTTTAGTAACCCAGGGGGATGCTGTGACACAATGTAGAATAAAATAAAGTGGGATCTAAAATTGTCTATACAATATGATCACAGTTATGTTTAATACTGGGATGGATAGAGAATCACCAAAATACTTACAGTGGCTCTGCTTTGGTGATAAAACAATGCGTGCTTTTCTTCTTCCCGATTTTCCACAATTAGTGGTTAAGTGATAGTGTTTAGGTTATGCCAGTCACTGTGTTCTTGCTTTGCATGGTCTAATTTAATCCTCCCAACAATGCAGAGACATAGGTGTTACTATTTCCATTTTGCAATTTTACAGATAAGGAAACTGACAGACAAGTAACTTGCCTAAGGTGGTCGGTGACTGAATGACAGAGACAGAATCCTAAATTTGTTTTAGTACAGATTGCATTGTATAAATTTGCTAAGACTGCCGTAACAAAATACCACAGACTGGGGAGGCTTAAACAACAGAAACTTATTTTGTCACAGTTCTGGAGGCTAGAAGTCCAAGCTCAAGATGTCGTCAGGGTTGGTTTCCTCTGGGGTTCTCTTCTTAGCTTACAGATGGTCACCTACTCACTGTGTCTTCACATGGTTGCCCTTCAGTCTGGGCACGTGTCTGGTATCTCTCTGTGTGTCCAAATTTTCTCTTCTTATGAGAACATCATTCATATTGGGTTAGGGCCCACCCTAAAGACTCCATTTTAACTTAACTGCCTCTTTAAAGACTTTATCTCCAAATATGGTCACCATGAGTTACTGGGGGTGAGAATTTCAACATTCAAATTTGGGCGGGAATGGGAAGCATGGTTCAGTCCATAACATGCATCTGTCTTCTTAACTGGCAAATAATACTGCTGCCCTTAAGTAATCTATTTTATAATTTATAGAAGCTTTATTTTTTAAAAAAGATTAAGCTGAAAAAAATATTATTTCATTATAGTTAAAGGATGACTTGCTGGCTTTTAGTTTCTTTGTTAGTTCACTAATTTAGAGATATAATCCTGATTGGTAAAGAAAAAGTATTGACTGGAATTCAAGGTATTTTGCTATCCAGCCAGAGCTGAAATGACATAGTAAATGTATTGAAATCAAGGTTGTATGAGGTTTACAATCCTATGGGAAACTTACAATTTAGTTGAGGAGACAAAGTATGAATTCATGAAAAATTAATAGCAATGTATGCCTAGTATAAGAAATGCCCCAAGGCAGCACGGGATAGATAGTGGAAGCCAGAAAGTAGATGCTGTCAGTTCAGAGAAAAGTCAGTGATTGGGAGAGGTGGTCCAGGAAGGCTTCCTGGAGGAGGAAGGCCTTACCGTGTTGCTCAAGTAGGGAGCCCTCTCTCCCCATCTCACGGACTGCTGGGAGGCTTAGGACATGTTCAATGAAGTTGAGTGTCTGGTAGGAGCTGGTGAGATAGACGAGAACTCAGGAAGGAGGGGGGAGGTGGGTACGTGTTGGGCAAAACCTGCACGTAGGGAAAAAAGAGGAAAGGAAGTTTCCAGAAAAACCACAGTGACCAGAATGAATCGATATAAATTTGGAGATACAGAGTCAAGACCATGATATTCCTGGTTTGGATCAAAGGCCCCGCAGTGGCCCTTGGGGCAAGTCAGCTGAAAAGGGAAGCTGGATAGGACTTGAGTGTCACATGATAGGCAACACGCATATGGGATCTTGGGACGAAGAAAAGCTGGAGCTGGCTGCTTGCTTTCATCTTCCAGATGAGCTATAAGAGAAGAGAATCGAAAGGAATGCCGGCATCTTCTCCGAAAGGTAGAGGAAAACAAGGGGGACGATGTATGTAAAAAGGTGTCCTACCTGTCACAAGATCTCACCTCCAGCCAGCCAGCCCTCCAGTTAGCTTTCACTGGAATAAAACCAAGGGTCACATTTGCAGCCATTCGGTCTCTGAGCTTCATCAGCAGATAAGTTGGGTTTATCCCAGAGGCCATAGAAGTGTGGGTCTGGGGCGATGAAAATGTGTTGGGAAAGCTGGAAGAACTTTATCACATTTCCACTTCTGAGCCAAGGTCAAGTGCTCTATTCATTCTCGTCAAGAAGGAAGTAGTAGACACAGGCCACCCTGCCACAGGGAGGGAGGCAGATGGTGACGGGCAGGGAGCCAGCTGGGGTGTAGCTTAATGTGCTCTGAAGTCGGGCTGCCTGGGTTCCAACCTGTCCCGCCTGAGAAACTGTGTGACTTTGAACTAGTTCATCTCTCTATGCCTTGATGTCCTCACGTGGAAAATGGAGCTAACAATTACATCTATCTCACAGGGTTGTGGTATGGATTCGGGGAGATAATGCATGTCTGATGTTTAGGTAACACTCAAGAAATGTTAGTGTTGATATCAGAGGTGGTGGGAGAGGCAGGCCATCCTGGAAATGTGAATGGGTCTGGGGGTGAATCAGAGCAGAGGCAATGAGAGCATGGGGGAGCTTTGAGAAAGCCAAAGATAATGGCTCCTAAGCTCATGCACAGACAATACAAAAGTGCTTAAAAACAACAGCAAAAGGCATCTTCATGCAATGCCTAACAGGAAGAACATTCCAGGTACTGAGGAAGTGGATTTAGCAGAGGCTGTATTTAAACCTCAGTACAAGGCACACGAGTGCATGCGAACTTCCCGGGAGACTGTCACCAGGACAGGCAGGTGGCCCAGGCCTGGCAGCATCTGGAGCCCTAGGGAGAGGCACAACAAAGGGCTCTCTGTTTCAGGGATGGTAGGTGGAGTGGGGAGGGAAGTTAAAGGTCAGAGGTCAAATTTGGAGGAAGATATGGGGAAGTCGTGTTGCAGGGCTGCTAAGAGAAAGGCAATGGAGAGGCACCTCACAAAAGCCTCCTCAGGGGCAGCAAGAGAGCGTTTGGGGTGGGGGCGAGCCAGTGTTGCTGAGAGAGAAGGTAACTTGCCTCAGGAGAAATAGTAGCTTCCAGACATGCGCAGACAAGGCAGGCACACACGTCCAGGGGCTTCCAGATGTGAGAGGAGCAGGAGGAAACTTAGGATGAGGTGGGGCTATGTGACTGCGGAGGTCTCTCCTCCCTCCTTTTCTCTGTGATGCTGCTTGATGCCTGTGCCATGACCACGTGGCTTCTCTCTCAGCCATTCACATTCACTGTTCCATTGGCGTCTTCAGCTCACACAAAGCCCCAATGCTACCTTCTGTTTCTGTCCCTCAGTTTCTGTGGTCCCAAGCACCCCACTGATTCTTTGTTTCTTAGTTCAAATTTCCATGAAAAAAATGTCATTGACCAGGTCATCTCTTCCAGACTAGGTCTCACATGAGTCAGCTGTTGGCTACGCTTGGGTCAGGTAATGACCCTGGACCCACTCAGCTGTGACCAAGAACACAGTGGCTCCTGGGATGAAACTCACCAACAAACAGTCAACAATTATGCTTCAAGGGCTGGAGCAGGATGGTTGCCTTTAGACAGAAGACATAAAGGACATCACATCACCAGCACATCTGATCACAAAGTTATCAGTAAAACCTACTGCAAATCAAGGCCATAGAGTACAGAAGGTGGAAAATGAAGCCTAGGAGACTGAGAATAGAAAAAATAAGGGGAAGGCATTGTAGTGCCTGAGATGCATTGAAAAAGTGAGAACTGTATTCCATGTGAAGGAAGCTTTTATAAGGCTTTTTCTCTTGGTCCACAGCAGGAGACAGGCCATTAAACACCCGATGTAGATGTGTGGGAAGATGGAAACTGCAACGCCACTCATTTATTGAACACATACTAATTGAAAGCCTACCGTGTGTCGAGGACGCAGTGACGGAAGTTCTCAGCGGAAGTGCCAAGCCTGTGAATGTTTGTCCTTCTTAAAGAAATACAAGGGAACAGCCATTTCGGAATCTGGCCCACAAAAAAAGGCCAGAACTTGGAAAAAGGAAATTGGAGGAAAAACAATGAAAAGGGTGTTCAAATGAGCTAAGCCTCTAAAGCCCATCTGTAGGAATAAAGAGCATATCTACCCACAACAGAAGTTGGGCAAGTAGGATCAACAGAACTTATGTGCAAAAAGGAATGAAAATATTGGCTCCATTTTATTACAACTAGAAAAATATGAAATGTGACTGAGCTGGTCTTCTGATCACACTTCTGATGATCTTTCCTCTGGTCTAGAGAGCAGAAATAATGAAGCCCTTGAACAGGTAATAGAACCAGAACTACTCAGAACTTTTACATCATGAAAAGGAGGAGGAGGGAGAGGGGCAAAGGCATGTGGAGCACCCAACATCCATACCCTGTCAACAGAGTGTGGCCTATTTGCGCCATGGCCATGAGTGTATTTGCATGTGTGTGTGTGTGTTTATGCACATCTGGGTGTGTGTCTCTTTCTGTATGTCTGTGCCCTACCCCAGATCAGGGGATAAGCCAGGCAGTTAGCAACCTAGGACACCAGCTCTTAAGAAGTTCAGACACTGCTGGGATGCTACAACATCGCTGGGAAGGCCCTGAGATGAGACCAATGATCACGGATCTTCTCAAGGAGAACATTACGGGTGGAGGAAAATCAATTTTGCTAAGATGACAAAAGATAATACTGGCAGTCTTCTAGAGAGGATGGCTGCAACAGCTGTAGGGCTTGAATCAGCGGGGTGAATTCGGATGAGAATTCAAAGTCTGAGCAGAATTTCTCAGAACAACAGTGGAGACAAAATCTGCCGCCAAGCAATCCTTCTCTCACTCTCTTGAAACCATGTAGTGCTCAATATTGCTTCTAAATAAATGAGCAAAGGGGAAATATTTACAGAATAACCATTGCTAGGCTCCTTCTTCCACCCCACAATCTGTGTGCATAAGATGTGTGCATCTTGCCACAGTGACCAAATGCTCTGGGAGCCCAAAGCTGTGGCAAGAGGATCCTTCGTTTCTATCTGTGCCCAGCCAGATTTTCCTCATTTCCTCGGAATGGGGGATTAGCTAACAGAAGCAAACCAGCCTTCCACAGTATCAGGGGAACACCTTCCACAAAAAACAAACCCCTTGTAGTACAGGCTTACCCCACTAGACAAGTGTTCTAGGAACCCATCGGCATCAGGGTACCTACTAGCGTTGCTGTGAGAGGCTGCGTTCAGCTTCAGTAAATTTTGGGGGGGAGATTCTTTTAATGCATTTGCCCATTTCATGATGGGTGATTTATGAGCGCACCTGCCCACACTGTGCTAAGTGTTCAGCAGTTTGTGACCAAAAACAGCATGATCCCATGCCCCGCCCTCCATATTCACATTATCTCACCCTGAGAGACTTTTTTGTTTGCTTGTTTCCCCGATGAAAAACGTCCTCAAAGGGAAACATTTTGCCAAAGTGGGAAAGGTGAAACAAAAACCGGCAGAAGCACTAAAAGGCATCAAAACTGACAAATTCAAAAGCTGTTTTGAGCAGCAGAAAGCGTCTCAATAGGTGTATTGTATCAAACGGAGAGTAATTTGAAAGTGACTGAAGTTTAAATATGCAAGAATAAATACACCATTTTAAGGACGAAGGGAGAGAAAAAAGGATAAATATACAAATTTTATAAATAAATTCTGGGTTTTTGGGTCCCCCTCTTAAGTGGCTTCTAAGAATGTGCCTTTTGCCAAAGGTTGGATGGGGTTTTGTCATGGAGGTTGCTTTCCTTTTCTTTGAAAGGGGTCTGACAGATAAGGAAGTACACAAGAACAATGACTTCTCCAGAAGATACTCTGAGGCAGCAGCTTTTCATTTGTATTTTGGATGGTCCCACAGCTCTCCCAGAAGAGAGTAAGGAGAGGGACCGAGAGGCGGAGCCGGTCACCCATCCCTCTGCAATCCAACCAGAGCAGCTTAACTTTTTACTGGCAAACCAGTGTTTCAAAGGACCAGTGTCCACAAGACATCCGGTGGACACTTGTGCCAATGCAGGAATTGCACTGAGGCACCAGCTTTGGAATTTAGCAACAGCTGTATGACGTTTTAGAAAGAGAATGAACTCATATCTGATAGATTCAGTTGATTTCTTGCTCTATCACAAGCTGTAAAACATGGACCAATAATATCCTTGGGGCTTATCTACAAAATGGGATCTCAGTGACTACTTCCTGGGGAAGTTGTGAAGATTAAATGAGAAAAATGTATCTAGTATGTACTCAATAATTGCAAAATGATGTATAATATAGAAGTGCAATAAATAATAAATAAGTTCCCTTCACTCCATGTCTTCCTTCTGGACATGAAGCTTCCAATTACTTGCCCTACCTTGAGAACGAGTTAAATAAAGTTTCTTTTGTACTCTGTTACTAGTGCCATGATTGTGAGCAAATCACCTGGCCTTATCGGTGAAATGAAGACACTATCCCAAACACCTCGTTGGATTGTCATGTAAAATAAATAAATAGATATCTGCAAGAATGTTTTGTCATGGGTAATGCCACGATGCATATGTAATTCTAAAAAATATCTCCATTAATAAAGATCTCAACAGATATCCATTTTCCCTATAAAATGTGAGAGATGTTTATGCAAACCCCCAAGGTTATTTTATTATTAGACAATACATTGAGAACAGAAATGATTTACACAATGCAGAGAACATGAATGAGTCCATAGAAGAGTAGGTCGTTGTGACAGCAGCAATAGCAGTAGAGCCACAAAGCCTCCTCCACACAGGTCTGTAATTAGCATATATCACCCAAGGGCCATAAACAGAAGCTCCTATATATCATATGGGCCATGAGACAACCAGGTAAATAAAGGGCAGTTGTTTAATTTCCCTGTCATAAGAGAGTGGAATGCATAGCAAATAGGCTTGTAAAAGCACTTCATACTTTCTCCATATAGGATAGTTTCCACTAAGGGAGGGTGAGCTCAGAGCCTGTTCGCTGAGGTTGTGCCTCATTTGATGGGAGCCAAGGGCCATGATCAAGGGTCTCCCCAGTGCCTTTCCAAGTACGTCGGCAGTGAGGAGCTTGGGGGAGGCTTAGGGATTGGAAACACAATCTTTTTTTTTTTTTTCGCATTGGAGTCTCACTCTGTCGCTCAGACTGGAGTGCAGTGGCCGCTCCCAGCTATCGTAGCCTCGACCTGCTGGACTCTGGCGATCCTTCTGCCTCAGCCTTCCAAGTAGCTGGAACTACAGATGTGCGCTACCACGCCCAGCTAATTTTTTTTAAATTTATTTATTGTAGAGATGAGTTCTCACCAAGTTGCCCGGGTGGGTCTCGAACCCTCGGACTCAGGCAATCCACTCACCTTGGCCTCCCAAAGTGCTGGGATTGCAGGCTGAGCCACCAAGCCCAGCGGAAACACATTCTATTCTCTGACTTTGGGTCCTTATATCTTGTCTCTGAAAAGAATTTCCATTTCTTTTTTTTTAATATCAATATTTTTTATTTTGATATTGTGGGGCACAGTTAAGGGTTAGGTATACAAATATGCTTCATTTAGGCCCGCTTGTTGATAACAGGTGTCTGCCCGTCCCCAGACAGATGTTTACTACCATTAGTCCCATCCCCTCCATGGTTTCCCACCACTGTCAGTCATTTTCTTATGGTAGTGCGTTGGATGATCAAGGTCCACTATATGAGTGAGAACATGTGATACTCAGATCTTTGTTTCTGTGAGAGGTCACTCAGTATTATAGACTCTAGCTCCATCCAGGTTGCTGAGAAATTCATGATTTTGTTCTTTTTTATGGCTGTATAGTAGTCCATCGTGTATAAGTACCACATTTTTCTAATCCAGTCCTCTTTTGATGGACAGCATGGTTTGTTCCAGGTTCTTGCTATTGTGAACAATGCTGCGATAAACATTCGTGTACAGGTATCTTTTTTATAGAGTGATTTGAGTTCTTTAGGGTATATTCCCAGTAGGGGGATTGCAGGGTCATATGGGAGGTTGATGTTTAGAGCTTTTAGGAATTGCCACACTGCTTTCCACAGAGGCTACACTAGTTTACACTCCCACCAACAGTGTAGGAGTGTTCCCTTTTCACCACACCCTCTCCAACAGCTATTATTTTTTGAGTTATTGATAATTGCCATTCTGATTGGAGTTTCTAAGGAGATCTAGTTTAGCCTCCTTTTACATTTAAAACAAAGCTTGAGGATGAAAGTAAAAGATTCACACAGCCAGTGATTACACAGAGACTTAGGTGTCTGGTCTACAGGGAGGTGCAGGAGGCCTCTTTGTCTTATTTTGCAGATCTAGCCTGGACACCTCTCATTCTCCATAGTTTATTGTGGTCTGCTGTGCAGTGTTCAGAAAGGAGCAGGACATCTCATCCTCAGTGGTGATGGGGAGACCCCCTCAATATTAAAATCAGAGGACTAACCACACAAGTGGATAAACTAAATGTGGCATATATGTTCAGCCTTAAAAAGGAAGGAAATACTGACACACGTGACAATGTGGATAAACCTTGATGACACGATGCTAAGAGAAATAAGCCAGTCACAAAAGGACAACAATTGTATGACTCCACTTATATAAGGTACCCAGAATAGGCAAATTCATAGAGATGGAAGATAGAATAGAGTCTGGAGGAGGAGGAGGATGGGGAGTCATTGCTTTAATGGGTTCAGAGTTTCAGTTTGGGATGGAAAATTTCTGGAGACGGATGGTGGTAGTTGCCAACACTGTGAATGTACTTAATGCCACTGACTTACACATTTAGAAATAGTAAAAATGGTCACTTTTATGCTACATATATTTTACCACAACAAAAAATGTATTTCCAAAACTAAAAAATAAATCAATACATTAAAAAAACCCAGAAGAATGTCCGCATATCATAAGGAACTTGCTCTGACGAGCCTGATGCACAGAATCTCATGGGTGTTGTGTTTCATGGTATTTCTGTTTGTGTCTCCTTTCCACAATGTGACACTTGTCACAATTCCTTAAGATGTGAGAAAATTGAGACACAGCCAGGATAAATATTTTTGGATGGGTTGTGCTTTTGTGTTTGGCTATATAAAAGCATTTTTGTGGAGGTTGACTTTTCCAATATTTTAAGCAATTTACAGATAATGTTAAATACCTGGTTAAAATCTTTCTAATGTGTCTGGTAATCATTTTCATTTTTAAAGCATAATGTGAATTCAGACATACAGTTATGCTGAAATCTTTCCCACTTGCCTACCTCTCGCACAGATTACAGAGGGAATGCGTTCTAGACAATAAAACCAAAGGGGAAAAAAATTGCCACCCTGCTTCAGATCTGCCATTAAACCCAATGATGGCGGCCATTGCCATGTAACAGGAAAAACAACAAGTTTACAGTTCCTCATTTCCCATGGTAAACAGATTGCTTATTTTAATTTTGAAAATAAAGCGATGGAGGCTATGTGGGTCTGTAAATAAGAGTGTGCATCTCAATTTTCTGCAAATGCTTAAGTGGTTTACATCTGTTTCCTCCCAGTTGTATTTCTCAAACATGAATTTCCATTTTAAAAAGAGTCGTAAAATCACTACTGTTTCTCTGTGGATCTATTAGCAATAAAATAGCCTACAGAGGTTTGCACAGCCATGGAAAATGTACAGTGATAATAGGCTGTCCTGCTGTTACATGGCTTATGCAAACTTTACATTTATCACGGCAGAACCATCTATCCGCAGGGTTGTAGCACAGCAAACAACTGAATAAAAAGGACCCAGAGAAGGAAGATGAGACTGAAATCTCTATGTACACATCATTAATCAGACAAGATGAATTCTCAAACTTGGAAGTGCATCTCTTCAAAGCCAACAGAGAGAAGGGGCAGGAAGGAGAGGATGTGTCAGGTTGATTGCAATCTGCAATGTACAACTTTCCATAAAAATTAATCTCCAACAAACAAAAACGTCGGTTCCTCTCATTTGCATGCTGTGTGGTTCACTCTTGTTGTGTGTATATGTGTGTGTGTTTAAAGGACAAAGCCAGTCATCTGTTGAAAACTTTTAGTCCAGCAGATGATGCAAGTATTCTTTCATTGTTTTAAAAAGACTCAAAATAGCCCATTACTTCTCACACACCAGTGCAGCCTCCCTAGTCCTCCTCAGCTACCACAGAGTATGTTTCAAATCCCTAAAGCCCTGCATCACAAGTGGGACTTTGGGTTCATACTCCTCTGTCCCCACTTTACACCCCAGTGAAATTCTACCACATACAGAGAAGGTGGGTTTTGTCTCCTAAATCTAAATGGATTTACCAAAAGTCTGTAATGATGGTGAAGGGTAGGTTTCAAAATGGCCTCCTTCCAAAACGCATGTGTGTGAGGTATGCCTTATCCTGTGTCTCTCAGTCCTTTGAGTTACCCTAAATAGAATAGAGTCATTAATATATGATGATAAAATTTAAATTGCTTGGCATCTCACAGCCTGTTCTAGTGAGTAGGGTATCTTTACTTTTTAAAAGTGGTTTTGTTTTGTTTTACTAGTTTAATGGAGAGAGGAGTTCGAGAAACAATTCTTGATCCTTTAAGAGGGAGGATGGAGAGAACACCTTTCAGTCAATGCCCCAGTTAGTGATTACCTTCTGTATTCATCCCTGGAAGTTCCACTACTCCAGGCATAGACCAAGACTGGGATGAATGAAAACAGGATGGAGGGAACTGAGAGATGGGGAGGAGTCCAGCAGTTCTTGCCCTTCAAGTACTGCAGGTTTTCATCCGGGTGAAAACTTGTTGTTTTGAATTCATTCATATTGCTCAGTTCCTGAGGGGGCTTTTAGTTACATGTCCTAAACTATCAGGTCAAACAATTGGGTGGGAAACTAACAACCTCAACCCATTTGTGGATCAGGCAGTTGGTTATTATGACCTAATCATTTTTTAAAAATCTTGATTTGACAACACTGTCATCTAAGTGTAACAATCTGGAAGAGGAGGTATATGTTTGCATTCTACAAAACATATTCTCATATTGAGTTGCCCCAAAAGTCATGGGTTCCCTGGCCATGAAGCTAAAGGGGCTCTCTGAACTCAAACTACAGATAAACTTGCTCTCCTCTCCTGATATTTGTCACCTAAAACTCTTAGTCATCTTCCTCTGGATGCTTTTCTTCTTTATCACTGGTTCTCTGTGAGCAGCACCAATGTTTGATTCTTTGTGTAGTAGATTTCCCTAGGCCATGCAAAGCTTGTAACATGACCGTGTAACTACCGAGGTGGTTCCAGGCTTGTGTGGCATGCTTAAAGCAGAGGTACAATGTTACGTTCCAGTACGACCACCCAGTCCTGCCTCTACTCCTAATGCCTCAGAGAGAAGCTGGGCACATGATGTGCAGCATTGCTTTCCAAAATAGTGTCAGTGTGTTGGAGAGACAAAAGTGGGTTCTTGATCTTACTCTTCATTGATCAATAGTATGCCATATTGGCTCTTTTGCCATAAAGAAAAACTCAGAGTTCAAGACTGCCATTTCTCAACGACTGTTTTTTCAAGTAGAATTGAGACTCCCCAGTGGGGGGGTCTTTGGCAATCCTGGGAGGTGTCCCTTTGACCCCTTTGGGCATGGTGGCTGTGGATTCCCATTTCTCCTGGATCTCTTTAGTTACCCCTTCTAGAGGATCCTGACTCTGTTTGGAAACAATGCTTCTCAATTGGCAGTAGTGGGAAACTGCTGGGGGAAGGGGGCATATCTCATTAACAAAGGTACCAGCATAATCAACATTTGTATACCTAACCCTGAATTGTACCCCACATCTTTATAATAAAAAAAAGAAAACAATGCTTCTTATTATGTACAGGGTCCATCTGCAAATCACTGACAACTCTATCAATGCCTAATAACAATAGTAGTAGTAGTAGTAATCACTACAATTGTTTAGAGCTTTCTACATGCCAGGTAACACAAACCGAGGCCCAGATAGATTGATCACACACTGAATAGGCACATACTGAATAGTGTTGGTATTGGGATTTAAACCCTTGCTCTTAAACCCCAGGCTGTACTTCCTCTTCAGTCTTAAGTGTCTTCGTAGTGTTTTATGTTTGCTTAGTGGAGAGAAATTCTTTCTTGTTTCCAGCCATAGGAGTGTGCCTGCTGGAGACCCCCATGCATGGAGTGCCCCCTGCCCCTGTCCCCCATTCTGCTTCCTCCTGCAGCCACGATGCCGCTCCTCCCTCCACACTTCCCCATCCCACTATACATCTTTTACACAGCAGGGCAGGGTAATTCGCTGCATGCTAGGCAGTAACTACATAGTAATAACAATAACTCTTGGTACTTAGAGTTCCTCATCCGAGGACGTCACCCAAGCTTAAAGAAATTTAAATATATCTGTTCACAGCAGCGTGGTGAGGATGGTTTTGGTCTCATTTTCAGGCTTGGAGAGAGATGTGCCCATATAAAAAGGAAGGAAATACTGGTCTTTCCTAATGAGGCCCTCCTTACCAGAATAGGGATCTAAGAAAGAGAATCGTATATGGAAGGGCCATACAGAGGGTAATGGTCTCTTATGTCCCTGAAGTTCCTTGGCAGAGTGCATTTGGAGCTTGGCAAACTCACTGTCTCCGGGGGCCCTCTGGCTTCATGACGCTGCAGAAGTGCAGAGAAAGGGCTTTACCAGCTGAATCTCTGTTATGTTAGCCACCAGTGTCTGAGAATCCTCACCAGAAATTGTCCCTCGGTGAATACCACGGGGTTCTGGTGGGAAGGAGGGAGCCTAGGTCTGATGACTTCACATCCCTATCTCTCTTCCATCTTCAGGGTTCCCCATTCCCTCTGCCCTGTGGGATGGATCCCTATGCCCTGCTCTGAGCGTGGATCCACTCACAGGCTTCCCTTGGCAATAATCCCCAGCCAAGGCCTTTCCCATGGGCAGGCTGGAGTGGGGCAGGGGTCTCTAGCTAAGGGTCACAGATCCCTGCCCTGGCGAGGTGGCTCAGCCTGTAATCCCAGCACTTTGGGGGGGCTGAGGCGAGTGGTTTGCCTGAGCCCGTGGGTTCGAGACCAGTCCGGGCAACTTGGTGAGACTTCGTCTCTACAAAAAATAAAAAAAAAAAATTAGCCGGGCATGGTAGCACGTGTCTGTAGTTCTGCCTACTTGGAAGGCTAAGGCAGAAGGATCGCTGGAGTCCAGCAGGTTGACGCTGGGGTGGCCGTGAGTGTGCCACTGCACTCCAGCCTGGGCGACAGAGTGAGACTTCAACTCAAAAAAAAGGGAGGGGAGCGGGGCGTCACAGGTCCCATACCCTCATTTTCTACTACCACCCTCCAGCCATCCCTCCTTTGCCAGAGCTGAGCTGCAGGGCCTGCTCACACCTACCTGGGACCGTAAAGCATATCACTCTCCCCTTGTTTAACCTACACCTTTTGACCAGACCAGCCTGTCCACACTGCACCTCCATGGGACACACTAGTAAAGTGTGATCCACTTCAAGGAGAGAACTTTAGCTTCCTCAGCTATGGAAACACTCTCGGATCTTGGATTAAGAGTAAGTCAGTACCAGGCAAAGTGCGGAACCAAAGGGGGGCACAAGCTTTACCCGCACGACGACCACTTGTATACCTAATCCTAAATTGTAGCATACATCTTAAAAAAAAAAGAGTAAGTCAGTACCCTAATCCTCAGAAACGCGGAAGTGGAGCTTCATCCGGGCACTCACAGCATGTGTCTGGCTCCCTGCAGACCACGCCCCCACTCTGGCCGAATAACAGCCTGCCGGTTTAATGATGCACCTGCTGTCGCATGCAAGTCTCTGTCCTGGAGGCTGAAGGTTTGCAGAGCAGTGGCAGACGTTGTCCTTGCTCTCAAGGAGCACGTGGCTTTAGTGGGGAGATGAGATAGAAACACATACAAGCACAGTGACATCCTGAGTTTCAGGTGAGCTCCAGATACTTATTCTAGGCATGTACCAACCCCTGACACCAAAAGGTGTTTCCCACCTCAGACCCGGTCACAGTGAGAAATCCGGAAGAAAGAAGAGCAATTTAGTTCAGGTAGATGAGAAGCGTTTCAACGGTAAAACCACTGGAGCTTTTCCCTCTGACTCAAAGCAAATACATTTGTCAAATGCACCATAAATATACATTTGCACTATTTATTACCTCTGCCTATAAAAGAAAATTGTATTAGGTGATTGTGCTGAAAATGTGTCAAAAATATAATTTGCATCTCTTTTATGTGGATGTTTTTGTGTGTATTTGCTATATTTCAATTTGCTAATATACATATATATCTCTGTAGAGACATATATAAATGCTGTTTAGTTCTCCTGATCTTTGTTTTTATTTTCTTGGTATAAAGATTTCAATATAATTTGTGATTCTAAAAATATTGCTTTTGAAAAATATGGTATAGATCCTTTGTTCCCCTAATTCCCATAATCCAATACAATAACACATTTACTAAAAGTATATTAAAGAGAATGTCCTGAAGGATTTGCTTCTCTTTGACAAACTGTCACCAGAGGCTTATGCAGAATATTTTCTGTACTGTCCTGAATTTCACAGAATCCATTTCTTTTTGGTTAGGTGAATTTCCCCACGCTTCCCCCAAGCCCCCTAGATGGGAAGGCTCATCTCCCTCCTAGCAATCCTACAAACCCAAGGAAACTGAGGCTTCACTCACTAGCACTCGTGCTTTACTCTGCAGATGTCATGGGTTTTGAAAGGAGGTATATTTTTCTGGATTAGTTTCATTTATGGCATCTAACAGCATCTTTGTGTTTGCAAAAAAAAAATAGACTTTTGCTGTTATGTCTTTCTGGTTCCTTTCAACTACCTTATGAAGCCAGTCAACATCCCCCATGATAGTGAGGAAGGGATAAAGCCCATAAGGAGATCATGTCACGTTAGGGTCACACAGAAAATCATTAAAAGATTAAAACTAGGCCTCTCAAGTCTCAAGCATTCTGCTTTGCTGTTAGAAATGTCATCTTAGCTTCTTTTCCTCATCTACAAGCCACATACACATCATTTTTCCTCACCTAGACAATGCCTAGGGCCAAGAGGGGCCACTCTCCCTTCTATTCTGTTTTGAGCTCTATAAAGAAATTCTCTTTCAGATTTCCCCTGAGAACTTGGCCTCGCAGTGTGACCAGGCAGAGACTGCTATGAACTGAACTGTGTGTTCCTTCCAGCAAAAAATCTACATGGTGATGTCCTAACCCTCACTGTGACTATTTTTAAAGACAGGACTTTTATGAGGTAGTTAAGTGAAGTCATAAGAGTATAGTCTTAACCCAATAGAATTGGTGGCCTTATAAGAAGAGGAAGGGAAAGAGATCTCTCTCTCCATGCACATATATGTCCAAGTGAGGACACAGTGAGAAGGTAGCCTGCAAACCGGGAAAAGAGCCCTCTCCAGAAACCAACCCTGCCAGACCTTGGTCTAGGGCTTTTAGCCTCCAGAACTGTGAGAAAAATGTTCCTGTTGTTTAAGCCACCCAGAGTATAGTGTTTTGTTATGGCAGCCCAAACAGATTAAGACAGATAATCTTAAAGCTTGGTTTTCAAGTCATCTCTTGGGTCCCTGTGATATAGACAAGACCTAGAAGCTGCTCAGAGTCTGAGTGAGGAAAAAGCTTGCAGAGTGGGTCCTTGTAAGTGGAAAAGATGGCTTGTGTACCCTTCAGTCAGAACCAGTGAGGCTAAGTCAGCTATACAGCCCTGCCAAGCAGAAAGAAGCAGGCAAGGAGTTCTACCAGTCAGTCTTCAGTGGCCACTGGCAACAGAGCAAGTGGCCTCCAGGTGGACGCAGACATCACCAAAGGAAGCCAAAGACCTCAATACCCAAGAATCTCCAGTCTGCCTTTCTCAGAGTGACCTGGTTAGTCTCATCCCTCCCTCTACACATCCAAAGACCCTCAGAGGGAAAGAAGAAGGGGAGGAAGGGATGTCACTTTGGAACATTTTCCGAATGTTGTTTGATGGAACATTTTCATCAAAGAGAGTCTTGACATCGCCTAATGGGACTGTTCGGTCATCTGGACTAAGTGTAAACAGGATTAGAAGTTAGTTCATTTTTCCGCTCTCTGCTGCTCAGCTCAAGAGGAAGGCCAGTTTAGTCACAGGCAAATAAAAGAGCAATCTTTTCTCTGTCCATACAAGTGGTATGGTCCACACAATTTGTGACTCACTGCAGAGGAAACTGTGGGGAGGACACATCTTCCCAGAGAGTGTCCAGTTGGGGCCAGCCCAGCTACCACCATATTCTAGACACTCATCATCTTGGTAGTTTGGGTAGATGATGCCTGCCCACTCCACCCTTTATTCTGTCTCCCACGTGCTTACTATAGGCAAGCTTCCCTGTGTTATTTAATACAATAGTGATGTTTGCATTCATTGGCATCTATTGTCATCTTTCTAACTATGTGATAAGCTCCTCTTGATCAGAAACATAAGAGGGTGTCACCTACACAGCTCTGCATTTGACAGCTAAGCAGTGATGTTTCTTCCCTGTCTAGGTGGAACCTGAGTGTGTCTAAAAGTTTTGCAGCATGTCTCAAATCCTAGCTGAGAACTCCTGGGTTGCATCTTAACCCTAACATTAGCTATGGGACCTTGAAGAAGTCAGTTTCCATTTTCAGACCTCAGTCTCCACACCTGTTGATTTGAACTAGGGGACCATTGAGATTCCCTTTTGAGTCTTCAATTATTTAAAGGTGTGGGTGTCTTATTTCATCTTTTATTGTCCTTCCAATGGGCCACTTGGAGAACTGGAGCATAGTCATTACTGTAGCTGTAGACCATCAAGAGATTATCCGCCATTATGTAGCTTAATCTATTCAATCCTCACAGCAACCCTATGAAGAAAGTCCTATTATTGCCACCACCATTTTAGTGAAGAAAACTGAAACACAGGGACTAACTTGCCCAATGAAACAGGGCCAGCAAGTATTAGAGCTAGAATTCAGAAATAGGCTGCGTAGTCCCGCCTGGGCCACCACCACACTGGGCTGCCTTCTGGATTGGAAGTAAGTAGCCAATAGGTTGGCTTTGGAGAGACAGTAGTCCACACATCCTGAGTTTAGAAGCCTTTGCAGAAGTTCACAGAAGATTGTTTTTTAACTTGTTCACTTCACAGCCATTTATTGAATGCCTGCTGTGTGCCAGGCTGCCTTGGCTAGGACAAGGATCTGAAGGAAAGGCTGTTAAAGGGGTGGGGGTGGGGGAGTAGGGCATGGCGTATCACCTGTAGGTCAGTTTCTGAGATGTTTTTTAGGGATTCATGGCCACGTTTATCCCCCTATTTCCAGGAATCCTAATGCTATCATCTCACAGGATGCTGTAGGGTATCACCATAGAGCTGTCTGCAGAACCTTGAATGGCCCTTCTTACCTGTGATTTACAGAGTTCCTAATCCTAACTGGTTTATTTGGCTTTTTGAAGGGAAGTTGTAGAGAAGAAGAAGAAGTGGGAATAATTGGTTCTATCAATAGATTTGCTTTAATTCCCTACCATGCCATGAGCGTGCCACTGCACTCCAGCCTGGGCGACGGAGTGAGACTCCAACTCAAAAAAAAAAAAAAAGGGAGGTTCTTCTTTTGAGCAGTGATTTTTTTATGCAAAATAGACATTTCTCAAATGACTGATAGGAGCTAAGAGGGAGGCAGTGTCCTGAACTGAGGAAATAGCAGAAACAATTACATTTCTAAACAACACCATGGGCACTTATGAGAAGCCCTGCCCTCATTCCTGCTGAACCCGACACTTTTCAGCAACCTCTCCCTGTGCAGAGGCTGCCTGCACCCTGCATTGGAAGAGGACAACCTGCACCCCTGCTCCTCAGACTAAATCAGACTGGGCTGGGGTCTCCAGGAGACGCCATAGCTGCCCAGGTGCAGGCACAAGCTTGTGGGCGGCATGGGTTTTCTAGACCCTGCCGAGGTTACTCCAGACAGAGTGGAGGAAACAGCCCCTTCTTATCCAGGTAGACCATCCCAACCCATCCAGCAGGCCATGAGTGTCTGCTGGAACAATGGCCCCTCACCTGGGATGAGGTGTCCAGGGATGAGGATGCGCAGGATGGAGGCAGGCACTCTCAGCTGTGCCCTGTGCCCTGAGCTCTGAGGCCAGCACAGGAAAGGGATGCTTCAAGGCCCCACCAGGCTGAGAACTGGGGACTGGAAAGCTCAGCTCTGCAGGCAAGGCAGACCCCACGAGGAGCTCCCCTGCTATGTGCCAAGTTCACACCTGAAGAGAAGTGGCTAAAACTCCAGGAGGGGCAGTCTCTTCTCAGTCACTCATAGGTGGAGGCTTGGATAGGAAGAGGCCCAAGGACCACACAGAGGCCCCAAGGCCCCAAGTGAGAACCGAGGTTTACTCAGAGTAGCGTGATCCAGCCACACTGTCCCCTCACATGGAAAACAACAAGTGGGCTGGGTCTGGGGGTCTCCACAACAAGAGAGGTTTTTGCCTACAAGTTCTCATGCCATAGCCAGAGCCCCTTCCCCAGCTGTGTCCTCAGCCTGACGAGGGAGGTGGTCTGCTCTCCTCTGCGGTTCCTTGGCAGGACTCCAATGGGAATGTCAGTCTGGAAGACATCCTTGGACTGTGTGACTCCCTTAAAGCAGATCATGGCAGTAGAAGGAAGGTGGTGGCTGTTTCCTCTGCCTGTATCAGTGGCCACCTGAGCCTGCAGCCTGGGACAAGTCTCCAGGGACACTGCCTCAGGCCACAGTTGACTCTTGATCACTATTTGTCTCCAGGAGAAGCAAAAAGCATCAATTGTCTGCAAAGCCACCTTTTCCTTCTAGATTATGGCTGCATATAGAGAGAGGGAGGAAAAGGAAACAAAACAAAACAAAAAAATGAAACACACACACACACACACACACACACACACACACACACACACGACACCAAGTGGAGAATGGTGTCAAAGTAAGCCAAGCTCCAACTCCATTTTTCATATTGTCTCTTATTTTCAGTAGCTACTGGGTGCCAGAGAGGAAAGGAACAACTTTAAAAAACAATTAGCAGGACATGTGGTGTTCATTCTTGGCTGGTGCAGCCTCATCTGCCGGCAAATACGCTGCAGTCTTTCATGAAAAATGTTTTAGAACTAATGAGCTATATTTGCATTCCCCGTAGAATGGATTCGGAATTTTTCATCTACGCTGCACCATGAAAAATGGATGTGTTTGGCACAGAAGTCATTTGAACATAAAGCCCAACCTCCGTGGAGGGACAACCTTCAGAAAAACTTTTCAAGTAACTTAGTTCATTCGCACTTGCTTCCACTGGGGAAGGTCAGGCTCGTGTGAAAGATGGAAATTTCCTGCACAAACCTAGATGCTGATGAGATTTGTTTTTGTAGATAATCTGCACCAGCGAAATTTTTCATAATGTCACTGCAAAATAAATTAAAATGTTCATCTTCATATGGCTGGTTCCATTGCATTAAAATAAATGTTGCAAGCTCATTTAATTAGTATAGTTAGGAATGTCTCTTCCCTGCTTCACTGACTCTCCAAATCACAAGTTAATTTGTCAAAATCAGACCATTGTTTTTCCTTCATTCTTCATTACTAGAGACAGCTCCATTTAAATAAATGTTTATGCTACAGAGAGCAGAGCAGTGAACAACCCCAAATATTTTCATAAGCCAGTGCTGGAAAAGTTTAAAACACAGAGAGTAGGGATGCATTTTTTTCCTCCCTTTGTGGTTATTGGATATTTGACTGGCTGAAAAGGTACAAAATTGAGCAGTCTGCTGTAACTGATGATGCTCCGTCCGCCATTGCTCATGTTGGCGGGCTACATGCTCTTGAAAGCAGCTTTCTTCTATGTTTTCAAAGACAAATGATGACAAAAGATACCATCTCTATAAATTACCCTCCTCAAATCGTTCTCTTCAAGAGCCCTTGGTTAATCAATTAGTCCGGTGTTGAGAGGGGATCTGAACTGAGGGGCTGGGGAGGGGTCCTTGTTTTCACAGCCATTTGCTTACCATTACTGGCTGTGTGCAGCCAGGCATTCCTGCTGAAAACTCAAAAGATAACCAGACTCCAGGGCTTCCTTCTTTCACCCTCACTTCCTGACCCTCCCAAACCTCTAAGAAAAATCAGAACTATGGGGACATGGTAGCCATTAATAAAGCATGAGTTCCTGGCAGCAGAGGTATGTTGTGGTTAATGATAAAGACCAGGGGAAAAGGGGTTCAGGTAATTGGCTGAGGAGTTACGTAGGTGGAGGTCTTCTGGAAGGCATCCATCAGTAATGGATGAAAGAGCTTATCAGATCATTATCAGCACTCCATGCTAATGAGACGTTGCATTCCCACTCAGTAGAGACGCTTCCACTGGAAAATGCCGCAGTGTGTGACTCTAGGTTCAGCCCCAACAAGGGGAAGCTCAGCTATCCCCCTCAAGCTTTGTCTTTTGCCATGATGGAATGGCCCAACCTCCCTCTTTCATAAAGAAGCTGAAAGATAGGTCTGCCTTTTTCCTTTTGCTGTATGGAGTTATCTTGCCCTGTTTTCCACTGCTACTCTTGCTTTGCTTGTCTTTTCTCCCCTGGAACAAATGGGTACAAGGGGAGTGCTTCAGATGCTTGCCATGTGGTGCTTCAGATACTTGCCATGTGGTGAGTTAAAAAGGCTTTCAAAGCCGCCCTTGGTAGGACTCTGATGAGGTCTGATGTGTAGAGTCAACCTTTTCCATTTCTTCTTTTCTCTTCCTTCCTTCCTTCCTTCCGTCCTTCCTTCTCTCCTCCTTCCTTTATTTTTTTTCTTTTTTTCTTCCTCTTTCTTTTTTTTTTTTTTAAACTTTTTTGAACAGATCCCTGGGATCAACTTGGCTTCATTAATAAATTATCAGATTAATAAGATATTTAATGACTGCATATTGTATAAATGTACTTGACTTTTAGAAATCAGAACCTCTTGCACACTGCCAAGGACTCAGGCAGGCAGGAACCAGCAGCTTTCCTTGTCTGCCTTACTAACAGTCGGGAGTTTCGGAAAGTACCGCTAAGCATGACACTGAGCATTTATTCATTCAGTCATTCATTTGATAAACATTTGTTGGCAGGGCACTGAACTAGACTCTGAATGTGGAGAGTCAGTCTCCTTTTCTCACAAAAAAGAATGGAGACTTCTGAATAAACCAGGGCCAGTGTGCCTGTAGCCCAGTGGTCCAATCCTGAACCGAGCTACTTTATCTAGTGATGGTGTAATTTACTGACAACACCACCTAGTCTCTGGCTGGCTAGGGAACAGTCTTTGTGAATCAAGGAAGTCAGAGAGCAAAGCCAGGAACATAAAAGACTAGTGAACCGAGCCGGGGGCGGGGCAAGCATTCAGTCTTGGTGACAGTCTAAAGGAAATACAGAATTGCCCACTTCTCCTTGGACCAGCTCAGTCTACAATGTGTCTCTCAGGGAGTGTGAGAAGGACTGACATAAGGAATTCCTACACAGTAAAGCAAACCAGGGAGCAGAGGAAAAGTTTTCTTAGTTAAAAAAAAATTGCTGCCACATGATGTTGGCCTGGTTCTGTCCTCACATCAAAAGTCAGATGCTGCCTGTAATCCCGTACCTTTGGGAGGCTGAGGTGAGTGGATTGTCTGAGCCCGCGGGTTCAAGACCCGCCTGGGCAACTTGGTGAGACCTCATCTCTACAATAAATCTAAAACAATCAGCCGGGCATGGGAGCGTGCGCCTGTAATTCCGGCTACTCGGAAGGCTGAGGCAGAAGGATCGCCGGAGCCCAGCAGGTCGAGGCTGCGGTGGCCGGGAGCGGCCACTGCACTCCAGTCTGGGCGACAGAGTGAGACTCCAACTCAAAAAAAAAAGAAAAAGAAAAAGAAATATAACAGTCTAACTTTGTTTATTTTTATTTAAGAAAATGAACAATCCTAGAGCATATATGCAATAATGAAGTGATGTAATCCAAATACAATATTAATAGCTTGCATTTGTGTAGCTTTTAAATTAGTGTTCAAAGCATATCTTTCTATTTATTTATTTATTTGAGTCAAAGTCTCACTCTGTCAACTAGGCTGGTAGTGGCAGGCTCACGGCCACCCCAACTTCGACCTACTGGGCTCAGGTGATCCTTCTGCCTCAGCCTTCCAAGTAGCCAGAACTACAGGCATGCGCTATCACGCCTGGCTTGTGTGTGTGTGTGTGTGTGTGTGTGTGTGTGTGTGTGTGTGTGTGTGTGATATTGTAGAGACGAGGTCTCACCAAGTTTCCTAAACTGATCTGGAACCCTGGGCTCAGACAATCCTTGCCTCGACCTCCTAAAGTGCTGGGATTACAACCTTGAGCCACTGCGCCCGGCCTCATTTTTATTTTCAAAGTAATACACACTCACGCAGGGCGAGGTTACTCACGCCTGTAATCCCAACACAGTGGGAGTTCGAGGTGGGAGGATTGCTTGAGTCCAGGAGTTCAAGACCAGCCTGGGCAACAAAGCGAGATCCCTATCTATACAAAAAATAGAAAAATTAGCCGGGCATTGTGGCACACGCCTGCAGTCCCAGCTACTCAGGAGGCTGAGGCAGAAGGATCGTCTGAGCCCAGGAATTCGAGGCTGCAGTGAGCTGTGATCATGCCACTGCACTCCAGCCTGGGTAACAGAGTGAGACCTCAACTCAAAAAAACCAAACCAAATCAAACCAAAGAAAAACCAAAGTAATATGTACTTATTATACAATATTTGGAAAATATAAGGTAATATAAAGAAGAAACAATACTAATTATCCTTACTCCTGAACAACTTTATTAGTATCTAGGTGGTGTTCTGCTCAAAAATTTTTTGTGTATGAATAGGCTTTTCTTTTTTATGTATTGTCTAGATACACAGTTTTTTTTCTCTTAGAGACAGGGTCTTGTTCTGTCACCCAGGCAGGATCATAACTCACTGCAACCTCCAATTCCTGAGCTCAAGCAATCCTCCAGCTTCAGCCTCCTGAGTAACTGGAACTACAAGGGAACTCCAGTCTGGGCGACAGAGTGAGACTCCAACTCAAAAAAAAAAAAAAAAAAAAAATCAGATGCTACCTCCAGCAAACAGAACAGGAAGTTATAGGCAAACCTAGCCAAGAGGTGTCTGTCACTGGAAAAGGGCAGACCTCAGTTCAAATCCCAGACTCTACTTACCAGCTGTGACCTTGGGTAAATGATGGCCTCTGAGAGGCCATAGATAAAATAGGCATAATAATAATAACACTATATTTTGCTTGGTTCCTGTGAAAATTAAATGGGACACTCTGTGTAAAAGTGACCTGGCACATATCAAGTGTTTGGCAAATGTTTATTCTCTTCTGGAGACTTTGGGAAGGGACAAGGTAGTTGTTTGGAGGGCAGGTTGATGGATCAGAATGGGTGTGGGATAAAAAAAAAAAGTGTCCTCTGAGAACAATTAATTTCTTAATGGAATTGATTTTTTTAAGCCTGACTGCTAAACTATTCTTGAATGGGACAATGCTCTGAGACTGTGCCACATAGGTCTCTGGTGTAACACATAGCTTTTTGATTGGAAATGAGTGTAGCGATCATCTGGTTGAAACCCACTCAACTTGCAAAAAGATTAGATGACTTCCAAGGTCAAGCACCGGTTCATAGCTCCACACCATGCTACCCCTCACCTCCCTTTGGATGGACGAAAACCTTAGAGCACCTCTGACAGAGGATGCCCAGATTCCCCAACCATTCCCGATGTTTCCCAGTCATCGTTCTTGCTAGACTCTGAATGTGGGAGTTAATCTTCTTTTCTTTAACCTTCTCCACTTTTACCTTGTTCCTTTTAAAATAAAACAGACCAAATGCTCCTGACTATGGCAGAATAAAGGAGAACAGTGACCTATTTTGTTCTGGAGAAGTCTATGATTAAAGTAGCCTGTTGGCAGCCAATCCATGTTGCCCTGACAGTCAAGTGAAATGTCTAGGACTTTTTTACACCTGAATGGATGCCAGCCCCTCTCATCCTGTAGGCATGTCATCAGTTATTTATCCTGAAAACTGAACCTTATGTTTATCGCCATTAAATTCAATGAGTTTGGGGCCATCATTTCAGACTGTCAAGACCTTTTTGCTTCATAATTCTGTCACCTGGTGGATTAGTTTTACTTCCTAGCTCAGCATTGAGCTGTTACTCCTCCAGTCGTATACTTCTGCCTCTGGTTCTCAGGGATAACACGAGAGACTTTGTCACAAGGTTTGCTGAACTCAAGACACTCAGTTCTCTGAGTTCCTTCTTCTCACAGGTACCGTGGCTCACAGCCATACCACCTTAAGTCACAATATCTCCTGAGGATTTAAGACCTTTCACACATTGAGAGTTTCCCTAGAAGGAGGTGGTCACTAATTGTTATTGAACACTTTCATTAACAGCTAACACATTAGGATGAATGATGAGGAATAGAGAGCCTAGGAAAGGGTCCTTGAGAGAAAAAGAAAAGGATGGAGGAGGAAAAACCTAAGGCAGGAAGGAGATGTTTATATGGTTATGTGGTGGTTACACAAATACACTTTTCCTACTTCATACTTTTCTAGGTTCTGCAATTAAGCAATATAATGAATGTTGTAACACACAAGAAAGCGTAAGAAATTTTTTAAAAATTCAGCATATTCTTATAGTATTACATTGGATGTTCAAGGTCCATTATATGAGTGAAAACATGTGATATTCTGATCTTTGTTTCTGTGAGAGGTCACTCAGTATTATAGACGCTAGTTCCATCCAGGTAGCTGCGAAATCCATGATTTTGTTCTTTTTCATGGCTGCGTAGTATTCCATCGTGTATATGTACCACATTTTTTTAATCCAGTCCTCTTTTGATGGGCAGCATGGTTGTTTCCAGGTTCTTGCTATTGTGAATAACGCTGCGATAAACATACGTGTACAGGTATCTTTTTTATAGAGTGATTTGTGTTCTTCAGGGTATATTCCCAGTATATAAGAAAATGACTGATGGTACTGGGAAATTATGGGGGGGGGATGGGATTAACAGTAGCTAATATCTATCTGGGACTGGGAAAACACCTCTTATCAATAGGGTGCCTGAATGAAATGTAATTGTACACCTAACCCTTAACTGTACCCTACAAAATGATAATAAAAAATACTGATTATAAAAAAAGAAAAAAAAAGAAAAAAAAAATTCAGCATAGTCAGAAGTGAAAACAAAGGTTGCATCTCTGTATTTCTGTCCTTTAGATGAGTTCACTCTTTGTCACCAAGATTCTAATGATTATATATCATGCATATCCTTATGGTAAGACCACACGTTTTGATTTTTATCCTTATTTTGAAAATACCATGAGCGTAAAAATAATAATATATTTTATGACTTCATTCACATGAAATTCAAAAGCAGGTGAAATTCACCTACAGTGTTAGAAGTCAGGCTAGAGGTTGCAGTTGGGGAGGACAATAGGAGTGATTGGTAGAGATCTGGGGTTTCCAGGGTGCTGGCCACACTGCTGCTTTTGATTTGGGTGGTGGTTACACAAATGCATTCACTTTGTGGACAGTCATGAGGCCATACAAGTGTGAATTGTGCACTTTAGATGTATACGGTAAACAGGAGCCAATCTGCAATGTTCAGAATGCTTTTTGTAATTCTCTTCTTTCTTTTCTTACTGAGGGCAGAGAAAAGAGTATATAATTTAATCAAGTCATCAAACTTCTGTTTTCTGATTGCCTTCCTTCTAGATACAAAGCATTGAGTTGGGTCTCTGGAGACAAAATAAGGATAAAGAAGATTTGGCCCCTTTGTGCAAAGAACTTACAGCCTAGTGATAGACAAACACAAATTGAATATAGCTTCACTCTAAGGTAAAATCTCCTGGGGTGGGGGGGCAGGCAGCTGGTCTTCATAAAAGGCCATTTGAACACATTTCGTATATTCAAGAATCACATGTAATCTTTACATGTGAATTTACAGTTAGTGAGTGACTTGTCACTTTACTGCCCTACTCATACAAGGAAGAGCACCGTAGAATATACTTTTCTCCCATTTTGTGGCAAGATCTCTAAGAAATGTACACATAATCAGGAAGAGATAGGTGATGGTTATTTTTGTAAATACAAAAATTGCAATATCTCATTCTTTTCAAAGATCTAACTTTTTGAAAATATCCCAAACAGGAGAAATGCCTGGAGAATTAATTATAAGTCAATATTTGAGTATACAGATGAAATGCTTAAAATGAAAAATCCACCTGTCAACTAATGAATGGATAAGCAAAATGTGGCAGAACTATCCAATGAAATATTACCCAAACCACAACGAAGAATGAAGTACTGTTATGCTACAATATGGACAAACTTTGAAAAAACTGTGCTAAATAAAATAAGCCAGATGCAAAAGGCCACGTGCTGCCTGATTTCATTTATATGAAAAGTTCAGAATAGGCAAATCCAGAGAGATAAAAAGTAGATTAGTGGTTGTCAGGGACTAAGGGAAGAGAGGAATGAGGAGCACTGCTAATGGGCACAGGGTTTCTTTTTTGGGATGATGAAAATGTTCCAGAATTAGATAGTGGTGAGATTGTACAACCTTGTCAATAGACTAAAGCCCACTGAATTGTACACTTTAAAATAGTGAATTTATGATATGTGAAGCCCATATCAGGCAATTTTCAAACATATAGATTGAATTTTTTAAATCATAAATTTTTTTAAGCTGAGAGATCCTTAATACAAGTTTATGACGCATCTCATGAATGAGAACTAAAAACACATACACGTACACACATAAGATAAAAATGGAGAAGTAGGTTTCCATTTCTGTGGAAATTAAATCGGAAACTAAAGCGAACCTTTTACATGGAGCTCTAGAATGATCGGGCCATGACTGCCAGTGCCTGTATCTCTGCCTGTCCTAACACCATGTCAGAATTCATTCAGGACTAGATTATCTGCATCAGTGAACATTTTATGAACTCCTGCTTTTCTTAACCTGATTGACAACAAAAGCGCCTTTGGTTTACCTCTCTGATAAGCAGGTCTTTCTCTGATCTCCGTTTGTAGAAATTAGAGAACAGTTTGTGAAAATCAGCACTTTTGGGTAAGAAGAGCTTTCCACGAGAAAGAAGAAAAAGATTCAAAGCAGCCAAGCAAAAAGGCTCTGCTTAGGAAACCCAGGTAGGCCCCCAGTAATAAATACATTTATTGCTTGGACAGTAAAAAGTACTGGAGAGTTTAAAATAAATTCAGAGTTATTTAAACTTAATTTATGACCAGGAAAATAAACCCTCTCTTCCACCATTAATGTTTTTTATCTGGGCCATCAAATGTCACACACTACTGATTTTGGATGTAAGGTCACTGGAAACAACATATCAAAGGTGTCAGCACCACAAATCAAGTGAAATTCCCTTAAAAATAAAAACGTCAGGAGTAAAATAATAGGCAATAGTTATTTCATGCTATGAAAGACTTGTAATATATCAAAGGGTTCACCTTTTTCCACCTTTATGATGTATCACTTTGAACACTAAATATACTTCTGCTTAACAGATAAAGTAAAGAAAACAGGCATCGGAATGCTGATGATAATAAGAATGATGACATATTATAAGACTATCTGGAGACACATAGACATTAGAAGACAGACCACTGAATATATCAAGACAAACAATGACCCTGCATATATGGAGATCTGCCATTAAGCGTGTCAGTTATTCTAAGAGGGCGTCTTAAAGGTCACCTAAAATGATGTCTTTGAAATCGGAATACAAATTATCTTGGGTTTTGGATAAGGAAAAAAAAAAGAATGTCTTAGGGCTTGCCGAACTAATCTAAATCCAAATCCAGATGCAATCTTCTGGTCTAAAGCAAGTGCCAATCTTAAGGGCAAAGAGGAATGATAAGACAAACTTGGAACAGACAGGTTCTTTATGATCCTCATGTCATACAACTGACAGGCGGTGGCACTTGCTGTAATGCTGCGTTGCTAAATGCATTAACTCCTGGCAGAGTAATTCACCCAGGATTAGACTTTATGCAAAAGCATCTGACTAAAAGGGTTATCAAATCTCAGGTAAAAATGACTTTGTTTCATCCTTGTGTCATACCTTACAATGGTTTTCTAGGACGTTAAAGGTAAAATCTTGCTTCCTGATTCAAGGACTCATAATCCGATGGATGAAATGGCTCTGGGGAAGGATAAAGGGGTATGGAGCCATTCACATAGGAGTGTAAATTTCGCCCCAAGATGGTAGTGAGCAGTTAGAGAAAAGCCATAATACTTTAGTTTAAGCCTCCCAAAGTCCTTTTATCATGGAGGGAGGAGAGGGAAGGTGGTGTTTCCCAGTCAGCAGGTAACACAGGGTGGGGAGGTTGGCAGCATCAGCACTGTTTAAGCTCTCTACCAAGGTCCTAGCATTGGTGCTCTGCCTTCCAGAAAGGGAAGTATTGTCAACTCTAGTGGCTGTAGAATTGTAATGATTAAATCAAATACAAAAAACTTGAAAATTTTAACTCTCTTCATTTGATAGATGAAGAAACTGACGGCAACTCCAGGAAAGAAGCTGGGAGCCTCCACTGTGGTCTTGAACTCTGGTCAGGATGCTTGTATGAAGGTCACCCATGCCTCCACATGTGTGAAGTCATTATTCAAACTGAGAGCATGGTTCCCTGAAATGATTTTCAACCTGCCCTTGACTTGACATGTGTATGGTTCCTAGTAAGTCCTGAATTCTCCAAGTCCTCAGTTTCCCCACAAAGCTAGTTGATATCTGCACCCATTGGCTTTTTGGACTACTTCTATGAGATTTAGTATCTTAGAACACTCTATAAGACTATCCCCCCATAATCTATTGGTTAAGAAATCAGACTAGGCTGGGCTTGGTGGCTCAACCTATAATCTCAGCACTTTGGGAGGTCTAGGCAAATGGATTGCCTGAGCCTGCGGGTTCGAGACCAACCCGAGAAAATTGGCGAGACCTTGTCTCTGCAATACATCAAAAACTAGCCAGGCATGATAGCACATGCCTGTAGTACTGGCTACTTGGAGGACTGAGGCAGAAGGTGGAAGGATCACCAGAGCCCAGCAGGTTGGCCCTGGGGTGGCCGTGAGTGTGCCACTGCACTTCAGCCTGGGTGACAGAGTAAGACTCCAACTCAAAAAAGCAAAAAAGAAATCAGGCTAAGTTCAAGTCTGGCTTTGCCGTATACTTACCATAAGGCCTTGAACGAGAGGCTGAGCCTTTCTAAACCCTGGTTTCCAGGTGGAGATAGTATTGATACTTATCAGGTGTGGTATTGTGAGGACGCAATGGAAAGCTCTCAACACAGTGCTGGACATGAGACTTGGGGTCACAAAGTGTGCACTTATGAAGTCCCTTGAAGCAGAGTGCTGGAGTCCTCCGGGGTCATGGCCTACCATGGTCCTGCCATACAAAACCTCAAACTTCACTTGCAGACACTGGGCCTGCATTTACCATGACTGGGGCATTGGGTGACATGATCTTGGGAGGGCAGACCCAGTAACAGTCCAGGGCTTTCCTATCCCAGACTGTCATTCGTTGAGTAACCTGCTTAAATGACAGATGGCTTCTCTGGTCAAGATGGGGCTCAATTCAGGGTCACATCATGAGAGACAAGACCTTCAGCTGGTACCCTATTTATTTGTGGATTTGGCTTATTAAAGACAAATGATACTGGGACAGTTCTATGGGCATCAAACTAATGATTTATATATTTGATTACATTGTTTTATTGAAGGAGTCAACCCTGTTTGACTCTTGAGTTTTCTGTTTGGTGTGTAGAAATGCTAATTTCCAAACACTTTCTACATTTTACTTTGGGGTCTTACCTTGAAAATGTATGGCCATTAGGACTATGTGGCAAAATGTCTGTATTCAAGTCTCTATGAAGAAAAAAAATCAAAATCAAACTTAGATTTGAGAAAAACCATCATTTGTTTTTACAAAATGTTTACTGAAGAACGTGTGTTTTTGAACCAATTAGACCTTTCAAAGTCTAAAGTGAGAGATATTTAAAATAAAATACAATGGTACAACATGTTTATTCATCTTCCCTAAGTTTAAGGGGAGCTTGCTCTTCCTTTAGGCATGCAATTTCACTCAAAAGTAATTGCTAACCCTGCCACACCCTATTACTTGTAAATTCGATATAATTAGAGACATATTCAGATCATTACCAGCTTGAATTTTTGCCCAGCTTTTTCTCAGTCTGTTACCTTTTCGAAACACTTTATTAAAAACTTGTTTTGGTGTCAAATCCTTTAAAAGAAAACAATAACTCCCAAGTACACTTTATAGGAATTACTCAAACTCAAAATACAAGACACAGTGCCAGAAACTAATAAACTCAGATCACAGAGCTTCCATTGGAATGTTGCCATATACCCCTGCAAAGTGGCACAGGTGTGTTCCACCTACAAATTAAAATTCACATGCTGTAAGACACAGTTTTATTGGAGAAACTCTCATTAGGTCCTCTAGGGTAAAAACCATATTCTTCTTCTATTGGCTATAATGCAAGGTTGCCCTTAAATATCCTTTTTCCTCTGAAGAAGTCCAAACACTTTGCCACTATATTACCCTGAAGCATCAGTCTTCCAGGCTGGCATTATGAAAGAGATTCATTGATGGACAATGGCTTTCAGGTGAGATCCTTGACATGAGAAGTTTTAACCTTGTGGCTCCTTTAGTTAGTGGAAGAGGGAATTCCAAGAGAACATCTTGGTGGGAGACCTGAGGACGAGTCCAAGTTAACACCTGAAACCCAGTGGTGGATCACTGGGCGCCATGGCCTCTGTGTTAAGAGCTTGAGCAGATGAGTCTGTGGGCTCATGTGAAGCCCAGCATTCATGATTTTCTAAGCCTAGCTCCCCAGAGAGTACCACAAAGCAGGCAGGCCCTCCTGGAACCAAGAGCAAGAAGCAGGAAGAAGAGATGTTCACGGTACTAATGGAAAAGAGAGAACTTCTTCAGCTTACCTTGTTACCTGGTGAGCTGGGTACCTGCTGGACGGAAAAGCAAAGTTAACATCACAGTTTAGACAGGGTCATTTTTGGAGACTCATTTCTTAAATCTGCCGTTATTTCAAATAGAACATTCCAGAGAGGAGTGTTTCAAATAACTTGTTTTTAAAACTACCCATATCATTCAGAGCATGAAAATTTGCCTACTGGAATCTGGAAGGTGTTTCTCTGAGTGATGATACACAATGTCCACAGGCACGTGGATTAGGGGGTCTCAACACATCAGCTTCCTAGGTCTGTGATGTTTAAGCACCAAGGAATGAACAGTAATGCTCTAGTCACTAAGTAGAGAATTTAAAGCAGAGCTGTGTGGCTGGTGACTATTTTAATTTCAAATGAAATTCAGAAATTTGAGCCATACAAACTAGTTTCCCCTTCTAAGATCCAGAGGTTTTATATGGCTAGGAAGGGAGGTGTCCATCAAGAGGAAATAAGCATTTTCTTGTTTTTCTTCTGAATTCCATCAGTAGGGGTATGAGATCCGGTACCCAATGAAATATTCTCACCAGAATAATGCATTTTACTCTCTATTATAAAGATAAATTCTAACACCACATTCAACTTCAGACTTCTATGACCTGATGAATATGGAAATAACTAAAAGTGGGGTCTATTGATAATTAATATATATGGACAGAAGCATTAGGTATAATAAGAGTACAAAACTTGAGTATATTTCCACTTTCACAAACTATTTGGCTTAATTTGCAAAATTAGTAGAAAAAAACAACAGCAACAAAACAGAAGAGAAGGATGTTAACAATAATAACTGCCACTTTTCAAATGCCTTTACCAGGGTTCTCTTTTGATATTATACAAAAATGGATTTCTTTTGGAGGAGGAAGCAGAAAGACAAAATATAATGAAAAGTAATTGGAACTCTATTCTCTTGGACACAGCTGAAATCAGGGTTAGACCAAAACTTTCCTTGGTTTAGAAAATTATGTCTTATTGATAATGCAAATTAGTTTTTAAAATGTAAATTGGTGGAAGGTTTCAAGGAAGACTTGTAAGTTCTTAAGAAAAATGGTCAAGTCCATTGGTCAAACTGAACTCTGTACTAAGCAAGCATAGTTGAACCCCTAGTGAATTAGTTCATTCCGAAGTATTCCACGGTCACATTTATACCCTTAATTCTAGGGGTCTTCTGACAGAGTAACAAGCTGATCAAAAAGGAGAGTCATTTAAGAGATACAGTTGAAACAAACACATAAGGTAAACAAAGCCACACACATGGCTTATTACCTGTGAAGAGAAAGAGCTTTCACTTCACAGGTAATAAGTCAAGATTTGTCATCATCACTGTCATCATTATCCTTCTTCTTATCATCCTCATCTTCCTCATCCTCATCCTCTGCATCCTCCTCATCATCTTCATCTTCATCATCATTATTCTCCTCCTCCTCATCCTCATCATCCATTATTATCATCATTGACATACAAACACTCATCCTGGTTTTGTTAGATCGGGATTACCTAGTCTAACAGGACTCCAACCTGCCCAACCTTTGTTCAGTCTCACCAAAGCCAAATATGAGGACAAATAAACTCAATAAAATAAACTGAATTCAGTAAAGATTATTTAAGCACTTGCTACATGTCTGGCACTATTCTAGAAACAAACACAAATTACTGCCCTGAAACAATAAATGCAGATTTTCATCTTAGGTTAACTTGGCAGTAACCCAAACTTTGCTGTCTGTACATTAGGTAAGGGTTCCAGTCCTTGGGAAATCTGAGTCAGAGCTTTGCATCCAGGTGTCAGGGCTGGTGTGCACGGCAGTCCCCACCCCACAGAGCGGTTCTTACCACCTTTGAGGCATAGCGTGATCTAGAGGACAGAACGTAGAGGCAGGAGGAGGAAAATCCATCTCCTCAGTCCTCTGCTGACTTCCTGTATCACATCAGGAAAGCACTTGACTCTTCTGTGCCGAATTTCTCCATCAGTAAAATGAGGGCAATATTTCTTCCTCCTATTTCTAGTACTCCCAAGGTGTGCCGTGAATTAATTGCCTGTGATCTAGAAATTGCTCTAAGTGCCTTCTAGAAAGGAGACCTTTCAAATGCAATGTTCTGCTTTAAGATGCCCCTAAAGAAGCCAGGGCAAGGTTTTGGTGCTTGGCTTCCCAAGGAAGAATCCATCCATCCAGTGATAACAGCTTGATTTTATTCAACGCTCATTTATTGAGGGACATGCCCTCAAGTAGGTTTGGAGATGTAAAGATGAAGATAGTTCCTGTGCTCAAATCTCTCACAATTTTTTGGGAGAAGCAGCCACAGACTGAACTAAGTGTGCTAGACAAGGTATACAGTACATAGTGTCACAGGGGAGAGAGATTCCTGGAGAAAAGAACATTAAAGATTGAGACCAGCTACTGCAAAGCACTAATGTATTGAGTTGAAAAACTAAAACAAAACAAAACCCATGTGTCCATCCTTATGTTGAATTCCTGGTACAGCCTGGCAAGTTGTAGGTACTCATTAAATGACAGTTGAATGAATGAGTGGTCTACTCCCTGTATTGGGTACACTGGGTCATTTTCCCAATGTACAATGTGGGACTGTCATGCCAATCTCTCAAGGTTGTGGTGAGGAATCTATGGGAAGATGTATCTAACAACACCCAGCAAATCAATAATGCCAGCACTCAGTAAGAGTCTGCTTGAGAGGAAGGCCCTTTGAGGGGGCAAGTAGGCATGGAAGTGGGGAAGGTAGGACTACTGGGGGAAGGTGTTTGGGTGGGGTGGGAATGTGACCACCAGGAGAGCTTGGTACTGCAGAGGATGGGGTTGAGGTCTACAGAGCCTCAGGGAGCAGATATGGGTGCCAGATGGAGGAAGAGGACCAAGGAGGTTCATCGGGGATGAGGTGGCGTCACAGCATCTGAGGAGATGGTTGCATGGCCCCTCATCCCTGAGAACAGAAGACCATCTGCACAGTGCTTTTAAATGAAACCTTCCTTTGGCATCCCCTCTTTCTATTACCCAGACCACTATGGCTTTTGTCACTTGGGCTCAGCCTCTTTTTCAAGTCTTCTTTCCCATGATCTGGTCACTGGTAAGAACTAGGGATTCTATTTTCAAAAGAACTCGCCAAGCTCCTCTCTTGCATCCAGTTCCATCACCAGGACGTCTGCTCTCCTCCGGCTTCCCTGGCCTCCTCACTATTAGGCATACACCCAGCGCCATGTGTGGCTTTGCTGGAGGCCACCTGGTCAAGTGCTCTCGTACTCATTCCATCATCCTTGACTGCTTCCCGCTCTCCTCCCCCTTACCTGACCACTTTTCTTATCCTTCCCATGGCCTCCGTGGTGTGATCCTGTGGGAACATCATAACTGTCTCCATTGGTGGACTGGGGATTTTTTTTTTTACATTCCCAGTAAGGTTTAACATGGGCTTGGCATATAGTGCACGCAATCGATGAGCAATGTTTCAAGGCAGGAAGCATAATTTCATCCACCCTGTCCCCATCCTAACTTTGTAACTAGAATTTTCCCTGATAAGAACACAAGACTTTAGAGAGCACATTACACTTTACAAGATGATTTCACTTCTACTATCTCACTTGCTCCCAAGAACAACTCTATATGGAGTTGAGAATGTAAAGGTGGTGAGGTGATTTGTCCAAAGTCAACATACGAGGGTGGGATTGGAACCCCAAGCTTTGGCTTCACAAGCACAGTTTCTCCCTGCTGCCTGCTATGAAATTGCAAATCTCAAGTCATAACAGTCCCAAATCCAAACTACCACTTCCGCTTGCCTCTGCTTTGACCATATTAATCAGGCCCCATCAATGACCACCTTTCCCAAATTCCGAGGAAATGCCTGTCTCGTTTTTCCCAATTGGAAGCCAGGTGGGTCATCGCTCTTCCTTTCGCAAGCTCAGCTTCCCCAGGGGCCCCTGGGGCTCTTTCTTCCCCACACTGTCAATCTGGTCCCTCCACTTTCTTGTCCCCAGCTGCTGCCCTTAACTGATCCTAGTTCCAGGCATTTTTTCCCTTGCTTTAAAGGAAAAACAACCTGATATTTCTCCTAAATGCATTTTTCCATTAAAAACCCTTAATGAGGCCAGGCGCGGTGGCTCAGCCTGTAATCCCAGCACTTTGGGAGGCCAAGTGGATTGCCTGAGCCCACGGGTTCGAGACCAGCCCAGGCAACTTGGCGAAACCTTGTCTCTACAATAAAGTAAAAAATAGCCAGTGGTGTGCATCTGTAGTTCTGGCTACTCGGAAGGCTGAGGCGGAAGGATCGCTGGAACCCAGAAGGTCGATGCTGGGGTGGCCGTGAGCATGCGTGCCACTGCATTCCAGCCTGGGCGAAGGAGTGAGACGCCAACTCAAAACAAACAAATTAACAAACAAAACAACAACAACAAAACCCTTAATGAGGCTGGGCACAGTGACTCATGTCTCTAAACCCAGCACTTTGGGAGGCTGAGGCAGGAGGATTGCTTGAGCCCAGGAGTTTGAGATCAGCCTGGGCAACATAGTGAGACCTTGTTTCTACAAAAAATTTAAAAAATAACTGGGTGTGGTAGTTGACATCTGTAGTCCCAGCCACTCGGGAAGCTGAAGGGGAAGAATCCTCTAAGCCCAAGAGATTGAGACTGCAGTGAGCCCTAATTTTGCCTCTGCACTCCAGCCTGGGTGACACAGTGACTCAAACAAACAGTCAAAAATAACCCCTTAATAAGTAGCTCATTAGAGAACAAGAAGAACATTCTGGGAGGAACCAAGCCCTGCTCTTTGGTGTACAAGTGAGTGGAGAGGGTATGGAATTGGGAATCCTAGTCTCAGGTTCCTTATTGGAAAACGTGTGGTCAGGATGACAGGCTTCCCAAGATGGCTGCCTGTGCCACCATCAGGATGCATTGGAGCAGGGGGTGGAACTTACTGCACAGGTCCCGGGTTGAAATTCAGGTGGTGACACTCACCAGCTGTTTGATCTTGGGTGAGATCCTTGCCCTCTCTCCACCTCGCTCTTCAGCTATACACAGGAGATGATGCTGGACCTCTCACAGGGCTGGGGGGTGGGGATGTGGGAACGAGGGACTGGCACCCTGCCATTGTTACTGTTCCAGAGGGGCAGGGGTTTGGATTGCACAGCCTTGGCAGTGTTCTTGGCCTGTTGTCCGTTTCTGACATGTGAATTTAAGGTTCTTCTGAGGACCAGTTTCCATCTGCTACCTGTTGTGCTGTGTGGGCAGGGCTGATAGCATGACAGCCAGTGTGAATCATCCTCCAGTCCATGGATGCCAGTTGGCAGGGCTACTGTGGCCACATCATGGGGAAACAGGAGCCAGAGCAGGGGTGAGGCGGCCAGGAGGGAAGAAGTCTCAGTGGCCACAGAAAGAACAGAGTGGGAGGCATGATGTCAGCGGGCTCAGTCGAGGTCAACTAACACATACTGAGTCACCACGCAGTATGCACAGCTGATTCAGGTGTGTGTGTTTGTGTGTGTGTGTGCACACACGTGCAGGGGTGAGGGACAGAGATATTAAAAACTAAAAATAAAAACGGTGTTTCTATTCCAAGGAGCTCATAATCTAATCAAAAGGCTAAGACAAGCAACTAAAACTGCAATTCCGTTTGGAATATGGCATACAAAAAGGCAAGAATAAATGAAGTACAAGGGAGGACGTCGAGGCTGCAGAGGGAATGGAAGGAGGTGGCAGCTCAGACAGTGCCTTCAGTGACAGGAAAGATTGCAACTGATAGAGTTTGGATTTTGTCTCCTCAGATCTCACGTTGACATGTGATCCCCATGGAGGTGGGGTTTAGTGGAAGGTGCTTGGGTCATGGGATGGATCCCTCATGAATGGCTTGGACCCATTCTTGTTCTTGCAGTAATGAATGAGTTCTCTCTCTATTAGTTTACAAAAGAGTTGTTTGTTTAAATGAGCCCGGCACCTCCTTCCCTTTCTCTTCCTCTTCTCTTTCCCTCTCACTATGTGACACACCTGCTCCCTCTCTGCCTTCCACCATGATTGTGAGCTTCCTGAGGCCTCACCAGAAGCCAAGCAGATGCCAGCACCATGCAGAACTGTGAGCCAAATAAACCTTTTTCCTTTGTAAATTACCCAGCCTCAGGTATTTATATAGCAATACAAAATTAATAGCAACATTCACTCACTCATTCAAGAAAAATTTATTGAGCATCTACTATGTGTCAGACACTGTGCTACGTCCTGGGGAAACAATGGCAAAGAAAAACACAGTTCTCATGGAGGAGCGGAGAAGAACATTTGGGGAAAAAAAGATAGAAAGAGCAAAACACAGAGGCAAGAAAATGCAAACCAGGGCTGGCTGCGACAGTGGAGAAGAGGGGGCTGTGATGGGAGGACTCAAGTACCAGGACTCAAGGACTCAAGGCTCTGAGCTTGAACTTCACTTGGAGAACGCGTGTGTGTGGAAATGTGGGCGAAGTCAAAGAGGAGTGATGCCGGCAGAGGTGTAGTTGAGGAAGCCTGATTGCAGCAGTGAGTGGAGAAGGAACGGGTACAGGGGGAACTGGAGGAAAGAGGACAGCAGAACCCAGGCCTCGATCGTGAGTGTGGGAGGGAGAGGGTGGTCCCACATGGGCCACAAGGGAAGTGGTGGACGTGAGAGAAGCAGAAGATGCTACGTGAAGACACAGTCAGACGCACTAGGCTGCCTCTTGCAGGCTGTTACTATGGGCCTCTGCTCCCTCATCAACAAAGCAAACACCACTAGAGGGTTGATCTGAAAAGTAGTAACAAAATGCACAGAGCTCTGGACATTGGATTGATAGCAATTGTTGGGCATTGCAGGGTGAAGTGAGTGAGACTGACACTGCCTTACCATTTTTTGACTTATTTGCAAGTGGCAGGTCTGGTACTAGGTCCTATGGACAAACAGATAAGTTGACCTCCACACTTGGTGATGTACAGAGTGGCTGGGGGTTCAAACATGTCTTCTCAGAGAGACAACGGGGAGTTGTTCAATGGACACAGCATTTCTGTTGTGTGAGATGAAAACCATTTTGGAGATCGGTTTCACAACATTGTGAACGTACTTAACACTACTGACTGCACACTTAGGTAAGGTTAAGATGGTAATTTTATCTTATGTATATTTTGACCACCATTAAAAATAAAATAAAAATGTTAAATAAGAGCAGATTTCAGAGGAGATATAAAAAATTTCTCAAGTGGGTGCGGTGGCACATGTCTGTAAACCCAGCACTTTGGGAAGCCGAGGCGGGAGGATCACTTGAGCCCAGGAGTTTAAGACCAGCCTGGGTAACATAGCAAGGCCTCATCTCTAAAAAGCAAAAACAAGAAGAATAAAAAAATTAGTTGGGCATGGTGGCGTGTGCCTGTAGTCCCAGCTACTCGGGAGACTGTGGTGAGAGAATTGCCTGAGCCCAGGAGGTCAAGGCTGTGGTGAGCCATGTGTGCACCACTGCACTCCAGCCTGGGTGTCAGAGTGAGACCCTGATGAAAAAAACAGTCTCTACAGTTTCAGCTCTTTGTGACCAGAAGCATGGTGGGAATCATTCAAAGAAATAGGAAAATCTAGAGGATTCCATTGGGGGGGATGGGGAGCCAGGTTAGTTTGGGCACATTGAGACTAAAGTGCCAGCTGGACACTGTGTGGAAGGTGTCTTGCCTGTCAAGAGAAACGTGAAACCGGAAGTTGGGGGCATGCAAGGACAGGCCTAGCTGGAAGGTTACCTGGCCTCCAAGGTGTCTCCAGAGCCACCAGCTGGTGTGTGCACGGTCTCCTTCCCAGTTCTACCACAGTGTGCCTCAGCCTCTGCCCACGCCTGCTGGGTCTCCTTGTCGCCACTGACTTTCCTTCCCTTGATTCCTTCTGTCTCTTCTCCTGCCCCCATGACTTCACTTTGCCACGCACGAGCCATCTTGCCTGCAACGCGGCCTTCCCTCCAAACGCACATCACGCCCATGGCCCCCTCGACACAGCCCTTCAACGCCAGCTCACACCTGAGTCTCTGGAGGCAACTTTGCCAGTATATGAGAAGGCACAGATTTAAATATCCTGAGATACAATTCTTTTATTAACTAACTGGCCAAAATTGAAAAGAACGTAGTGGCTTGTGCTAAAGAGAGTGTGAGAAAATTGAAATTCTCGTCTACTCGTATGTGACAGGGAATGCAAACTTGCAATAATCATTGTGGATGTTAATTTGGTAACATTTATTTTTAAGATTTTAAATGCATACTCTTTGACTTAGCAATCCCACTTTTCAGTTACTGTCTTCAAGTTTGTAGCTCTACATTATCTAATAAGCTCACTGCAACATCCTGAAAATTGCCTTAATGGGGAATGATAGAATTATTATTATGTTATCAGACATTCACTCAAAGAACATGAATCAGGCCCTGATAGATCTGCTTTTCTTGATCTGGAGAAATTCTGCACTGCAGACCAGACGTAGAGGATAAGAGTGTGTGTGTGTGTGTGTGTGTGTGTGTGTGTGTGTGTGTGTGTGTGTGTGTGTGTGGTGTGGGCATAAACGTGTATATATTTAGATCCCTGTGTAATAAAAGAAAAATGCAGGACACAAATGCACCTAGCTACTAAGATTGATTATGCCCAAGGGAACAATATTTCTTAGACAGGCCTAAGAAAGAGAAAGGGTAGAAATTTCATGTCCATGTATGTTTTTAAAAGTGATAAAATTAGGGAGGGGTGATTTTTATTTTATGTGTTTACCAATGTTTTCCATATAAAGTAAAGTTAAAATAAAAATGAAGAAATATTTATAATAAAGGAAATCCTCTTAAGCGCATTTCACCTGTTCTAGATGGTGACATAGTTCCTGACAAGCCTATAGATTGGCTGCCTCTGGGTCATGTGATAGCCGCATGTCCAATCAGGGTGGGACAGGAGCACGTGGGATTACACATGACCATAGGTGGGCTGTGGTAAGAGCAGCTTTTCTTGGAAGGGTTTGTGGGAATGCAGGTATCATCATGGAAATGTCTAGCACTGTCTTCCTCAGTCCAGGACATAAACACAGGACATGCTTACATTTCGGGGACACATAGGAGAGGATTTGAGGGATGCCAAAAGAAAACTAAGTGCAGAGAGGGAAGGAACCAGTAGAGGGAAGAAATAAAATAGGAAGAGAGATGAGCAAGTTATTCATTGAATACGTGTTTACCAAATGCCTGTGGTAAACTATGTGCAGGGATGCTTCTAGGGCTAGGATGTGGCATTGAACAAGGCAGGCAAGATCCTTATAAGCTTAAGTTCTGTCAGGTGGGAGGCATGGGTGGGGTGAGGGAGGGAGGGATTGGCATTAGTTGGGAGTCAGGTTAGCTGTAAACAACAATAGTTTAAACAAGTTAGAACCTAATTTATCTTTCCCATAAAAGTACAGAGTGATGTGACCCAGGGCTGGTAGGACCACATCATGATCCATGAACCTTTTATTTCAGCACTCTGCTTTCCTCAACATAGGGCTTTTACCTCAGAGTCCAACGAGGCTGCTGTTCACATCATGTTCAAGCAATCATATTCACATTCCAGCTGACAGGAAACAGGAAAGGGGATAAAATGAGTGTGTCTCCTCCTTTTAAGGACACTTCTTATATTTGGCCAGAACAGAGTCATGTGCCACACATCACTGCCAGGGAGGCTGAGATACATGGTTTTATTCTGGTTGACCACGTGCCTGGCTAAAATCTGGGCAAGGAGAGAATGGATAGTGGGAGATACCTGGGTGTCTCTACTATGGGAAGAAGTCAAAAAATGAGCAAACAAAAGTGTCACAGAATAGCATGTGGTGTGATGAGTAAACTACATGAAAGAAAGTAACATAAGATGTGGCCATTGTAACTGGAGTGATTGGGAAAGGCCTCTCCACTGAAGTGAGATTTTTAGCTGAAGCCTAGGCAAGAGGGAGGCAGCCACAAAGATCTGGAGGAAGAGCACTCCAGGCAGAGTAAATGTAGCCCAGAGGCAGGAACGAGATGGACTTAGTCAAGGAATAAAAGGTCATTATGACTGTGCACAGCAGGGAGTAGGCACAGGGCCATGTCCTAGGGGATCAGTAGGGACAGGAATATGGGTGGGTTTATTAATGCTCTTTCTTAGAGACATGTGCATGTGTGAGTGTGTGTGAGTGTGTGTGTATGTGTGTGTGCATGTGTGCAAGAGACACAGACACACACACACACACACACACACACACACGCACTCCATCTCATTCGCATGTGTGTCATCTGCCCCAGACATTGCCATTGCCGATTAAAGGCATCAAGTTGAATGAACAGAGTTAAGAGTCCAGGATGACAATCTAATCCAGACTTGTCATGATTATAATTGCAATAAAATGTCCACGACTCAGAGCTTTGTTCCTTGTCCTCTGTCAACACCCACTGGAATCCTGGTATCTTCGCTGAGTAGAGAACTCAGGCCTTGAGTGTCAACAGTACCGCAGCATTTTCATGCAGTAGTTGTGTGTTCTGATTACAGCTTCGCTTTGGCCTCCTGGCCTCGTCCCGCTGCTGCCATCGGCTAGAGACCAGCTTGGATGATTGTTCTGGTCCCAAGGTAGCTTGACCAGAAGACGGAGGCCATTAAGAATTGCACACCATTCCACTATGATTCAGGCAGTGTCCAACTCCAGTGAAGCCAAATTATTTTGCAGCGACTATGTAATTTAATTCTCACAGCATCCTAGGAATTGGACAAATAGGTATTATTCCCACCGTACAGGTGGAAAAAAGAATTGAAACACAAGAAAAGTAATTGATTGACCTAAGGTTAAGAAGCAAGTTGACAGCATCACGAGACTCTCCAGCTCCTGTTGTAAGTACTCTGCCTGCTTGACCACTCAGCCCCCCCATGGGGTTGCTCCTATGTGAGCCTCAGGTCACTAAAGCAAAACAGCCAGGGGATCGCTGCTGACCCCTGCTAGGGTGACTGATAATCCCAGGCTGCCCAAGGCTGGGAGGTTTCCAAGGTGGGAGAGCCCTTGGTAAACCAGGACAGTTGCTCACCCTCTCTGGTATAGTCTAGGGAACAGTCTGGGGACATTTAACACGTACTTAACTGAGGTCGGGTTGCTGGGGTGGGTGACAGGAAACTGGTCTCAAAGCCAGGTAAGGCTTTTCACTTTATAATTTGCTTTGGAAATGGCAAAATTCAATGGAGAAGATGAGAAGGAGACATGCACAATGCCGGGAGAGATTTTTGTCCACAAAGGGGAGTTCAGAGAGCCTAGTGTTTGGCCAAGCTTCCCTTTCCCCAGGGTCAGCCTCAGTGACCCATGGCTGCCCTGGCTTGGCAGCCTGTCCTCTCCTCAGCCTTAGGCCACGTGGCCTTGGCTGATGCAGGACATACAACCACGCACATCCACAAGATGACTGGAGGAGGTTGGGGAATGACACTGCTGAGTTCACCTACTAAATAAGGGACTAAGCTCCTGACTGGGGTCAGGGAGGCCCTCTTATGAAGTCCCCATGGTCAGAGTGAATGGAAGGCATAAAAGGAGGTTACAGGAAGTGGCTGACTCACCAAGATGAAAGAAAGTCCCTAGCGGGCTCTGTGGACATGCTTGTGAATATGGTCTTCTCCCTCATTTTCAGTTCTCCTCTGAAATAGTGGATGACCCTTGGCCTACATCTTTTATTTGGACCAGATAGAGAACTAGAGGCAGAGATGAGCCACCCAAGAAGAACCCCTCCCTCTACCTTAGTCAGCTCTGAGCTAGCCACACACCTGAGGTTTGCGAGCAGATCTGTTCTCTTGTTTCCTTTTTCTTTCTCCATGTGAGGCATCCCCAAAGCTGCCCTTCCAGGCACATGAGCCAACCTCATGGTATGATTGTGTGATGGGTTCTACGCTAGCACCTCAGGAGAGCCTCAGGCACTTCATGGTGTGGAAAGGGTTAAGCCCTCAGGCACCTGAGATTTCTCTCTCTCTCTCTCTCTCTCTCTCTCTCTCTCTCTCTCTCTCTCTCTCTCTCTCTCTCTTTCTGTCAGAATCTCACTCTGTCACCCAGGCTGGAATGCAGTGGCATGATCATGGCTCACTGCAGCCTCTGTCTCCTGGGCTCAGTCTGCCATGTAGCTGGGACTACAGGCACACGCCACCATGCCCGGCTAATTTTGTGATTTTTCTGTAGAGAAGAGGTCTCGCTATGTTGCCCAGGCTGGTCTCAAGCTCCTGGGCTCAAGCAATCCTCCTGCCTCGGCCTCCTAAAGTGCTGAGATTACAGGCATGAGCCACCGCACTTGACCAGGACCCTGGAATTTCTGATCCACACAGAATAGAACTTTCAAAGGAGAATTCCAAGCAAGTGTGCTAGCCTGAGGCAGTGCTGTGGTTCCTATCCGAATCATGGCTAGGGTAAAGGCAGAGGGAGAGGTGGAGAACAAAATACAGCCTGTTGCTTTGCTGGGTACATGAAATTTTAGCCAAAGGATTAAAGGCTATGAATGTCAAGTACAAACTCATGAGTTTCCCTCAATTATCTTTCAGAAAGTCACTCCAGACCACACGCTTTACTTTTCCTACTAACTAAAGGAGTTTGTACTTGAATCCCTTCAGGGTCTGTTTTCTTCCATCTCTGTAGTGAATATTCTGCTCCCATCTGCACAGGTGGATGGCCCAGTGCCACGGTCTCTCATAAAACCAGCCACAGCCATGGCGCTCGCAGACATGCTGGCTGAATTTATGAGACGCACATCGGCGTGTCCCTGCAGGAGATGGGCTTGCTCAGGGGGAGGGGTCAAGGGGATCCCTGCTTCTGTGTTATTGGGTCATGCAAAGCACTGGCTAGGTGTTCCCACAACACACTCCCTGTTAATAAACCTGGGGAGCGTTTGAAAAGTGATCCCAGCCGGGCTTGGTGGCTCAGCCTGTAATCCCAGCACTTTGAGAGGCTGAGGCGAGTGGATTGCCTGAGCCCACGGGTTCGAGACCAGCCCGGGCAACTGGCGAGACCTCATCTCCACAATAAATACAAAATTAGCCGGGTGTGGTAGCACACGCCTGTAGTTCTGGCTACTTGGAAGGCTGAGGCAGAAGGGTTGCCAGAACCCAGCAGGTTGATGCTGGGGTGGCCGTGAGCATGCCACTGCCCTCCAGCCTGCACAACTGAGTGACACTCCAACTCAAAAAAGAAAGAAAGAAAAAAAGGCCATCCCAAGACCTTGAGTCAACTTTCATCAAAAATGGCAATCTCACCAAGATGTGAATGTACCCTAACAGCATGACAGCCTTCGCCAGGGCTCTGGAAGATCTTGCTTTTTGTGGAGGTAACCTGCCTAGGGTAGGCAGAAAACATAACAGGTCAAATGTTTGCTTCACCTGAGACAAGGTTTAGAATCTTATTACAAAGGCCAGAGCCCCAAGGGCGTAACTGCTTTGTGTCTAGCATAAGGATGACCTTTCAGGCTTTGGAGTCTGGGAGATGCGGGTTCAAGTCTCAAGTGTCCTACTTTCTACCTATGTGGCAGAGACCAAGCCACTGAACTTCTTTCTTGTCTTCTCTGTACCACGAGGATGTTTTCCTCTTCTGTGCTGCTGTGAAGACATAGTAAACACACAGTAGTTACAGATACTGGCAGGTCTCGGTATGAAAAGGAGAGCTTTGTGTATCATCTGGGTTTTTTTCCAAGCAGTTGTTATAGAAATTGCAAGAAGCCCAGATCCCAGTAAACTGAAGTCAAAAGATCATGTCCAGGTTTTCCCTGACTCTAGGCCAACACTACTCTGTGATCCCATCTCCTTGCCGACTCCCTCCTTAATGAGTGTGTCCCCTCCCCTTTCAGTCCTTGCTGCTCCTGTGGGAGTCGAGTGGGGGAGTTTAGCTGTGCAGCGAATGAGCCACTTGAACCTCTAGAGCCTAACAAAATTGGGGTGGGAGGGGGTCTGTGTCCTGGCTCCCTCTTCGTTCATTGCCATTTCTGGATGAAAAGTACGATGGTGGCCTGGCAGGGAATGCCGCCTGTGCACATACCACAGGGAGCCATTGCACACAACCAGTGCATTCCCCCGGGGACAGCAGCCAGCCAAGTCCTTGAAACCTTCCCCAGGAAAGTCCTCTACATGTTAATAAGTTGGGAGGAGGAAAAAACCTAGATAAAGGTTGCATGTGATGGACAGATTATTTCATCAAGGAACCATTAGAAAAAAATAATTAGAAAGTAAAAGGGAAAGAAAAGAAAGAAATGTGGCAGCTCCCACTGGCCCAGTCACTGTCTCTCAAATCCAAGAAGCTGCGGGACATGATTTAGCATGACATATTAGGCGTCGCTTGGGCTCGTTGATGCTCCTGGGTGCTGTGCAGTTCAGCAGCTGTGTGCCATGTGTGCCCATGGCGCTCTTCTCCTCAGAGCCCAGGCTGAAGGAACATCGCCTGCAGCCCTCCAGACCAGGGGCCACAGCCAACTCTCCCAGAGATGTGTTTCCACTGGGTGCGCCAGCAGAGGGGAGAGCAGGCCCAGTGTCAGCTGGTCTTGCCCATTTTCTCACCCCCTACAAGGCATCACATAGCAAATAAAATATCTTGGAGCCACTGTTTTGCAGATTGTTTCTTGGACTTGAGTTCTTCGTCTATGTGAGCAAAATGAACTGCAAAGTCAAGGTACAGCTTCCAGTAACCTGCTGTTGGAGGACAGGGCTTTTGTTGTTTATGCAATCTGATTGGTCGTCTATGCCCGGGACTACATTTTCTGGAAGTTTCTCAAATTTGAATTTCACAGAGCCAGAGTAGGTGGCTTTAGGGAGAATATTTTGGGGACCCTGAAATAATGTAATTAAATACAAAACGTTCGCTGGATGCCCACTGTTCTAAAACACCAGCACCGTGCTGGCCTCTGTGGGTACAGCATGAAACCCACTCTGGGAACTCCTGCACAGAGGGCAGACAGACCCGTCCCACCTCCAAAGCCAGACACACTGGGCTAAGACACCAAAAAGTGCAAACACAAGGAGTGACGTACAAGAGAGGAAGATACTGGTCTTGCAATTTGTGGGATTGTCTGTACATTTAGAACCGTATCTTGGTCACCATATCTATTCAGAATGTGCACTTGCTCTGTTCTGCCAGCCACCGATGACACTCAGACAACACTGGCTGCGTGAATGAATGATGCCTGGAGAAAAGGGTGGTTGGGTATGGAGAAACCACTTCAGTCAAAGCTTGCAAGATTTGTCAGGGAATAAGAAATATCAAGTCTAGAGCAAGCCACGATGGGAGGAGTGGAAGGGTAATTGGCAAAGATAAATCTAGAAAGGAAGTTGAGATTCTGGAGGTGGGGAGAGGAGGAATTTGCATATTAAAACTGATTTTCAAATATGTCCTGGAAAAGCTGATTGAAGTGATGTCTGTCAGAATGCACTTGAGAAAGAAGTTAGCAGACCCTCCCGAGCCTTCTTTTTTCTCTCTCTCATAGCAAGGAGCACAATGTTTCATGTGCTGCGAGTGAATCTGAAACCTGAGAAGCAGAAACAGTCACCATTTTCTGGATCCGCCTAAGTGGCAGTCGTGGGAGTCGATTTGTGGAAGAAAGGAAATGTTCCCATGCATATGTTTCACGGCAGATTCAGAGATAACAGGTTTTGTAGTCAGATGGACCTGACTTCAAATCCAAACCCTGCAACTTCCTACCCGGTGACCTTGGGCAAGATCCTTCCCTTGCTGAGCCTCAATGTCCTCATTTATAACTCAGAGAAAGTAACTCCAGTCTCATCTGGCGGTTGTGAGGATGACATGAAAGAACATGACCGTGCCTGGCGCAGAAGGGAAGGTGTTCAGTTGACGTGGGCTCTCCTTCCCCTCCTCTCTGCTTTAAGCCTGCTTCAGGCTGCAGGCAATTAAAAGTTTACGATGTTCTAAAACTGATTTTCCAATTTAGGGGCAGTAAATTGTAAGTCGCTGCTGTTTTCCTGAAATGACATTCTCTAGATTGGAGTCTGTTGGATTTCTTTTCAATTGCATTAAATTCTATTTACTGCATTTCTAATAAGACACTAGGATGTCTGGGAAGAACGTATGGTGGCTGATTCCAACTATTAAAGCTACCTGCCGGAAAAATAACACCCGAGACCTGTCCACACACTTCTCCCTGTGGACTCAGAGGGGGACATTTGTTAGCAAATGTGTCAGACACTTTTGAGTTTAATACTGCTGTGCTCCGCAATTCCATTAGATACGGCCTTGTTGAATCTTCCACAGACACTGAAACCGGGCACATTTTAGTTAAGTTGTGATGGGACACACAGATGCACAACCTGTAATGTAACAAAGACAAGGTGACAAGAGATATTAGAAACCTAGAAAATTCTAAGGGGAATTCCACTCACCGCACTGTCAATATCTCTCCTTCAGTTAGATGAAAAGCCAGAGGGTATATTGACCTAAGGAGTGTCATACTCGTAACCCTCCTAAAACATCATTTCCTTTTTCTTAACATGAAGAGTAAAAAACTGCATGCACTTGCAACTGGCCATGGGTAAGAGAAGGTCTTCCATGCCGGCCTCAGCCTGAACCAGGAGAGGTTGGTTGAATCCTTGCACCACAACTCAGACACTCAGAAATATCTGTGAGGACAATTCTATCCAAGAAAGTGGCAATGTGGCCTTTAAGGCTTATCTTTTTTTTTTTTTCAATGGTTTAACACAATAAATCTTTATTTCTTGCTCACATAGAATCCAATGCAGATGTCCCGTCTGGTAGCTCTTGAAGGCAGCCTTCTACATACTTTGACTCAAGGATCTCGGCTGCTGCCAGTTTGTGGCTCCACCAGTCCTTGGGATTTTTTTTCCTCCATAGGTTTCTCTGCATTCAGCTAGCTGATGAGCTTTCTTTCTCATCATTTTCCCTCCTCTTCAGACTGCTAAGGCTTATCTTTAAAAAAAAAACAAAACACAGAACCAGGCGTGGTGGTTCACATCCATAATCCCAGCACCTTGGGAGGCTGAGGCAAGAGGATTGATTGCTTGAGTTTAGGAGTGCGAGATCAGCCTGGGCAACATAGTGAAATCTCGTCTTTACAAAAGATAAAAAAATTAGCCAAGCATGGTGTTGTGCACCTGTAGTCCCAGCTGCTCAGGAGGCTGAGGCAGAAGGATTGTCTGAACCTGAGAGGTTGAGGCTGCAGTGAACTGTGATTGTGCCACTGTACTCCAGCCTGGGCGACAAAGTGAGACTCTGACTCAAAAACAAACAAACAAACAAAACACCAAAACTTCCATGCGTGCATGGGGCCTCCATCTCCCAGAGGCCATGGACCTCTTTGCAGGCAGAGGGTGCGGGAGCAGAGTGGCCACAATCACCTCCCCAGAGTCAGCTCTCTCCTCATCATGAAATTGCAGAGCATCCTGGTCGAAGCAGGTAAAACTCCCCCAAACACCAGGAGACGACCAGCTGACGATATTTTCAGGATCTGCAAGCAAGTATTCCCTTTTCTCAACAAACTCATCCTCAAAACAGTGTTAAACCCTGCAGGCTGCTGGAGACAATGTTCGCTTCATCACGGATGTGCCAGGCTCTGGTCGTGTTGGGCTCACACGCGCATAAAGCACCTGTGACCACAGCCAGTGCAAAGGACATGAATGAGGGGTCACTCACTGCTTTAGAAGCACATGCGTTCATGACTTCGAAGGGCAAAGGGGGCAGAGCTGGAAGTGGTTGAGCCCTCCCCGGGGTCCTGGCAGTTGGACTATTGGGGCTCGTCACAGGCCTGGACTTCAGATGTGGCTGCCCGGCACCTTACAGACCATCTGGACCAGCTTTATCTTGAAGCAATGACTGAAATCTCCGAATGATGGGTTCACTCAAAACCAGACTCAAAACCCAGTTGCAGATGCAGGCTGGAGGGTCACTGGGAGCAAGCCAGGGGGAGCAGGAGTCGTGAGGGAGGGGAAGAAGCAGAGTGAGGGCCCCTGGGCCCATCACGGCCATGGACTGATATGCTCTGCATGGTCTCCAGGCCTGGCTGCCCCATCTTCTGGGGTACACTCAGAGCCCTAGGTGAGGGGTCCCTTTTCCTGGGCACCTTGACTCTGATAGACAACCACAGCCACAGGCCTCACCATGACCCATGGCACCATCCCAGTCCTCTCAGGTCTCTATCATTGGATGAGAGCATAGGCCTCATCTGGGGCCTATGATCCCAGTCAGTACGAATGCCCCTCTCATCTCTGGAAACTAGCTGTCAAGCAGACTCTTTGGGACCACACCTTTGTTCAGTGTAATGGCTCATTATATGGGGAAGGTAAATAATCCCTGAGCACCTACTTAATCTAAAAGAAAGACTCTTTCTTTTTCCAAATACTCAAATTAAACCTGAGGAAACTTGCTGTTAATAATCAACTTTCTAGCTGGGCTTGGTGGCTCAGCCTGTAATCCTGCACCTTGGGAGGCTGAGGTGAGTGGATTGCCTGAGCCCGTGGGTTCGAGATCCGCCTGGGCAACTTGGTGAGACCTCATCTCTACAATAAATAAAAAAAATAGCTGGGTGTGGTAGTGCGTGTCTGTAATTCCAGCTACTTGGAAGGCTGAGGTGGAAGGATCGCCGGAGCCCCAGCAGGTCGAGGCTGCAGTGGCCGGAAGCGGCCACTTACTCCAGTCTGGGCAACAGAGTGAGACTCCAACTCAAAAAAAAAAATAAATAAATAATCAACTTTCTTTGTGTAGCTCTCCTCAGACCCTTCTGCTTCAAACCCTCCATGCCCTCAGAAGCCCCCAGCATCCCCACTTGGATGGATCTGAACTGATGGTGGCACAAGGAATCCACCTTGGCCATTTAATCACATGGGCACAAGAGAGAAGAAAGCTCAACCTTCCCCGGGGGGTGGGGCGGGGGAGAGAGAGAGAAAGCCAAGCTTAGAAAACTCACCTCAGGCTGTGAGGACTCATGGCTTCCAAGCCACACGCTTGGGTGCTGAGGGGCTATGGCCTGTCATCTCATAGGCCTGCTGGTACCTTCTGGAAATCTTGCCTTAGTAGGTGAGAGGAGGTTTTCCCAACACGTTTGCTGTTTTCCTAGGCTGGGTGTGTCCCACCAGGGGCAGCGGTGTGGTAGCAAGAAGCATATTGAAAAGAGGGTGGCTTCACAGGAGGCCACATCTGCAGCTGAAGGCATAGTGGCAGCCCCAGAGCCACCAGACTCCCACTCCTGTCCCCCACCCCAGCCCCCACATCAAGCCAACCTGGGCTGGGTTGGCCCAGGCAGAGGGGAAAACTGGGGTCAGAAACAGGAATTGGACATGGAGCAAGTAAATGTGAAGGGAAAGAAATTCTGGGGATTTGTGCAAAAGTCCTTGTTTAGAAAAAGGCAAACATGAAAGAACAAGCAGATGTCAGTGATGCTTGCATAGGAACAGAGTTGACTCTGATGTCCTACAGACTCAGGGGCTCTGAAGTAGCCCATGATGGGTCGGGGAGGAGGTAGAGAGTGGTACCCCGTGAAGGGCAAATGCAGAGCATTCTCGAAGAGGCCAGATGACTCTCGCTGAAAGGAGGTGCCTTTCCCTGAGGGGATGGCAGGCTTCAGCAGGGAAACACTCAGAAACATCTCTTCAGAGCAGAATCAGCTCCAGGTGGTTGCGGCTTGGCAAGCTGTGCGAAGTTTTTGGATATCTGCCCACACGTCCCACACAGAATTCTCAGTATGTGTGGACAGTGCATGCGAAAGTCATCCTTTTTGGGGCAAGATCCAAAGAAATGCTTAGGGGTAATGTCCTAAACGTAGAAAGGGTGGGCACCTCACCATTTTATTCAGAAACTGGCAGAATTCAAGAATGGCCACATTTATCTAACAGCAGACTAGGCTGGTTAAGTCGTGTGGTTGAATGGAAAGAACTGAGGTATAGAGTCAGGTTGGACTGGGTTCCGATCCTGACATCTTCTGTGACAGGGTGTGAGTTTGGGCACACTGCTCAACCTCTCTGGGCCTCGGTGTCCTTATCCTTATCTGCTTAATGTAAGTAATAACATTATCACGCGTGGCCTGGAACAGTGGCCCCCAAGCTTTGCTGCATTAAAATCAGGACGGCTGGAGATCTTCAGAAAATATTGAGACCTGGCTTCCACTCTAAGACGTTCTGATTCAGGGGTCTGAAGTTTGACCTGGGTAGCAAGATTTCAAATCTTTCCCAGATGATTCTAACGAGCAGCAAAATTTGAGAGCCATTGCCCTAGAATGCAGTAAGTGCACAATAAATATTTGTTCTCTTCAGGACCTGCTATGTAAATTGTGGCCACTTTGTTAAAAAATTTTTTTCAGATTTTAAGATGATAACAGCAGAGCATTAAACCACGCTCCGGGGCATTCTGAGCACACCGTCCCACTCTGAGCCTAGAATGGAGCACACATGATGACTCATTCTCTCCTTTCCGCTCATTTCCAGCAGGGCAATGCCCCAGATTAAACTTTAAAGGAAAATAAATCACACCATGTACAAAAAGAATAAGAAATGAGGTGTTCCAAAGCAGTTTTGGAGGGGTCTTGGCCTGCTGAGTTTGCAGTAACTTTTCCTCAAGGAGCCTGGGACCTCCACAGAAGAAAATGCTCTGAGTTGGGGGCTCCCGGGGCAGGTTCCAAGAGGCCTTCTACAAGTTCAAGTGCAGAACCCATTCCCATCCCCCAAACTAAGTCACACATATCTACCCGTGGAAACACGGATGTGCCACAGCCCCAAAACAGGGATTCGTTGCAGGAAAAGTGGTACCAGCGGGAGACAGTTTCAGGTCTCACAGGAAAGGCCGTGCAGCTATGAGGATTAATTTTGCCACAGGGAAGAATGGACACACTCATCTCTAGAAAGAAGTCTTGCAGTGCCTGGTGAAAATGATGGCCTGGAATGTTCAACTCGTTGGCCTGGTCGCCCAGCATGCCTTGTGGCGGCCTCACCCATTTCAGGGGAGACGTGGGTGGGCCTGATGTTGGTTTCTCCTCTTCAGCCTCACCAATGGGACCCTGGGACTCCTTTAGAGACCGTGATCCTTTAATGCTGATTTGCTAGGCCAAGAAGGAGGTGAGGAGGAAAGGAAGAGGATAGTGTGTGCCTGTGACCCCTACTTAGAGAAGCAGCCCTGGATTTGGGGGCTGGTGCCTCCTGCCCCTGAGTAGTGGTGATTTAGTGAAGGGCCCTTGAAGCAACAAGTCACAGGCTCTGTGAGAGCATCAAAAATGGGTGATCTTGCACAGAATTTACGACTGTCTGATCCCCACCCCATGGTCTGGTCTTGGTCCTTAGCAAGTTCACACAAGGGCTCTGTGACTTTGGCTCCACCCACGAAACCCAGAGCATCTGGACTTGGACTCAGCTAATGGCTTGAGGCCGAACCCAGGCTGTCAGCTGCAGAGTTGGAAGAAACCATTTGAGAAGAGTGGGCTCAGAAAGCAGGAACAATGAAAATTCTGGAGATTCTTCCTATTTTCAAAATGGCACTTGGCTCTGAGAAGTCGCTTGAACTTTTATCGATGGAGAAAGGGCACTCAACTTTGGCATGGTGAGATTCCGCCCTCCCAGGGCTCCTGCTTCCTCTCTGTCCAGACCTTTTTGAGGTTTGGGAGTTAGTAAAGCAAACCTTTATCCAGTGCTAAGCCCTGGCCCAGCGCTGAGCTCTTCCCTAGCTCTGTGGGGTTGGGATCAGTCTCCACCTGTATGGGAGCTAGTTGGACTATCGGGTGTTTACATGAATTAAATGAGGTGCCTATCTCAGTGCTACCTGGGAGCCAGGGAAAGAGCTGGATCAGCATCAGCATCTGTGTATATCATTCTCAGACACCCAGCGAGACCAGGACTGTCATTCTTCCCATTTGAAAATGAGAAAAATTATGACTTAAGAGAGGTGAAATAACGTAAACAGGTTAGTGAAACCTCCAAGACCAAATTCCAGGTCTGTCTAAGTCTCGGAGGCACCTTTCCGAGTGTCTTCTCCAGGATGGGGGGCTCAGCTGTGATGGGCTTCCTGGACTCACCCCACCTCCATCCAAGATGCTGTGTATAGACTTGAAGAATCAAGGGATCTGAAGGTCAGAGAGAAAAAAAGAAGAGGGAAAGAAAGAAAGGAAGAATAGATGTTAAGGAGATCATCTCACGCATTTAATAATAATAATAATAATAATTGTTATTATTATTGTTTTGAGCTGAAGTCTTGCTGTGTCACCCAGGCTAGAGTGCAGTGGCATCAACCCAGCTCACCACAGCCTCCACCTGCTGGGCTCAGGCGATCCTTCTGCCTCAGCCTCCCGAGTAGCTGGGACTACAGGCATGAGCCACCACACCAACTAATTTTTTAATTTTTTTGTAAAGATGAGGTCTCACTATGTTGCCCAGGTTGATCTCGAACTCCTGGGCTCAAGTAATCCTCTTGCCTCGGCAGCCCAAAGTGCTGGGATTACAGACATGAGCCACTGTGCCTAGGCAAAAAATTATTTTTTAAAAAAGCATAATTTTGCTCTCCAAAGAGGTGCTGGAGGCCATGGTTTAGTGGGCCTGGCCAGTTCAAGGAATTGTCATCAGTGAGCCTAACAGGATGGGTCTGGTCTCCAACGCCAGAGGTGAACCGGTGGCCAGCACAGCCTCCCCAATTCCAAAAAAGGCAGGCCCTGAGTGTTGTTCCCAGCCTGGGGCAGAAAGGCCCTGGGTAGCTTCCATGCTGAGCTCCCTACCCCCAGGCCAAGAAGGAGAGAGAGGCACTCACCATGCTGTGTACACAGCACTCAGCCTGTCTCTAACAGCCAGGATGGCGGCCACTGCCGAAGAGGGCCGGGCCGCAGCACTGTGGCTGCAAGAATGATGGAGTGGCCTTTAATTGTTTGTCCTCTGAAACCCGGGTAGTGTTGGCAACCAAACAAGACTAGCAAGGCTGCTGGCACCAGAACGACAGGCTGGAGCAGGCGCCACTACCTACCTAAATGGTTAAATGACCGGTCTGCCAAGGCCACCGAGGAAAGTGTTACCTCACCACGGGGCAGATTAAAATATGCGTTTTCTCCTAATTGAGCATAGTGAAATCAGTCGGCGGTCCTGTCACAAGTGCAGGAATGAATTGTCACAGCACGACACACACTACTCAACAGAGCATCTATTATGGGCGGGGGAAGAGTCACATCAACTTCCTTCCTGCTGAAATTTCAACTAATCTGTTGTCCAGTGGGCTGGGATATGGCAGCATGGAGGAGACTACATGGACTGGTCATGCTTCCATCCCGATTTCTTCCGATGGCAACCTGTGAGACAATCCCGGCTCCTTGTGCCTGTGACATCACGTGGCAAGGTCTGGGCTCTCCATTGGCAAGAGAGCTCAAAGCTTGTGTATGACTAACCTTTTTGTTTTTGTAAATATATGTTTTATACCCAATGCGGTTGCAGGGCAAATACGTATAATGCAAATCCCATTTTTTCCCCACGACCTTTCTTGATAAAATTAGAAGCATGTTCTTAGAAGGAAACAGAAAATTCTGTGACAGAAGTCTGTCCTGTGCAAGAACATAGGTGCCATGAAGGGTAGGCACCAAGATGAGAGCCTTTTTCTCTCCTATGCATATGTCTGGGGGATGCCAAGGCCACCTTGCCATGAAAACATCCAGGGCCAAAGACGAGAAGCTCATGCCAGCCCAAGCCCCTGTGCTACACTGGAAGACACAGTCCTGAGAAGTACTGGCATTTGGGCTCTAGAACAGACAGAACCTGTGCTCTCCATTTTTAACTTCACAGTCCTTAGCAGTTTTGAACACATCCATAATATTTTGGGGTTGTTTTTTTTTCTGTTGTATTTCTTAAGTTAGACTGTTTGTGGGCACTTCACCATCTTGATACTCCCCCCCCCCGACATTTCTCTCTTCTGAGGCATTCGTTTGAACTCCACACTCCTCCACAACAGGGTCATTGCGGCCCAACACTGATTTCAAAAGAGCAGCAAACATTCATGTTAGTTAGCCCTGAACATTGAACACTAAAGTGTCAACACTTTAAGCTCAGAGCCAACTAAAACCTATAAGTCTTTTTCATATGAACCATTGTGATTGCATTTGAGTAGCTGACTCCGTGTACCTAAATGCGGGACTTTGCATTTATTTTTATTAGTTTTCTTGTCATGTTTTCATTTGTGCTTCAGCCTGTTGAGGACATTTTGAATTCTGATCATGCCACCTATAAACGTGTTACTTCTCCTAGATACAGGTGTACTACGTCCATGAACTTGATAAACGTCTCTTCTTTGTGTTCAAACAAATCAACAATGCAAATACTCAGTAGGGCCAACCACAGAGCCCTAATAGCCTCTAGAAATAAACCACTTCTGTGTCTCTGAATTATTCTAAGTTACCAAGCTAGCCATTTGCCCAAACTACTCTTGGGGGTAGGAAGCATACCCAACCCACAGTGAGCACTCCATGTGATAAATACGAAGGAGGAAATTTGAGTTCTGTGTAATTTCTGGAATTAACAAGGATAATCATAGCTTAAGTGAGACTTAGGTGTGACTATCGGTAACCACATAAAAATATTGTGTCTAGAATCCTGATGAATGCATGACATGTGAAATGTAACCCATATATAAAAATTCAAATACATCTCACATTGAAGTCACAATTCACTATAATGACTTCTTTGGTTTTAAGAAATGATTAGAGATAAAAATAGAAGACTAATTAGTCATAATTAACACACTTGCTTATTACTCTTCCCTGCTGGTGACATTAGCTCATGCTCTATCTCTGATAGCAACACACACATCTTTAAAGTTGGGGCCCCAGAGAGAGCAGATGTGGTTAGAGCCCACCAGGCCATGCATGACTTCAGGGCCTCAGGAGGCTGCTGCCAGCCTGGTGGATTCCCCTGGCCTCCATTGTGGGGAGTTGGGCCCCTGGATTGCCTAAAGTCAGTGGACTGGGGGAAGCCAGCAGCCTGGGTCACAGGTTAGCCAGTCTCTCTTCCAAATTGGTTCCTATGCAGGCCTCCATGTAAGATACTGCAATTCCCAGGCTTCTCACCCCTGCCCACCAGGGCTCCAATCCTCATGGTACTTGACTTCCAGATATTTCTTCTTTGCCCAGTCCTGTAGTTAAGTGGCAGGAAATGTCCTTGTGTAGACTGATCATAATACCAATAATAATAATAATAGCTAGCATTTGTTGACGGTTTCCATGTGAATATGCATTGTGTCATGTCATCTGGGCATCATGGGGAAGGGGGTTTACTTGCCCAAATTGCGAAGCTAAGAAATGGCTACCTGACTCCAGAGTGCCTCCTCAGGGATAGTCTTGTCTTATCATTTTACCCTGAATATGGTATGGTTCAATGAGATTCCACAAGTAATTTCTGTCTTCCCATTGCATCAAGCCCATGTTAGACATCACAGACATTTCAAGTCAGAAGACAAAATTCCTACTTGCACAGGTTAACAGCCCATGGGAGTAGGTTTTGCTGTGGTAACAACCTCAGACCCTCAGTGACTTAAAATAGCAACTTTATTTTTCATTCATGCTACGTGTCTATTGCAGGCCAGTTGGGGGCTCTGTGCACCATTGTCACTCGAGGGTCCGGGCTGACGAAACAGCCACCACCTCAACACTGAAGGTCTCCAAGGAGAGGGAAGAGAGAGAGATGGAAGTCTCACTTCAGGAGTTAAATGCTCGTCCCTGAAAGAATGCACAGCACTTCCACTCCACGCATTGTCTATGCCAAGCCCATGGCCCCATCCACACCCAGAGGGACCTGGAAGTATAATCCTGCCGTGGTGACAACCACATGGACTAGTTCGGAGACAAGACCAAGACAAGTACCCCAGTCACTGTCACACAAAGCAGAATGCGGTGCCACATAGGTTGAAAAGTTTGTAGGAATAGAAATAATCTCCATTTGTGGGATGAAGAGAGGGCCAGGGGTGGAAGGATGGACTCTGGAGGTAAGTGAGATCTAGCAGGCAGAGACTGAGTATGGGGAGGGATGAGAACCTGGGCTGAGAGGAGGGGTTTGAAGAGGGGAAGGGAGAGGTGGTCTGGAGCAGAGACCAGGTGGGCACAGGAGAACATGATGGAAGGCTGGACTAGGCCCTGTGGAGAAATCTGCTCTCTATCTGGTGGCCTATGGGAGGTGCTGGAGGGGGCAACTGTGACATGCTCAAAATTGTGCTTAGGGAGTTTCTTTAGACAGTGACTTGGACGGGAGTTTTTAGGTTTTTGCTTTTTGTTTTTGAGTTGGGAGTCTCACTCTTCACCCAGGCTGGAGTGCAGCGGCATGTTCCCAGCCACTGCTGCCTCAACCTACTGGGCTCTGGTGGTCCTTCCATCTCAGCCTTCCAAGTAGCTGGAACTACAGGAGTGCGCTACCACGCCTGGCAAATTTTTGACTTATTGTAGAGACGAAGTCTCACCAAGTTGCCCAGGCGGGTCTTGAACCTGTGGGCTCAGGCAATCCACTTGCCTCAGCCTCCCAAAGTGCTGGGATTACAGGCTGAGCCACCGAGCCCGGCTGCCTTTTTTTTTTTTAATTTTGTAGAGATGAGGTCTCGCCAAGTTGCCCAGGCTGGTCTCAATCTCCTAGGCTCAAGTGATCCTCTCACCTTGGCTTCCCAAAGTGCTGGAATTACAGATATGAGTCACCAGACCCGGCCTTCAGACAGGAGTTCAAAGTTGAGGCTGCTGGGGCAGGTGGGAGGCTGTTGCAATGTCTTAGATGGGAGAAAGGGGACCTGGGTTAGGGAGTGCCTACAAGAATGGAAAGTAGGGAAAGGCTCTGAGACACCATATGGAAAGAATACCCTCAGGACCCCAGAATCACAGATGCTATCAGGCCAGATAAGCAAATATCATTGAGGCCGTGTGGGTGAAGGAAAAAAATGGCTGATTCCAAGACTGTATGGGATGCTTGTGTGACATCAGCAGTACCTTCTAAGAAACCACGAGTGGTATCTCAAGCAAAGTCAAGCCAGGTCTTGTTTTGTAGATAACAGCATGCCCCGGGTCCCAAAGACGTCTCATTTGGGCAAGAGTCTTCTGCTAAACCTATCAAATATTTTCTTCTTCCAGGTACATTTGAGTGAATTTCTATTTATGTACTAAGTGTGCTGTCGAATATGTGTGCTGACACTTAGATGTTGACACTGACCACAAAATATTCTTTTATAACCTGTACTTTCTTAGTATAGGTGCCTGAAGCTTGTGTGAAAATATGCTTCCTGTCTTCCTTGGACTTAAAAGCATACATATTACATAAAAATATTTTTAGAGACTCCAGGGATCTGCAATGCGTGGGCGAGTTTATTCGACATGCATGAACAAGAACACAATTCAGGAAACCAGCAATGGGTCGGAGAGTGCTTTGCAGAGTCAGTCTGGTGTTCCATACTGATCACTATCATGGAGAAGTCCAAGGTCTAATTAACCTGCCCAGATAGAACTAAAATCAAAATCCACCAGAGCTAAGGATATTTCAATTTCAATACAGCATGCACGTGTTGGAAAAGCTCAGCAAATACCTGCATCTAATCTGCTTTGCACAGCAGGAGTATCTATAAAGGTTATGGATTGGCTTTTCAGCAGATATAAAGCTTTTGTTTTACAGCGAATCCTATGCATCAGTAAACATATTTTAACTTTAAAAAAAATTGTTGTCTTCTTATAAGATCAGGAATTTCAGAGTGCTTAGTAAACGGGAGACTGCAAACCGAGAGTTATGCGTCAGTTTTCTTGAGATTTTGTGTGGGATGTATGTGTGTGTGTGTGTGTGTGTGTGTGTACACAGGCATGCATATTGTGGACAAGCATATTGATTCCCTATCTAAGAACTGCTTCTTGGAACTTGAGACACAGACACCACACAAGGTCTGTCTGTTCAGTGTGTGGTCCATGAACCAACAGCATCAGTATGACCTGGGAGCTTGTTGGAAATGCAGGATCTTAGGCCCCATCTCAGACCCACTGAAGCAGAATCTGCGTTTTAACAAGATCCCCAGGTCATTTGTGTGCACACTGAAGTCTGAGAAACATTGACATAAGGGACCCATTCAGGGTATGCACTATGGAAAGTTAAGTGACAACAAGACCCCAGCAAGCCAGAGCTGGATCAGTTCTAGCTGAACTTCTGGATTTCTCTAAAGTCAGGTGTTTTCAGTGGCCTCATATCATTATTGCTTAGCTTGATTTCCAACTGGAATTTCTTTGACAAAGTTGTCACCATCTGATAATTTTTCTCCTGGCAGATCATGAAGATGGGATTCTTCCCAGATGGTTATTTTTTTTCTATGTGTACATATTTTGTCTTCTTAGTTCCCTTGTAGGGTTGTTGAAAGCAAGGACACTTCAGTCTTTCTAGAATAGTCTTCTAGACTAGTAGACCATTCTAGTCCTTTATTTAGAATTTTCTACTTTAGAGTGGTTTGAGATTGACCAGCCCACCTAACATTTCTCAGCCTTTTGAAACTCATGGTTCATTTTGAAGAAAGGAAGAACTCATGTGCTACAGTTCAGTGAAAAAAGCAAGCTACAAAAGACATTTATAGTATGCTATGCTTCATGTAATAAAGAAGAGGATATAAGAAAATACCCAGGTGTCTTCTCACTTGTATAAAGAAATACAGAAAAGATAAGTCAGAAACTAAAGGTGTTGGTTACCTACAGAAAGCAGGTGGGAAAGCGGGAGGTAAGGGGGGAGGGATCCTTCTCTGTGTACAGTTTTTTGCACAGGTCTGACTCTTAGACAATAGCAATACTTCCATACTTCCCAAAATAAGCAAATAATTCAAAGCCACTGGATATGGGGAGGAACCCACAATGGGATACAAACACTAACAAATGAATTCGACTCAACTGCTAATAAATACAGTGACTACATTAAAGGGAAAAGTAGCTAATTTGAAAAACTGAAACAGTATTCTAATTGAATACTGCAAGGCTGAAGACACGGAACTGTGCATAAATGCTGTGATCTGGTTAGGAAAAGTGCTTCTCATAGCAATAGGGACTGGCAGTTCTGAAATTACATTATGTACATTCAAATGGATTATAGACTTTAAATTCAAATATGAACCCCAAAACTAAAACAACATGGGTTTAAGCTGCTTGGGTCAAATACATGGATATTTTTCAACCAAACATGATTTAAAAATACAGTATTCAAGGGATGCAAAACCCTCGGATAGGGAGGGCAGACTTTTTGTATTCATGAGTCTTGCAGGTCTAACTGGTACAATCTCCCAGTTGTATACCAAGGGACGACTGTAGTGGATTGAAAACATAAGTAAATATATTGTGGACAACAAGAGTCAGAGTTTTTGCTATTGAGGAAAGATGTCACAAGAAAAAGGACAAGAAAAAAATGATCCTGTGACATTAGTTTAGAACCACAGGTATCAATATAAACTCATGGGTTTTGAACAAGGGAGGAAGAGAGAGAAGTGAGAGATCGAGGTAGATATGTGTGGCTGAGCATGTGTTTCGTAGCCCTCTCTGTTGTGAGGGTCTAAGAGCAACACACCACCCCAGTAACAACGAACACACCTGCAACACAGATCTTGGTCTTTACACGCCATCCAGTCAAAGGAAACAGGAATTTCAAAGAAGTGGCTGACTCCTAAGCCATGGCATGAAAAACCACAAGGTGAACCTGGAACATCCTGTGGTGCCAGAAAATAAGAAAATGTTAAAGAGAGAGAGAGAGAGACTGAGAGAGAGAGAGATAATCTGCAAAAGAACACAGGAATTAACTTGAAGGGGCTACAAGCTAAAACATCTGAGCAACAAAATAAAGATAGCATTGCATTTAAGCTAGAATAAAATAAGCAAAAGCATTGAATTTAAACTAGAATAAAGCAAATATTCACAATGATAAATAAGCAAACAAACCCAAAACACATAAATAACAGTGGAGGAAAGACAGCTGTTCTTCACCATAGAATTCCAATGGATAAGTATAGAAAGAAGGAAAGAAACAGCATTGCCACGAGGCAAACATCACAGAATGGATGTTACAGACAAGACTCACCAATGGGTGCTAAAGTCAGTGGGTGAATATTGGAGGACAAGGAAGCTATGCTTAGTCTCCAAGTATCAACCCCAGATACTTAGCCACAGTGAGAAGCCCCCAGATACCACCTTAATCAAATGATCAAAATAAATGTCATCGGTTAGAAGGTGTGGACATCGTGAGACCCTTGAGTGACACACTGCTAAAAATGAAGAACTTTTCTCTGTTTATAGAAAGGCATGAACAAACCCAAACTGAGGAACATTCCACAGTGGAGCTGATCAGAACAAAGCATAAAAGTCAAGGTCAATGACAAGGAAAGACCAAGGAACTGTTGTTACCAAGTGGAGAAAACTAAGGAGAAATAACAGCAAAAGGCTACATTACAGCTAAATTTAGGATCCTGGATTAGAAACAGAAAAAGGACGTAAGTGGGAAAAATAGGCTTAAAATGAACTGTAGTTCAGTTGATTCTATTGTACAATGTTAGTTTCCAGTTCTTGATAGTTGTACTGTGGTTAAATAAGGCGGTGACATCATGGGATAAGATGGGAAGGATATAAGAAAACGACATTGGGTGCAAGTGATGGCTCAAGCCTATAATCCCAGCACTTTGGGAGGCTGAGGTGAGAGGTTTGCCTCAGCCCAGGGATTCGAGAACAGCCTGAGCAACTTGGTGAAACCTTATCTCTACAATAAAAAAAAAATTAGCCAGGCATGGTAGCACACACCTGTAGTTCCAGCTACTTGGAAGGCTGAGGCGGAAGGATCACCAGAGCCCAACAGGTCAACGCTGGGGTGGCTGTGAGTGCTACTGCACTCCGGCCTGGGTGACGGACAGAGTGAGATTCCAACTCAAAAAGAAACATGGCTATTGATGGCAGTCTAGCGGACTCATCCACCAGCAAGGACATGGGCTGAGAGGCTGCCTGGGGCCTGCTGACCCCCAGATCACAGACACACTGTGTTTTGAACAGTGTCTTATTGAAACCTCACAAGAAAAGAGTGTTAGGAAGGCATTGTTTTCCACTGTAAAAAAAAAAAAAAAAAACCCATGCTATGACATGTGAGGTTGCCCCGCATAGTCAAGACCATCATGAATGTCACCTGCATATTGGTGTTTTACATGTATTTTCTCAGTCCCTGGTACTGTCATCTCCCCACCCACCTGGGGTGGCTGCAAATATCTGCCTTCTACCTCTCCCACTGCTCCGGCCCAGCACAGCCAGAATCTGATTGCTCCCTAAGTCTTGCTGATCTCATTGCGTCATTTTCACAGACTAAATCAATGGGGTAGAGAGCATGATGTAGGATACGGTTAAATTATTCCTACAATGAAGGGGTAAATTCTTTCTTGAACAGTTTGTCGTGTAGACACAATTAAGGGGAAGAAACAGCTCACACAATTTTTACATGCACTGTGAGGAGATTCATTCATGGACCCTAGATGCATAAACTCGAGGTTTGGAAGCGCTGATGTCCTGTGCTTTAAAAAAAATTATGATTTTCCATGGTGGTAATGACACATAACCTAAAGTTCACCATCTGAACGATTTTTAAGTGTCCAGTCAGTAGCACTAAGTCCATTCACATTGTTGTGCAACCATTATCACCATCTATCATCAGAAGCCTTTAATCATGAAAACCTGAAACTCTGTACCTATTAAACACTGACACTCCCTGCCCCTGGCAGCCACCATTCTACTTTCTGCCTCTATAAATGTAATTCCCCTAGGTACCTCATTTAAGTGGATTCATACTGTATTTGTCCTTTTGTGATAGACTTATTTCATTTAGCACAATGTCCTCAAGGTGCATCCAAATTATAGTGTGTGTCCAAGTTTTCCTGCTCTTTAGGGCTGACTAATATTCTGTTGATGTACTGCCAGCCCTCTGCATACCTGTGGGTTCTGCAACTGTGGATGCAACCAACTGCAGATCAAAAATATTTTTTAAAAATTGCATCGGCATGGAACACGTGCAGACTGATTTTCTCATTATTATTCCCTAAACAGCACAGTATAACAACTACTTAAATAGTATTTGCATTGTGTAATATAAGTATGATGATTTAAAGTATTTGGGAGGATATGCATAGGTTACATGCAAATGCTACGCCATTTTATGTCAGGGACATGAGCAACCTCGGATTTTGGTGTCTGTGTGAGGTCCCAGAAACAATCCCCCATGAATACCAAGGGACGACTATTTATGCCACATTTATATCCACTCATTGGTTAATAGACATTGGGTTGTTTCCATTCCTTGGCTACTGTGAATAATACTGCTGCAAGCATGATAGCCTGCTTTTATAATTACAAATTATTCACCAAGTTGTCAGAGTCTTACAATAACTCTGGGAAATAGGTATCATGATTACTTTTGATGATGAGGACACTGTGACATGAGTTTTTTGTATGAGGAGGACCCCCCAAAATCCTAGAATACACCTATTGAGACCCTTTTTCTACTGCTCAAAACCGTTTTGAACTCGTCAATTTTGATGCCTTTTAGTGCTTCTGCTTTTTGTTTTATCTCTTCCACATCAAAACAATTCCCCTTGAGGACTTTTTTCATTGGAGGAAAAAAAAAAGTTTCTCTGGGTGAGATTGGGTGAACAGGGAGGGGGGAGCACGGGGGTCATGATGTTTTTAGTCAAAAACTGCTGAACACTCAGCATGGTATGGGCAGGTACATTGTCATGGTGGAGGAACCAATCACCTGTTTGCCACAACTTGGGATGTTTCTTCCACAAACTGTGGTGCAACCTTCTCAAAACTTTCAGATAAAAACTTTGAGTGGCTTTTGATCAAGATAAACAAATCCTGAGTGTATTACAAGGGGGCTGTCATCCAAAAGATAATTCTGGGATTTTGGCGGGGTCCCCCCTCATTTATATACATGTTTTCATCCACGGTTCCTGGACCATAACTCCCCGTAGCCCTTGTTATAATGTTCGGCTCTTTAGGCCTCAGAAAAGAGAACCTCTCTCTCTGACCTTCTCTTGCCCTCCTTTAAACTGCTTCTTTTTCTCCTCAAAGCAGGAATCTTCTCCCATCTTTCTGTCTTGGAGCTGACCATAAAGAAATTCTCTGACCCACCTTGCATGATTGGAGGTCATGAGATCTCCATTTTAGAAGGATCCAGTCCTTTACCCTGGGGAAAGGAATGCTGCACAGAGAGGTCAAGAAGAACCTGAACGGAGGTCTTGCTGGGTTTCCCCTTAGTCTATTAGTATTGGATCATATCCTTTCTGTCCAATTCCATTTCTGCATGGTTGTCCATGCTTCCGTCATGCCTGTCCACCGATGTCTCCTTAAAGGCCCAGGAGAATGGGGCACGATGAGTTTCCTGAGAGCTGAGGACAGAGGTTCCTGGAGCCTCCTCCTGGGAGGGCTTGGAACTCCACGCCCCTTCCACGTGCCTTGTCCTGCCCGTCTCTTCATCTGGATCCTTTGTAATATCCAGTTAACCTGTGTTTCCCTGAGTTCTGTGAGCTGCTCCAGCATATCAATCAAACCCAAGGAGGGGGTCGTGGGTACCCATATTTGTAGCCAGTCGGTCAGAAGCACAGGTAAAACAACCTGAGGCTTCCGGTTGGCATCAGAAGTGGGAGCAATCTTGTGGGTCTGGGCTTCAACTTGTGGGATCCAATGTCATCTCCAGGTAGGTAGTGTTGGGAGGCAGCTGGGATGGAGGACCCCCGTCGTCAGTTGCAAGACTGATTGCCTGCTTGTTGATGGGAGAAATCCATGGTTCCAGAAGACTTCTGTGTTGGTTGCTGTGGTGTGAGGGAAGAGGAAAAACAGTTTGTGTTTCGTCCTACACAGATAGAAGCTCAGAGTTTCACAGTTACTACATGGCCGAGCAGAGTCTTGAATGCTGGTTTTCCAAAGAAACAGTCCTTGATTTCAGCTTTTCTGGCTAAACATGGGAGACCACGTCTACCTTTTATCTGCTATTGGTAGGGAAAGAGATACTGCCCTCCTTGGTTTCCAAAATAATTTGAAACATTTTCAGCAGTCCAGAGTGAATACAGTTCTTTTCCCCATGAAATCTCTCCCACTCCGAGTGCTCTGAGGCCTGGGCTGAGAAGGCAAGGAGGAGGTGTAACCCCCAAGTCCACAAGGATGGGGAGGTTAGAACCCCATGTCTGTCCAACTAGGTGTCCTTCTTCCACCAGACACTAGGGAATTTGATACCCACAGAACCTGGGCTGGACAGGAGCTGGGGGTAGAGGGTCAGCCTGGGCTGGGAATCAGTGAGGACAGCACTGGTTTCTGGGGAACTGGTACCCCACACTGCCCTACTGAGCCGGGCCTGTAAGTAGAGCTGTCCCCAGGCCCTGCTGAAAGGCGCCCAAACATTAACTGCCTGTAATTTTGACATGTCAGATATTTAATAAGGAACAAATTAGCACTTGGGTCTTTTTTTTTTTTCTGAGACAATCCAATTTCTATGCCAGGCACCAACTTCTATATTTCAAAACGCATTTTTGAAGGTTAATTAGAGAAGCAGCAGAGATAGTGTTTTCCAAGAGGGATTTTTCTCGTTCCTTCCAGGTCTGTGGATGGCAGAAAAAATAACTTTCAGACACTGTAAATTGAGTATGTGAAGCTGTGAGAGTAAACCCATCTCATTAGTCATTGTGTCAATTATAGTATCCAAGGAACAATTTTGTAGCAATAGCATATTTATTTGATGTTTCGAAAGCTACCTGGACCCACTGTTAGGAGGTATTTGCTCTTAATGCTCCGAGTACCTCTTTAACAAAATGGCACTCCATAAAAATTTAGTGTGTTCCTACTGTAATTAAATGGCCCTAGTCATTTTTGCATTTATGATATAAACTATAATGGCTGTAAAATCCCGCAATTAACTTTCCTTGCGCCAACATTTCATACTTGAGAAATTCTCATTACAAATTTCATTACTGATTCACTTATCTGTAATTTGTCCTATGTAACCTAAAGAATATTAACAAATTTAGAGTCACTTTTGCTCTATTAAAAACGAAATATAAAAGTCTTTCACCTAGCGAGTCAATCACGAGATTTCGAAAGCCCCCCCACCACATGGGTCAAATGTGTGGTGAGGATGGAGAAGGAAGGAGATTATCTGACAGAAGAGTGGAGTGAATGTGGGAAACAAGTGGGTGCCAGTGAACCCACCGGCCTTCTCAGCAACCTGGCACAAATGCACTTGACGGAGTCACGGGGAAGGCGAACAGAGCCTGTGAAGAAAGGACAGGGGAAGTCCATGCAGGCGGGGTTTCATACCCAGAGGCCCAGGGCTTCCTGTCACTTCCTTGTGGGTGCTCATCCCCAGTGCTCCTTTCTCTCTAGGGGGCTGGGGTTGGCGGGAGAGATGCCTGCGGGGTCGTAACTGGATCTTTTGCTGGGCTGCTGTGGCAGAAAGTCGATCCAAGAGACTTTGCTGTTACCAATGGCAGAGGCAAGATGGAAAAGGAGTTCAACTGAGAAGGTCTCCACGGGAGGCGATACTTGCTTTTCAAGTTTCCATCTCCCCAGGTGTAGATTGGCTTATGGGGAAATTTGGAGACACTTTACCCCTTCTTTAAACCTCCTCTCCCATCACATTTAGGGCAGAAACAAATATACATCCACATTAAAATGGAATGAACGTTCATAGACCTAGCATCGGGGGCCTTGAATTCTCAACCTCATACTGTCATGACCTTGCTGGTGACTGCAGCAAGTTTTGTAACCCGTCCGGGCCCCAGTTGCTAGACCGGAAAAAGAAGGAGTTTCACTTGAATGACCACTGCGACACTCTGTGTTCTTCCAAAGAGTCTATTTCTTGGTAGAGAAAACCAAGAGCTTCTCTTTACCCAGTAAATGGGTGACACGGGGCGCCCTGCCAGCACGGGGTTTCCATCACAGTGATCTCCACGAGGAACAGCCTGCATAAATATTTTCCCCAATAACATCCCATCTCAGCAATTCCCAGCCTTCCATAACTGCATTCATTTTATTCTAATTTGTAATTAACTTTTACAAAATTAAGTTGGAGATAGAAAATTACTGTCCCGACATAAATAATCCTACTGCTGGATGTGACAGTGTTAACGCAATCAACAATACGATTCATAAATGAAAGAAATGTTGTCATACTTATTACTTCTGTGTGCTCCATCTTTTAGAGAATATTACAGTGTAAATTGAAATTTTATATGATTTAATAAACCTCAAAAAGATATTATGGCCAAGTAACCACATAACTGTAACAAATTGTCCTCCTCCCTCATTACAGAGCTTTCTCCTCACGTGGAGCTCTCGGCCTCATTATCAGAACGGTGTCTTTGACAACCCAGAGCCCATTAAAGACACCTTGAAGAAAGCACATCCCACACCGTGGAGCTTCAAAATCTATACCGGGCTGGAATCCTTGAGGATGGTGTCGTAAAATGAGGAAATGGTTCCTTTCATTTTTCATCCTGAGACTCGGCCAACAAACATGTTATCTGGCCCCATAAACATCCCCACGCCTCCGTGTGACCTAAGCCAAGGTCTGCATCACCATGACAGAGGCCGGAGTCAAACAGTGGAAACAGCAGCGGATGAAGGGGTTTATGACTCCTCCAAATCTTTAGCTGGCTTTATGGGGTTCCCAGTACAGATTTAAAGTTTCTTTGTCTTCAGAGCACCAGGTCTCCCTTTTGTAGCTGACTGCCGTTTTTCAAGGGTTTCTAGTTCACCCAGATTCATTAGGGTGGGAGGGAAAAGAGCAGGGGACAGAGTAGATCAGCGGGCACGTGACCCCCCACTGCCCGTCTCTTCCTGCTGCTGGACCCCGTGCCTCACCCCAACCCCCCTGTATTCCAGCTTGGAGGGAGAAGGCTAGAGATATGCGTGCTCTCTAATCACACGCGGTGTTTCCCTTGGAGCCTGGTGTGATTTCTGTAGCTTCCAGCAATGTGTGGGACACACTTGCACTGAAGAATTTAATGACTTGTTTTACTGCTGCCTGCCATCAATATTTATCTATATTAACTGAAGAAAGGCATTACTCGAAATGGCGTTTCACACCTCTGAGCATTATACAGTAATTCTAAAGTCATAAGTTGTACCCAATTCTATGGGCCAACACAGAGATACAGCATGGATGGAAATAACCCAGCTTGAAGTTTTTCAATTTGAATTGTCTGCAGCAATCTGAAAAACCAAAGTCAAGATGATTCGAATTGCTATAGCTGGGAATGTCTGGATAAAAAGCAATGGGAACAATCGTTCCTTGGCTTGGTTTTTCTTGAATTGACCAAAGTGTATTTCAAGTATATTTAAGAGAAAAGAAAAACGGAGACAAGGATGTGAGACTGCGCAGATGGGTCCCATGCTTCTTTCCGCCTCAACCATTTGGACAAGGACAACTGGGTCAGCCCTGCCGTCGCCCCTCAGCCCTTCTCTGGTGGTCGGTTTTCCCACTCTCAGTTTCCTCTGGCTGGTGAGCCCTTCTCTGACCACACTAGACCACCTTCCCTGGCTTGTGTTTCTTCAGCGCACTTATCTGAAAGACTATCTCACATGCTGGTTTGTGTATTTGCTTACTGCCTCCCCCCACCCCTGGCATGGAAGCCCCTGAGGGTAGAAACAAGCCTGGATTCACTATTCTTAGTTATTTTTAACTTTTCTTTTTAGATTCAAGGGGTACATGTGCAGGCTGGTTACTATTGAGCCCATCACCCAGACAGTGGACATGGTACCAAGTGGGTATTTTCAACCTTAACATATCTACCCACCTACCTCCCTCCTATATGAGTGCCCCAGTGTCTGCTGTTCCCACCCTTGTGCCCATGTGTCTTCAGTGTTTCGCTCTTGCTTATTAGGGAGATCATGTAGTATTCAGTTTTCTGTCTCTGTGGTCATTCGCTCAGGATGATGGTCTCCAGCTGCACCCATGTTGCTTCAAAGGACATGACTTTGCTCTTTTTTATGGCTGCATAATATTCTATTCACACCGTATACTGTATATATGTACCACATTTTTCTCATCCAGTCCACCACTGACAGACACCTAGGTTGGTTCCATGTTTTGCTACTGTGAGTAGTACTTCAATAAACATGTGCACACAGGTGTCTCTTAGGTAGAGGGTATTCTTTAAGCGACACAGATCACAGGCCTGGTACATGGCGGGAGTCACTTTTCATTTGCAGAATGAATTAGCCACACTTGGAGAACATGAGCTTAAACTCAGCAGCATTTCTAGTGTCTACGTAGACCACATCATTTTTTGAGCTAACAGCTTTAAAGGGATCATTTGAACATCTTACACTCAAGCTTTACTTAATACTAGTGTTTTCAAGTGTGAAAGGAACCTGGAGACCAGAGGAGCCAACTTTAGCTTTACAGAGGAGCAAGCCTGGTCTCAGAGGGATCAAGAGAATGGCCCAAGGTTGCTAAGCGCTGGGCAGCAGCAGAAGCAGCCCCAGAACTCGGGCTTCCTCAGCCTGACGGCTCAGGACTCCCTCTCATAGCCCGGATTCTGTCTCCAAAGGTATGCTCTGCAGACAACTGCTCCTAGAACGGCTTGACTTTCACCTTCTGGTTGGAAATACTCTTCCTATAATTTTCCCATCTTCAGAAATTATGTTTATGGGACATCTGGGCAAGAGAATTAGTCCTCAATTCATAATAGATAAGGTTTACATTTTTAATAACAGAATTTGAACTTCAGGGAAACTTTATAACTGCACTATTAACCCGCTGCACTTAGATTTTATATTAATCCTAGATCACTTGCCTGGTGACTTCACACACTTTGGAAGAAACATGAGACTTGGAAATAGGAAGAGTGAACAGAAGGACATGAGTCCAGTCTGATGCCCAGTGTTTCTGAAGCTGTAAAATCCTGCAGTTATTTGATGGATTCTGTGAAACAGGGCTGATGCATTGCCTATTTTCTTTAAAAAAAAATTAAATGGAACTAATTTCTTTTTGTTTTAAGGCTTGGAAGCATTCTTTGAGTTAATCAGAGATGCCTAGGAGTATGAACTGCAAGGCTAATAATCACTGAATTAAGAAAACCAGTAGGGAAGACCTTCTATACATCAGCCCACATTCAGGCATGACGTCCAGTATGACTTACAATGTGATTTGTTTCCCTTAAATAGATAGGGGTAGATTTTAAAGTGATCAAGAAGAAAAAAAGGTATCTGGAAAATACCGATTCATCCTGCTGTTTGCAGAAAACAAGGGAAGGGTATGTCTAATGTCCTAGGCATTACTACTCAGGGCAAATAAAATTGTCTACTAAAGTCAAGTATCTTTGCTCGAAATGTCATCTGCTTATCAACAGTTCTGAATAAAATTAATAGCAAAAGTAACGAAAAGCATGGTTCATAATATGGGGCAGAACCCCTGGAAAAGGGGAAATACATAAAGCTTGCTTTCAACAGCCATTCAACCTCAAATCAATACTCCATTTTCTTAGTGATTAATTCAAAACGAGCATCCAGCACTTAACATTGTAACTGATGTATCATCTCAATCTTTTATTTACTCTCCATACTTCCAAAGCAGGGTAATTTTATTGTCAGTTGATCATCTTATTGATATTCCTCATGTTATGGTCAGTGGAACATGCACAGATGAAGAAACAGTATTAGGTATCTCAAAATCAGGATACAGAAATATTTTCTTCATTCTTTCAGGCTAACAAGCAGTGACAAGTATTCAAAGAATCAAACTGTCAACACCATGACTCCCACTGTCGTCTGCATCATAATCTGTTTCTTAGTAACACTTGGTCTGAGCAGCAGTAATAGAATTAATTATACTTCATTTTGCTGCCTTTAACAGTATTGACCAAATTTAAGAACAAATGAGAAGTGCTTATCAAGCTTGAAGAAAATAATCCATCAGTGGCACAATTTAAATTCTCTGCAGTTCTCTTATTAATCAAAGTAACACTTACTATCCTATCTCCACTTCCCATTAACAGTCATTAAGCCCTGCTGCTGATTGAAGCAATTTCTTTAGGGATCTCAACCTCATTTTTAAGAGAATCTTCTTCAGTGCAAAACAATATCATATAATCGTGGTGACTTAAAAGAGATGAGGAAGATTCTTCAATCATGTTCTGACCTTGATCTTTTTCAAGTAAGTTCTAAAAAGTACACAACAGTTAGATTGGAAACTTCAGAGAGTGAATGAGCTACCCTTGTCTCATCACCTAAAGGAGGCACCAGTCCAATAAGCAACGCATAGACTTGGGGCAAAACCTTAACCAGTCCCTCCAAACCACCACTTGTTATTATTCTTTCACTCACAGAATCAGATGCCAATCAGAAGCAGTGACCACGTCGAGAAGTGTTTACCTAGGATACTTTGTCTTGACTTATGGCTCTGGGTAGGCACATAGTGGAGAAACAGGAGCAAGAGGTCTGTAGCCAGAAGACTTGAACTTGAGGCGGTTCTCAACACTGCTAACCCATGGGAACTTGAACAACCTGTCTTGCTTCTCTGTCTCAATTTTTCTCTGAGATGGAAAGAATACCATCCTCTCTGCCTACCTCTCCAAATTGTTGTGGAAAGCACATAAGAAAACGTATGTGAAAGCCCTTTGTAATTGTTAAACATGATACAAATTTAACTGTTCTAGACCTAGAAGTCACGGGCAGTGTTTTATTCAACTCTATCTCCAGGTCTTTGCCCAATGCTGGTACATATAATTGTTGAATCAATGCTACAGAAGTCCTGTTTCTAAAAATGAGGATAAGCCGTGTGATTAAAATGAAGTGATAATCTTATACAAAAAACATCTGTAATATATGTGGAGTGGAAGAAGCCATGAACTTACACATGACGGGTCCTGTCTTTGGGGCTAAAAAGAGTTCTGTAGTCAGTACAATTGAGAAAGCGACGATCTTAAGAGGAAAAAGCCCAGAGAACATTGGTGATTAGGGCAAAGAAAAGCAACACTCACCAGCCAGGTTGGTCATGCCAGGAAAGATGGTGATGCTGGGACAGTTTCCATCTCAGAGGGCCCTCTGCCTTTTGCCCCTGGGGATTTAGCATCAGCACCACTGACAGCAGCTTCAGCAGCCAAGCTGCTACTAGACAAGTCACCAAGTTGAATGCAAAGTAATCATGAGTCAGAATGGGAGAGGGGCTGGGTGTGGTGACCCCCAGGTGCCTGCACCCCCAGTTTGTTGTGTTGTGTAGAGGCAACTAATATTCTAGAGTCTCACTTCACAATTCCTAGGAAACCAGTATTTCCTTTTAATTATTCATTGAAATTTACTATAATCCTAATGTTTATAAAAGCCAAACACAGCAGGGCACTAGCTATACAATGTTAAGGTGGTAACACCCAGTATTCATTCTGCTCAATCTATCAGTGAAGAAACAGGCCTGGAGAGGTCCAGTGGCTGACCCAAGGTCACCCTGCTAGGCACTATTGACCTTCTTTAGTTCATTCTGCAGCGACCTTACACCTTTGAATGGCCTTCTGAGGTCCATCGTAAAGCTCTTCTCTTTTCCCCAGAGGAAGCTGTATACCTCTGAAGGAGACCTGAAGAGCCCTCCCAGGGAAGAGTTCAGCCCTCCTGTCCCCTTCTTATGTCTATGCTTGAAACACAGAGCCCTTTGCTTTTGGTTGGCTCAAAGATAGTTTCTGAGATTGGACAGCCCAGATAGACCCGTTATTTTCCTCTAATGGTCAAAGTCCCAGGAAAGATAAATCAAGACCTGGACCTGAATTTGCTTGGTCAGCATAGACACGGAGACACTTTTCAATAGGTTATTGGGCCTGATGCATACAGACGATCACATAATCAATGAAGAGATGGAACAACCTCAGGTTCTGAGGACAACTGAGGTTTCCAACTGCAAACCATGCCCCACTCTTGAGATGTTCCCAGAAGTCAGATAGGAGCAGAGTTCAGCAGGGAGCAGATTTTCTTTCCTTGAAGAGATGAAGGGCACTATCCACCACGTAATTTCTGATAAGGCATTAAATGTATGATTCTCATCTCCAAGAAACGAAACGCTGAGCTGGATTTTTGGATCAATGGAATACCTACTCCTGTTAAAGCACTTAAAAAGGAAAACATCTACAAAATGTCCCATTAGGCTGACAAATTTATAGCAGTATGAAAAGTGTGCCAGCCGTTTCAAAGCCGAATAGAACGTTGTGTTTAAAGAGTATGAATGGATCTGAGTTCAGCAATATTTCATCTACATGAACAAGTTTAGCTATCGCATCTCTCCCCAATATTTCCCACATTTGCTTTAAACTAGGCATATGTAAGCTATGACAGAATACAGACATCATCTTAAAAAATAAGTTGTACAGTGAATGATATTAAATGGACTTTCACAGCGTGAAGACATGGAAATATATTCTCATCTTGATGTGTGGGGCTGTACAGACATAAATGCCATTAGCATTAATGGTAATTATGTGCGTAAAATCCCCACGCTCTCGATGAGAATATGCCCCTTAGTTTGCAAGTACAATAACGGGTTCATTTTGGAGACTAGAAACAGCTGAGACTCCCCTCCTCCCCACCCTAAATGAGAGAGAGATACAGGATGTCTCAGAGCATAAAATCTGATCGCCCACTTTCCCAAAACATGCAATTCAAGCACTTTAAAACTCCTTCGCCTCAGAAACGCTGAAGATGTAGCAAAAAGCCTCAAACTGCAGTCTGAGTATTCTGGGAATTTATGCCATATCATTCATAGCTTCCTGTCACTTGTTAGGACGGTTATACTACGGGAACGATGTGCTCTCATAACGGACTCGTTTTATTATGGTCTGATAACTATTGAGAATATTTTTCAGTCAACCCAGAAAAGGCAATGAAAATTTGCAGAAAGTAAACAAATTTAGCATCCTGCTCACCAAAGCCAATATATTGTAATCTTATTAAAACAGGCAAGCAGATGACAGATCCGGGAAAAAGGCTCAAGTCTTCTCTTTTTAATTTTTAAACTAATAATGCAGTGTGACCCAAGTGTTTGGTTAGGCTTCACCTTACACGAGAGGAAAACAAAAAAGTCTTCTTTGCCAAAAAAGTCAGACAATATTGACACGGAGGGTCACCTGCTCTGTAACTTTACAAACACTTCATCAGGGTAAGATGGAGCAAAGTGACATATGTAATTAAAGTATACTAAAAAAACAAGTCATTGTGGCTTTCAATTACAATGGAACTAAGAAGCAACCATATTATCTCTACAAACTATTTTCACTTAGCACAGTTCAGATGGAATTATTGCCATGACCTTTTAAAAATGTGAAAGAGTGAATCAATACCCTTTCAGAGGCAAGATTGCAGGAGCCGAATTGGCCATGCTGTAATGGTGTGTATTTCTGCATCAGAAGGCAGTTGAAACCTAATTATCGTCAATCACATACAAGGTAGCTCCACGTACTGATGAGCCCGTGCAGGCAGCAGCGTGCACGTGAGGGTCTGTGTGTGAGGGTCTTCAAGAGAGATGAGCACGTGTGGTGAGGGGGGCGGGGATCTTGGATGCGTGGGCCAGAAGAGTAAGGCTTGCAGGTGAGTTATAGGGATTGTCACTCATTTACAATAACTAACACTGGCCTGTCAGAAACAGCCACCTGTAAATGATGTATGAGTGGCTGGCAGCCTGCCATCCCCCAATAGACCTTGCAGCCAAGAATCACATTTTATTGTCGAGGTCATCGGAATGCTTACTTGGATACATGCCATATATTATTAAAAAATAACAAACAGCCAATCAGCAACATTTCTTAAGGCTCAAGGGCAAAATAGCCAACCTGCTTTTAGAAAATAAAAAACAAACATCCAAGATCCATTTTAGCAGGTGATTTTTTTTTTTTTAATTGCTTTTCTACAGATATAAAGAAGTGACACTCTGGAGAGATTTGAGAGTGGTGATACAATGTCAGATGCCAGAATACATATGAATATTAACTTTTCCTAAGTTATTTCAGACAAGATGCCACCAAAAAAAGAAAGAAATGAAAATTTCAAATTTCTCTTAATTAACAACAAACACAACCCTAGACTGAAACCAATGGAAAGCAGTTTGCATAGGAAGGAAATAAGAATCTCAGGTCTGATTTTCCATTCAGTTCTATCATTCTCAAATCTGTTTGAGAAGACTAAAATGATCCTATGTCGGACTTGGTGGCTCAGCCTGTAATCCCGCGCCTTGGGAAGCTGAGGTGAGTGGATTGCCTGAGCCCGCGGGTTCGAGACCCACCTGGGCAACTTGGTGAGACCTCATCTCCACAATAAATCAAAAAATTAGCCGGGTGTGGTAGCGCACGCCTGTAGTTCCAGCTACTTGGAAGGTTGAGGTGGAAGGATCGCCGGAACCCAGCGGCTCGAGGCTGCGGTGGCCGGGAGCGGCCACTGCACTCCAGTCTGGGAGACTCCAACTCAAATAAAATAAAATAAAATGATCCTATGTACTGTGACAGATGTTTTTCTTGCAAATCAACCTTTTATATGCATTCAGAAGGCCATATTGTTTTTCATTTTATTCAATAGCCTACATGTGGGTAAAACTTTCAACATTATGCTATTATATTTCATTCAACACAAGAAATGCAGCCTTATCAAATTGTGTGGATATTATGCCTTGAATAATTGTTTGGACAACCCCTTGCTACATTTCTTGAAAAAAAAAGCCGATTCTACAACCATATAATTCCAAATACTGTCCCATCTAGTTTGACGTTGAAGGTCTCTGCGACAATCAGCTTTCACAGTCCTGCTCCGCTGGCTCCACTTGTGCCCAAAGAAATGATTTGACATATTTGTTAACATTCTACAGTAATTGGACAATCTTTTGTTCAATGCTCTTAATGTTCTTAGAATAAAAACATTTAAAATGCACTTAAAAAAACAGGAATACTCATTACACACAAGCAATAGTTTTTAATTTAGAAAAAGAGTCTGATTGACTCTTTTAGAAAAAGAGTCTAATTGACATTTGTTATGCAGAAACTACCAATAATTATCTTGACTTTAAATATGTACAAAGATTCCTTTTGAACTGATAACTCTTTTCAGAAGTGGCCACTACAAGTTGAACTCAGTGATCCAGGGACCGGTACGTGACATCAGGTGATCCCCAGGGGTACCACATGGCCCTCCAGAGCTGCTGGGAAAGGCACGTGGCTGCCAGTTCAGTAACTGGAGGGTTCCATGAGACTCCTGCCCTAGTGGGAAGCCGCAGTACTCATCCCAATCATAACACCTCAATTACAGAATTCTTGACCCAGGCAAATCCTTTCCTCACAGAGAGGTGACATGTTATCATTTTAGCTTCTTGACTCTGAAGTTCATCGAAAATGAGAGAACCAAGGGAACAAGTGATGAAACTAAAAAGGGAAGTTGAAATCATGTACTCACTATTCAGGGATTTTGAGGAGACAAACATTGCTGGAAGCAGAGATTTATGGGTAAGGAGGCACTCTTAAAGGATTCTCTCACTTACCTGTTGGGCTCAAAAACATTGTGCAAATGCCTCTCTCTTAAATAACTTACGGCCAAAGCCAACTTTAACACATCTTCTGTATGATAAATTGTGTTACTACAATTTATGGGACACTGACATCTACTGTACAGTAACTGCTCCAAGCCCTCTTAACAAGAGGCTTCTTGACATAGTGAGTCCTAATGTCCCACAAGTGCCATAAAGTGATTGCTGTTGACCATTGTCTTGTTTTAATGTCCCCTAAATAATAATAAACTTTAATGCTAAAGAAAACTATTCTCATTCAGGAATATAT